>CAJJDP010000151.1:28835-84061 GCA_905182995.1 Paramecium octaurelia | reverse complement strand
GTTCTAGCCTAAATGGCAGCAATTTTTGATATACCTAATTTAACTATATTTTATACCTTCTATCAATGTTTTAGGTGTATATTCTTAATGTATAGGTTTCTTCAACGTAAAGAAGGGTTACTTTGAGCTTAAGGTGTAATTCAAATAGGATCCGGTGAATAAATCTTTTAAGTTCCACTCATATGTTTCTTAGGTAGAAAAGAAAAATGATATTTATTGTTTCTTAACTTGGCATTGCTCTTATGTATAACCCAAGTAGATTATGGGTAATAGAACCAATACTAACATATAAAATATCTTAATTAAAAAAATTATACAGAATATATTGTACTATAATGCGTCATAGACTGAATATGAATTTCTATTAAAATTTTGAGTGAAATTAATAAATAAAAAAAACTACTATTTAATTAGTTTCTGAAAGACTATTTCATAAATTTTATCAGAAATGTTGATTTTAATTTTATCAAGTATTTTAATTTAGAATATAACTATAAGAATAAAGCACTTCACCATCTTAGCACCTAAGCATTTCAACCCTTAATAACATTAAGACTTTAAAATAACCAGAAGAGCACATGTGTTTATGAAGAATACAACTTCAACAGTTAAATAGTAACTTTTAATAATTCAAATTTATTGAAAATAAAAAACAATATATAATGAATTGCTACGATAAATAATAAGATTTGTACAGAGTTTTAGCTTTATCACAAGATTTGGATGAATACATTTTACTTGAAGTACTTAAAGTGCTCAAAAAAGAGAAAATCCAAGACTGTTTAGAATTTCTCTAAAAAAATGAAAATCAAAAACATGACAAAAAAAGTCTTTTTAGTGTAGAAAATCGATTTGCTGGGGATGAGGTATAAAAGTTTAATGAAAGAAAAAAAACATTTATGAAAATTACTAATATTCTCAAAAATATTATAGATCATGATTTTAATAAACAAAACTACTCTACTGAAAGTTATAAACAAATAAAATTAGATCTGATTAAATAAATCTCTAATGATAAGAAGATCGTTGAATTTATAAAATTCTTAGTTCTTCTTACATCTATTGATGAAAGATTTATCTAAAGTGGATCTAATTCATTGAATTTATTAGTTGAAATGAAGGTTGATCTAACAAATAATAATTTTGAAAACATTAAAATTAAAAATACTTCTTTGATAGGTGCAAATTTTGTCAGATGCAGTTTGAGTGGATCTGACTTTGATAATGTAAATATAAGTGGAATAAATTTAAACGGAGCATAGCTATTTCAATGCATATGGAAAAACTTAAGTATTGATTAGTTAAATCGACTAAATAGTCATAAGAGTAGAGTAAATTCAGTATGCTTCTCTTTTGATGGTACTTAATTAGCATCTAGTGGTGATGATAATTCCATTCACTTTTGGAATGTGAAAACAGGAAAAATACTCTTTGTATTATAAGAAAGTAGCAATGTGAAGTAAATCTGTTTTTAACCTCACGGCAGAACATTGGCTTCTTGCAGTAACAAGTTTGTGTCTTTATGGAATGTCAAAACTAGGAAAAAAATGGTGAGATTATTTGGCCATACAAGTAATGTTTAAACAATCTGTTTCTCTCCTGATGGTACTATTTTAGCCTCTGGTAGTAATGAAATATCAATCTACATATGGGATGTTAAGATAAAATCATAAAACCGCAGGATTTATGGGCATACTGGTTGTATCAATTCAGTTTGTTTCTCTCCTGATGGTTCTTTATTAGCATCTGGGAGTGACGATAAGACTATCCGTTTATGGGATGTTAAGACAGGATAATAAAAAATGAAGTTAGATGGTCACACTAGCGGTATTAATTAAGTTTGTTTCACTCCTGACAGTACTTCATTAGCATCTTGTAGTTAGGACAAGACTATTCGTTTATGGGAAGTTGAGATAGGATCATAAAAAGCCAAATTAGATGGGCATAATAATTAAGTCATGGCAATATGTTTTTTTTCTAATGGTAGAACCTTAGCGTCTGGTAGTTTAGATCGGTCGATTCATTTATGGGATGTTAAGACAGGATAATTATAAGCCAAAATAGAAGGTCATGGTGGTGGAGTGTTTTCAATTTGCTTCTCTCCAGATGAATCCACATTAGCATCTGGAAGTGATGATAAGTCTATCCGTTTGTGGGATATTAATACAGGATCATAAAAATCCCAATTAAATGATCATCGTTATTCTGTCTATTCAATCTGTTTCTCCCCTGATGGTTATACTTTAGCATCTAGTAGTATAGATATGTCTATCTGTCTATGGGATATTAAGACAGGATCATTAAAAGCAAAATTAGATGGTCATACTCATAGTATTAGTTCAATTTGTTTCTCACCTAATGGTGCTTCATTAGCATCTTGCAGTTATGATAAGACTATCCGTTTATGGGATGTTAAGGCAGCATAATAAAAAGCCAAATTAGATGTATATAGTGAATATGTTATGTCGCTCTGTTTCTCTCCTGATGGTGCTACATTAGCATCAGGTAGTTATGATTACTCTATTTGTTTATGGGATATTAAGACAATGTCATAAGAAGCCAAATTGGATGGTTATAGTGATCATGTTATGTCAGTTTGTTTCTCTCCTGATGGTACTATATTAGCATCCGGTAGTGATGATACTTCTATTCGTTTATGGGATATTAAGACAAGATAATAAAAAGCAAAATTTGTTGGTCATCTTTCTTCTGTCTATTCAATCTGCTTCTCACCTGATGGAGCCACATTAGCATCTGGTAGCGCAGATAAGTCTATCCGTTTATGGGATATTAAAACAGGATCATAAAAAGCCAAATTAAATGGTCATGATGATAGAGTGCAATCAGTCTGCTTTTCTCCTGATGGCAAAATCTTAGCATCTGGTAGTTATGATTACTCTATTTGTTTATGGGATACCAAGACAGGAGAATAGCAAGCCAAATTAGAAGGTCATAGTGATTTTGTTATGTCAGTTTGTTTCTCTCCTAATGGTACTATACTAGCATCTGGTAGCATTAATAATTCTATTCGCTTATGGGATTTACAAGCTGTGCAATATATAAAACCTACAGATAATCAATTTAAAGATATTTTGACTTAATACAAAACCTCAATATCGAAAAAGAATATACGTTTAGAAAGTGGTATGTATTTTTTCTATGCCTTAGCTGCCAATATAACCATACTGTTAATATCCCAATAGCTAATTTTTTAAGCTTAAGAGGCTCTAATCTTTAAAGGAGAATTTGGAAATCATAAAGGGGTAGATCTAAGGACATTATTTAAATAACGAGGCAGCATTTTTTTGGAAAATTATATTGAATTACAAAGGCAATAAAATAGTTGATTATTAATTAGTTCAACAAATACACAATATCAACTATATGTTTCTAATTTTTTTGATGCGTTAAGCAATTAAAGAGTATTTCCCAAGTTTTATAAAATAAAATTTCAGGTCTTGCAAATGATATTTGTTCTTACAATTGTTTTCTTTTATTTTAGTTTCACCTTATTTTTTAGGCAAATACAGTTATTAATTTTCTTTAAAAATGAAATTATTATGTAGATGCTAAAAACCTAAAAAAAATCCAATAAAATGTAAATTTCCTCTTCCAATTGTAAGTTTGAAAAAAAATTATTACTTTCCTAGAAACAATATACCAAGATTAATAAAAATTTTATTTCAAAATAACTTTTTGAATTTGATAGCAGAATACATTATTATGAGTTAAATTATTTTTAACTTATTTGCCTTTACATATATTAAACAATTTTAATATAATTTAATTAAAAATTGTAATGTTAATTAAAATGTATCTCAAGATGTTATTAAATCATTTAAGCCACTAGCTTCCATAAAAAATCCAATATTTGGCTAGTTTGAGAGGGACCTTTATATTTCTATCAAAAATATGAAGTTCATGAATAGCTAATCTATTAATATTTTATTAACTAAAGTTGTAGACCTGCCTAAAAAGTGTACATAAGTGATCGGTAAAATTTAACAAATTTTAAATGAAAGAATAAAGTCAGAAAATCAGAAGATATTTTATATTCATTTATGATATAGTAGTAAGGTAATCATCAAATTCTATTTATTATTAGTAAATTTTTTCGGGTGACTAAATTGGTAGGAGCATATAAATAATGTGGAAATTAGAGGAAATCACCATAAAATATAGGAGAGCAAAATTAACTTTAATCTTTTTTTTTAAATATTTAGCATAGAATAACAAAAAGATGCAAAAGTGGAAGATTATCAAAAGAATTGCAGCGAATTTATATTTGATTAGGCTTAAACAACAGATACTAAACCATTAAGTATAATAAAATCAAAATATAACTATGATAAATATTAGAATTTCAAAATATGATGAAAATCAAGCATAGATGATATTCATTAATTATGTTTCATTTCAAATTCGAAAAAACCAAAAGAGAGAAAAAAGTATTTCCAATTTAATTTTTAAAACATCGACTAATTATTATTTGAAGTATCATCAATTAGTTTAGTGTTAAATTACTCTCAAGATGTAAAGTTCCGAGTTCATTTCTAAGGGTTGATGACTATTTTATTTTAATTAAAATTATTTAAACATAAATATTTATTAATTTATAAAATAATTTTCTTCTGAATTTCTCCGAAAAGAATAATTTTTATTAATTAATTCTAAGGAAAGGAAGTTTTAAACAAAAAATACATGAATGGATTAATGCTGTTTCAATTATATTTATATTTTTTAATGAATTCCAAAGCCGCTTAAACTAATTCTGAAATGGAAACTGATGTAACTTTACATCAAACATTTTTTCATTTAAAGAATTCTTTTTTTTTATAATTCAATTGCATTTCCAATATAAGGAAGAATCNTTATATTAAACAATTTTAATATAATTTAATTAAAAATTGTAATGTTAATTAAAATGTATCTCAAGATGTTATTAAATCATTTAAGCCACTAGCTTCCATAAAAAATCCAATATTTGGCTAGTTTGAGAGGGACCTTTATATTTCTATCAAAAATATGAAGTTCATGAATAGCTAATCTATTAATATTTTATTAACTAAAGTTGTAGACCTGCCTAAAAAGTGTACATAAGTGATCGGTAAAATTTAACAAATTTTAAATGAAAGAATAAAGTCAGAAAATCAGAAGATATTTTATATTCATTTATGATATAGTAGTAAGGTAATCATCAAATTCTATTTATTATTAGTAAATTTTTTCGGGTGACTAAATTGGTAGGAGCATATAAATAATGTGGAAATTAGAGGAAATCACCATAAAATATAGGAGAGCAAAATTAACTTTAATCTTTTTTTTTAAATATTTAGCATAGAATAACAAAAAGATGCAAAAGTGGAAGATTATCAAAAGAATTGCAGCGAATTTATATTTGATTAGGCTTAAACAACAGATACTAAACCATTAAGTATAATAAAATCAAAATATAACTATGATAAATATTAGAATTTCAAAATATGATGAAAATCAAGCATAGATGATATTCATTAATTATGTTTCATTTCAAATTCGAAAAAACCAAAAGAGAGAAAAAAGTATTTCCAATTTAATTTTTAAAACATCGACTAATTATTATTTGAAGTATCATCAATTAGTTTAGTGTTAAATTACTCTCAAGATGTAAAGTTCCGAGTTCATTTCTAAGGGTTGATGACTATTTTATTTTAATTAAAATTATTTAAACATAAATATTTATTAATTTATAAAATAATTTTCTTCTGAATTTCTCCGAAAAGAATAATTTTTATTAATTAATTCTAAGGAAAGGAAGTTTTAAACAAAAAATACATGAATGGATTAATGCTGTTTCAATTATATTTATATTTTTTAATGAATTCCAAAGCCGCTTAAACTAATTCTGAAATGGAAACTGATGTAACTTTACATCAAACATTTTTTCATTTAAAGAATTCTTTTTTTTTATAATTCAATTGCATTTCCAATATAAGGAAGAATCAAATACATTTTATGTAAGAATGCAAAATTTCTTTCTAAGTTAATATAAGTTGGTATTCTTATTAGTACAACCTATATAAATAATAAATTTCGATTTCAACTCGAAGTCTAGAAATACATCATTGATTATCAGATTGTAATTATTGAAGATGGGGATTAAATAATTTATGTCTTTCTATCTTCTTTTGTTACTACTATCATAAGTAACTAGGATTTTAAGGATGTCAAAATAAATTGATTTGAAATCATGCTAAAGTTAAAGAATACCATAACTTAGAATTATCACCTGAGAGAAGATTAGTTTATTTGAATTCTAGTCAATCATCATATAAAGAAATTAATAGCGAATTTATGTTAGAATTATGAATATATAAGTATTACTTATATATTTTAGTAATTATCGATTTGCAAACAATGCCTTGAAAGATGTACTATAAGCTAGAAAAGCTATTAGAGTATCAAATTTAGGTTTAAAATTTTGCTAATGTGTTGAAAAGGTGGGGAAAATATACAATTACTCTTAGATCTTAACAATAATCTTTTTAATATTGCAATATAACTTCTATTTAAAAGTTTTAACTAATAATGAGTTTTATTGCAACTATTATACAGACTTCCTGGAATATGATAAATATTTCAAACTCTAATTAGTCTTCATCTAAAATATCTATTTTAAATAGATGGATAAATTGATTTTTTTATATTTTTCTCTATCAGAAAAGAAGTATTGAAAAAGTGTAATAAATTTCATTTTTAATTTAATAATATTAAATTTAAATTCTAGTGGAGGTATCATTAAATTATTCTCTAATTATTAATGTTGAATGGATTTAGGTCTTTTCTTTTAACCTAAGTTGAGTACTAAATGTTCTGAAAAAGAAATTAATTATTTATTTTTTATTTTAATTTTCTTATTGTTCAAATTTTTTAATAATTGAGTTAATAAATATTTAGAAGGTTACTTTTATTTTTGTGCCAATCAGCCAATCAAGTGTCCTTGAAGAATGTAAAAAAAATTTTTATTCTATTTAGAAAGAAGAATTCAATTTGTATATGGGAACTCTCTTTGTAAAGCAATATCAGAAAACTCACTTGTTAATAAATTTATAAATTCTATAAAATGATACATAAAACTCAAATTTAAATTTATACCTCCCTCCTATATTGATATTATTATAAATCAATTATCGTGTATGATATTATAGATTTTCTCCTTTCCTTTCCCAATAATAATTGTTGCTTATTTGTAGTTTAAATTATAGCCCACAGTTGAAATGATTTATTATTGACATTCTATATCATAAACTCATCATTACTCTAACAATTTATTAGTTTTTCTTTAATAATATTATAGAATAATATAGTTTTCTTGCAAGAGGAATTCAAATTTCTTCTTTTCATCATAAAAATTATAGGCATATTAAATAATATTCCATTTTGTAGCCCATCCGATTTATTTTATTAAATGGCTTACAAAATTTCTCATAAAGACTACTCAAAATCCAATTTAATTTCAAATATATTTTATTTTAGATATGTCTAACTCTATAAATATAAACTTTTATGGTATGACACTCGATTTATGTAATCGCTTCATTCATTTGATGTAGGCTTTTTTTGATGAAACCTATTTCAATCACTTTTCTTGTATCCTAAATTAATTTCTTCATTCAAACAAAATAGATTATAAAGAAACTTTATTCAATGTGTTTCAAAAAATCTTTGGAGTCTGATAACGTAAATGTATTGCAAACCTTAGATTCTTTGAGATCTGAATAAAAAGCTTGTTCAAATTAAACAAGATCTTGATAAAACAAACACGATGATTTTTCTGGATAATGTCAAGGTCTGCAAGCTATACTAAGAAATGAATTTTCCACCAGTACTCACTTAATAATTCTGTATCCTTTATATATAAAACAAAAAATAATGACCAAAAAAATGACAATGATGTATTCATGATCCATCATAAGGAGTCCACATTGACTTCTTAAATTTGACGAAATAAATCTAAGAGTGTAAACAACTATCACAGGCTAATTGGATTAGAAAGTCCTTTGCCCTATTGTTGGTACCTCAGTTTTTCACAATAATTCAGAAATAGCAACTTACCTCATTTCAACTATCCTTAGTTTTAAGGCAGTCTAGCCAATGTTCTTTCTGTTCTGATATATCCTTATTAAACTTAAAAGACTGGTTTTACACAATCATAAACATGCAGGTCTACCCAAAAATTATCTTTTTTTTATCAGATTTAGGTTGCTTGGATTCAATCGTAAGGTATAGAAGTAATGAAACTCTAAGTAAATATAAACTTAATAAGCCTCTTTGTCTGTGAACTTGTAGGGATCATAGATTTCATCACCCTTTCAATAATAATTCTCCAAAGTTATGTTTGAATTTATATGCATCCCTAACTATTTATACATAGGCCTCCATTTCAATCCATTCTAGATTCTGGCTCATCTTGGTGACCATACAGGTTTACACTTCAATCACTATTTTCTTTTGTATTGCTCGCCAATCTCAAAGTAAAACCAAATATGAGTATGGAATTTTGTTACTTAGCAAAGGCTTCTTAACCGTCGTTCTCCTCCTCTATCCTATAGACATTCTCATCTATCACATATTGTGTTTAGAATCCTAGAGAGAAATTTGTTTAATATTTCCCTTTATCTGCTATTTGAAAGATCTTCCTTTTTCTACTTAGTCCAATTGAAATAAAAAAAAAATAGCCTTTATGTCTTTTGGATCTTCATTGTGGAATTTCAAAATTTGATGCTATAATTTATACAAAATAAAGTTGATTTAGCAAGTCTAAAGAGTCAAGAACTATTGTCTCTTTTCATCAAACTTGATGATTTGTCTTTCTGCCTGGGAAGTGATCATCATATTCAAATCAGATTTGTTTCTCCATCATGAAAAACTTCAGATCTTCTTTATGTCTTTATTCATTCCCTGTATCAATCCATCAGTTCAAGATTATCTTGTAGGGAAGTTGATCCCAATTCTCCCATTCTCTAAGTTTTGCGAATTTTCAGTGATAAAATTAAAAAAAAATCAGGTCTTTCATGCCCAATTTCTCAATCAATGTAATAATCAGTGATTACGCGATTGAAAAGTCTCTCAAAGCCATTTAATGAGATGATGCCAAATTTATATTGCATTCAAAAGAAATAAGTATTACAATATCTTTAGATATTGATTTCTTTAAATGTGTAATACCATAAAAAAGAGTTGTTGCAAATTCAGTTCTAAACAACTTATAGCGTTCTAATATATTTATAAAACGAAATTTAATAGATTTTTAGACATTTTTTGAAATGTTTAAAGTTAACAAAATCGTAATGATTGTAGATTCAGTCGCCATCTAATTTTGATAACGTTGTAGTCTAATTAATTTTTGTTTAAATTTATGGATTTTGCAGCCTCATTAAACAATGTTAAGAAAATTTAGCTAAAATAAAATGAATTATCAATTATGGCTATCTTGTTATACTGTAACTACATACGATAGGAAGCAATATTATTAAAAATAAAAGGCTTATTGCAATATTTTTAAATATCAATCTTAATAAAGAAGATGATAAACTTATAAATAATTAGAATTTTATTCTTGGTATATTATCAAAAATTTTTTAATATTGGTTTTAAATAGAGTGACTAAAAATGAAAAGTTTATCTAATTGAAAAATCTCACGATAGTATCGGTGATTAATTTGAAATTATACAAGTAAATCTTTAATGCATGAATAAATTAAAATATAGAATGAACTTCACATAGATATTTAACCAAAATTTATATGTTATAATTAATATTCAAATAAAATTTTTGTAAACCGTACTACATTTAATTATTTTGGTAATACTTTGGTAAAGTTTTTTATAAAGCTGACCAGGATGAATTCAAGAGTATTATTAAATAAAATGCGAAATGTTATAGCTTTATATTTTGGAATCAAGAGCAAAAAATAAAAACCAATTCAAGAATGTATTGATGATAGATTAATACTTATTTATCAATTTAGATGTCATAAATACGTCTGTCCCTTCAATATTCATCAAAATTTTTTTATAAATTGAACAATATTATAACATCTTTATTTCCTATCCAATTATTTAAAATCTATCCAATGCTTAATCAACCCTAATTTTATAATTATTTTGACTAATTGTGATGTTATTTTGGTGAATTTGAATATGGTCAACAATATCTGGCGAAATTTCTGTCAGATCAAACCTTGAGTTTTACTAAAAAAAAATCCTTAAGGATAGAAAATGTGAATTAAAACTTAGAATTTCTTGTTAGTTTTAGAAATCATCGAATCTGATTGTGCTTTTATAAATTTATGAGATTTACTCTAAAATATATATATCAATTTTTTTTTTTCTATAATAATTGATTTTATCAATATGGTTCGTTTTAATATAAACAAAAAGCGAATTTGGTTAAAGAGATTAAGTGAGATTACGATAAGCTTGAAACCTTAAACTCAAAGCAACTCCCTGGTATTTTATGGAATTTATTTCAACGCAGCTCAAATTCAAGTGTATCATGTAGACTGCATTAGTGTAAAATAACTAATTTTTGTTCTTTTATGTAAATTCCACTATTCTTAATTTTGAAAACTTTATTAAGAGATCAACTTCATGCTTATAGAAATTTAATTGTTTATTTATGATAATGAAGAATAAGTCCCTAATCCTTTTCTTATCATTCTAAACAATTTTATCATTCAAACTCTATATTCAATTTTCATCACTATGACTATGATGAATTTATAAAGCAACAAAAATCAATCTAAGTCGAGGTATTTCCATAGTCTAGCTGCAAAATCTTAAATTATTCACAAGACTCATCATCTATTGCATTAAAATTCAGAAGTTTTTCCCAGTAGGTATGTTAAAACATTGTAATTTATTTGTATAGTTTTATCAGTAGGACTAACTCTTCAAAATCATTATCGGATGAATTATAATGTATCCCTTAAGACTTAAAGTTAAAAAAAACACATGTTCCCCCAATTTACACAGAATTTAAAGATTGTTAAGCAATATGAGTTCTTCAACACTACAGTTAAGCATGACCAAGTGCCAGTACTGACTAGCAAAATATATTAATATCTAATGCAGAGTAGATTTAATATATAAAGATTTTAGAAGTATAAATGGATTTGTGTGAATTTTCCCAATTCTAATTAAAAGATTATACTTAACAAAAAGACCTGCTCAATAATTAGGATGTTCTTTGAGAAAGTTGAGATTTCTTTTGGAAATAAAATTGATATTATTGAGGGTTTTTTCAATTTTTGATTTAAAATACTACTGAGCAAAAATGGATTAGAATTTAAATATTCCCTAAGTTAATTCTGTGTTATTTGGATCGCAATACTACAAATAAGGTTTAATGAATTATTAGGCCAGTAGTACATTCCTAGTCTTCTAGATTGGCTACATTGATTTAAATATCAAATAAACATAAAAATTAGAAGAATTTTGGGAATTTTACTTGGATATAAGAACTATATAGTACTCTTTGCTGATATTATAAGATAAGTAAGGGCATTAGGCAAAATAAACAGTTAGAATAAATAACTAATTTTTGAATATTTTATGTATTAATAATAGTTAGTTCAAGATATAACTTTTATAAAGAGCGCTCGTATTCAATCAACAGATTGAAAAGACATATATAGGTGAGAGGACATTCAGGACTGAATAAACTAAAGAACAAAATGGCTTCAGTTGTTCACAAAAAATCTATCAAGTTGTAAAGCAAATAGCCAATTTATAAGATCAACAGATATATTAATTGAACAAAGGTACGGGCTTTACTAAAGTAGTATAATTCTTTTAATTAGTTGGCAATTTCATTAGCAACGTTGCAATATGTGAATAATAATTCTTTTTTGAATATTTTGAAATGTTCTTCATTCTGAACCATAATTAATATAATTGAGTAATAATATAATATAATATGATTTTCATATTTAAAAAAATTAGAAAAATTCAGAATTTTTCAATCTAATCTAGAAAATGATTTTTTTCATATTATTGTCTCAAATGTAAAGTTTAAGAGATGCAAAGTTTGAAAAAGGAAATGTTTAAATAATGGACTACTACCAATCTTCGCATATATTATAAACCTCAACAGCTCTTCCAAGATTTATTGAAGTCTAAGTAAAACTCTAGACACCATTCGAAATTCAACCTTAAGTTTTTATAACTTCACAACGTTCTGATTGGGAATACCAACTTCCTAATGGATTTATGGAGAAAGTTAGCTATATAAAAACAACAGGTAATTGTATCACTATATTAAAGGATTCAAATTGAGAGCATATGCAGTATCAACATATCCTCTTTATGGAATATCAGTAGATTGGGTTGCATTTGATGATCCAAGGCTTAAGGTAATTACATTTGAATCTAATGATCTCTAAGATCTAACAACAGGATCAGGAATGAGGAGTGTCTAATTCACAATTGAACATCTATTACAAGATGCAACTAAGGCCATTATTGCCTTAATAGGTATCAGACATACATATTATAACTTTATAGTGGAATTAAAAGTAATACTTTTTTATAAAAATGATAGATTGAATAACTAAACTCAAAAACAGTTATCGTATCTGCTAATACATATACCCTAGCTTAATTAAACTATATAAAATTCAATATTCTGTTGGGAACTGATCAATCCTTATGGACATCTCCTGAATTATCTTTTACTCTTGACATGAATGCAAATCACCCATTTATCAGTAGGTCATATTATAATGCTGAAGTGATCTAAACTATCTTAATCTCATAAGAATAATTTAATCATATAACTACAGCTACTCCATTGATAGCAAAACGAGGATATGATGTTGATCAAAGATGGAATCCGTGTCAGTTTTTGAATGTATCATTAGTAAATCAAGATATTAAGGTAGTGCTAGGGCTATGTACATTTATATTTATTACAATTAGGGTCTCATACATATGTATATGGAGTTTACTATTAGGTAGCCTTATATGATCTTAAATTTAAAATTCCAGATTAAAATTGTGCATAGATCTTCTCCGAATGTGATTATGCCGGTGATTCTCTGGTTATTTGTTAAAGTGTATCAGATCTAACAAGTAATGCATGGTCTCAGCCAATTAAATCCTTAACTGTCCCAACTGGTAGACTTTTAACTCTCTATTAATCGCTAAATTATCAAGGAACAAAAAGTTTTTACACCTAAAATTAATAATGCTTATCCCCAAATAGTTATTTATCTGCAGCTTTCAAACCCTAAATTTCATTCATAAAAATACTTTACCTAAATCTAAGCTTGGGCTCAACTTGTCGTCAGGTTATTTTTTATAGCTAATGCAATTATCAAGGATCTTCTTATACATTAAATAAGGGGGAGCATTTGGGATCCACTTAATAGATCCCTTTTGAAATTAAATCAATCAATATATGTCCAGATATAGTTGTTCAATTTAGAGATCCTAAATATCAAGGAGGAGAAGTTAAAATGTATTAAACCTCTTAATCCTGCTTAAGTAGTTTTTAAGTAAATATTAATTACCAATTAGTTTCCAAAATATCGAAAACCAGCATGAATTTATTTATTTTATACATTAATATCAATTCCTCTAAGTTATAAAATAAATAATATATGATATTTTACAATATCATGGTTCAATTATGGAGAATTTTTCAAAATACATTAAGAACCCTGTTTCTCACTCTCAAAAGTCTTATAATTAATTCATTTTATTGCTCAAAAGTAGTTAGCTCAGATTAATAACCATCTATAGTCTTATGTTCTGTTTAAAATACAATACATTTTAATCATAGAGGCATACATTTATGTGATTTAATGAATTCTATTAAATTTAAGAAGAAAATAAATGAATATATGTAATTTAATTGATAAAACATTAGAGGTGCATATTATCTAAAATATTATATATTTTTCATTAAAATCAAAATATAATACTGTGTTTAAGGTATTTATCTATACATTACTTTGGTAATTACAATGAAGCTGAGCAGAATCATAATTAAAGTAGCAGTTACTATGACTTGCGAAGAAATGTGATGTATAATATTGAATTATTTGCACTATAAAAATTGAAGATTACAAACCGATGAATTAGGCTTCATATTTGTGGATTCTAAATTAATAATT
This sequence comes from Paramecium octaurelia, assembly GCA_905182995.1. NCBI lineage: Eukaryota > Ciliophora > Oligohymenophorea > Peniculida > Parameciidae > Paramecium > Paramecium octaurelia. The sequence continues at coordinate 69,902 of CAJJDP010000151.1, read as the reverse complement.
TTTTTAATCGAATTCATAAATGATTTAAACTAAGATGTAAAATGAATAATGAGAATGAGATAAATATAGTAAATAAAAATTAAGAAAAAATGAAAATCTTTAAGTGCAAATATTTAAATCATGAAAATGAAGATATAATTGGATTTTGCATAAATAAGAATTGTTAGAAAGCAACTTAATATTGTTATTAATGCATAACTTAGAATCATTCAGATCATATTAAAGATTGTATTAGATTTGTCACAATGAGTGAATAGATCAACTAATTCAAATAAGTTTACAAAGAATAAAAAATATAAATCAAAGGAATCATCATTCAAATAAAGAATTGTTTTGAAGAGATTATTAAATAAATGGAACAAGAATATACAAAATTAGAAGTTATGAATCAAAACCTTTTAAACCAAGATTATTTAACTTTTAAATCACAAATTAACTTAATCAAATAGTTTTACTCAAAGGAGAAAGAAAAACAGATTTGTATATGTTTGAATATATTTTATAGAAAAATAGANATATATGTCCAGATATAGTTGTTCAATTTAGAGATCCTAAATATCAAGGAGGAGAAGTTAAAATGTATTAAACCTCTTAATCCTGCTTAAGTAGTTTTTAAGTAAATATTAATTACCAATTAGTTTCCAAAATATCGAAAACCAGCATGAATTTATTTATTTTATACATTAATATCAATTCCTCTAAGTTATAAAATAAATAATATATGATATTTTACAATATCATGGTTCAATTATGGAGAATTTTTCAAAATACATTAAGAACCCTGTTTCTCACTCTCAAAAGTCTTATAATTAATTCATTTTATTGCTCAAAAGTAGTTAGCTCAGATTAATAACCATCTATAGTCTTATGTTCTGTTTAAAATACAATACATTTTAATCATAGAGGCATACATTTATGTGATTTAATGAATTCTATTAAATTTAAGAAGAAAATAAATGAATATATGTAATTTAATTGATAAAACATTAGAGGTGCATATTATCTAAAATATTATATATTTTTCATTAAAATCAAAATATAATACTGTGTTTAAGGTATTTATCTATACATTACTTTGGTAATTACAATGAAGCTGAGCAGAATCATAATTAAAGTAGCAGTTACTATGACTTGCGAAGAAATGTGATGTATAATATTGAATTATTTGCACTATAAAAATTGAAGATTACAAACCGATGAATTAGGCTTCATATTTGTGGATTCTAAATTAATAATTTTTTTAATCGAATTCATAAATGATTTAAACTAAGATGTAAAATGAATAATGAGAATGAGATAAATATAGTAAATAAAAATTAAGAAAAAATGAAAATCTTTAAGTGCAAATATTTAAATCATGAAAATGAAGATATAATTGGATTTTGCATAAATAAGAATTGTTAGAAAGCAACTTAATATTGTTATTAATGCATAACTTAGAATCATTCAGATCATATTAAAGATTGTATTAGATTTGTCACAATGAGTGAATAGATCAACTAATTCAAATAAGTTTACAAAGAATAAAAAATATAAATCAAAGGAATCATCATTCAAATAAAGAATTGTTTTGAAGAGATTATTAAATAAATGGAACAAGAATATACAAAATTAGAAGTTATGAATCAAAACCTTTTAAACCAAGATTATTTAACTTTTAAATCACAAATTAACTTAATCAAATAGTTTTACTCAAAGGAGAAAGAAAAACAGATTTGTATATGTTTGAATATATTTTATAGAAAAATAGATAATCTAATTAATCAAAATTAAGTAAAATAACAGAAATAGAAGAAATTTTATATACAATAAAAAATATGCAAGCTTCAAAAAAGATCAATGATCAATTGAATATTGCTCATGAAAATAAGATAAAAATATAAGAAATTTATGAGAAATAAGAAGAAGAAAGGAACCTGAAAAGAAAGGAAGCTAGAACATTATTTGAGTAGGGTAAAATTATGTCAAGTATAAATAGGCTATGAATTATTTCAAAATTACAAAAGGTTATCAGTAGTTAAGAATCATTAATATATGGAGGATTTGATGTTATTTGACAACTCGATTAAATCATTTGATTCAGATGAAAAAGTTTATGAATGGAAAGGTAGTATTTTAGAATTCATATTTAGGTTTCGCGTTATATAATTTAAAGAAATATCAGGACAGTATTGAATGTTACGACAAGGCTCTTTCTATAAATCCTAATAATGATAATGTCTAAGGCAACAAGGGTAATGAGCTTTCAATTATTTTTATTAAGGTTTATCATTAAACAAGTTAAATAAATATTAAGAAGCTATTGAGTGCTATGATAAAGCCCTTTCAATAAATTCTAGTAATGATACCGTATGGGGAAACAAGGGTACTGAACTTTCAAATATGTTATTAAGGTTCATCATTAAAAAAGTTGAATAAGCATTAAGAAGCGATTGAGTGTTACGACAAGGCTCTTTCTATAAATCCTAATAATTATACTGTATGGAGCAATAAGGGTAATTAACTTTCAAATATTTTATTGAGGTTTATCATTAAATGAGTTACATAAATATTAAGAAGCTATTGAGTGCTACGATAAAGTTCTTTCAATAAATCCGAAGTATCATTCTGCCTTCATAAATAAAGGTAAAGTATTATTTTAAAACAGGATTTGCACTAAATTAGTTAAAACAATATTAGGATGCAATAATATGTTATAAGAAAGCAATTATTTCTACAGATCCTTTGAAATTAAGACTATTGGGTATTAATTCATAATATTAAGGCGATTCATTACTCGAATCAGGATTGAAAGATTAAGCTAAATAATCTTATTTGGCTGCATTGCGCCAAGGATCATCAGAGTAAAAATATATAGAAGAATAATTATAAAAGTTATGAATGATTATAAATGTTTATTCATATCCTTTGATAAAAAAATTATATAAATAAAATAAATATAATAATATTATTTAATTGTTTTTTTTCATTTATTTTGAAAATTAAAAAGGAATGATGAACTAAAAGTAATGAATCTACCATTTAACACTTGAGTTAACAGTCTTTAGGTCTGAAAAGCAAATTTAAATATCAAATTCAAAATGAGAAAGGTTTAAATGTAATTTACCGGAATACATTCAAATGTTACTTAAGCAAATTTAGAAGAATTCAACTAATAAGTGAGTAGTTACATTATAAAACTGAATTGATAAGATACTCTTAAGTTAACATTTATATTAGTTACCCCTACAAAACTATAGTATGAGGAAATAAGAATAAGTTTGTTAAGCCAATTACTTCACTCACATAGGAGATCAGAGCAAAACTATTGAAAATTCGGCAGATTATAGTTTTATATAAAATTAGGCTAGAGAAATCATTAAAATGGACTAAAGAATTCATCCTTAGTTAATTTATTTATATTTAGAAAGGCCTAATTCAGATATTATGAATTGATCGCCTTGTATTTTGAAATTATTGTAACTTTTATATCAATAAATGAACAATTTTTAATTAGGAAATTAAAAATTAAGAATGTGAAGTTAAAATGAATTTATTAATTGAAATCAAGTCCAGGAATAAATTTCTCGTTTTCAAAACATAATTAATCCTGAAATTATTATCTTTTAGAGATACTAGGATAATAGGACTTCGATTTCAAGAACTTATAATTGCATAATCAGAATTTTACTAATAACAAATATTAAGTATAGTTTTTAATAATCTTTCAGATCACTGTTTAATAGAAATTTACTTAAACTATATTTATAATAAATAATAGAGGATAATTGTATAATATACAATAAATCAAGCTTAGTTATTAAATTACAGAATGTATTTTAGGCTTACTTTGGGAGACAATTACACTTTTAGCTTAGAATTAAAATAGCTGTTTAATTAGATTAACCAGTTAATGTTTATATTAGTTTAATGCATTTGTATAATTTCCGACAAAATAATACCATTAATGTCAAAGTTGTTACAAAGTTACAGCTATATTTAATGTACCTCTTGTTATATTGTTGCCTCGCAATAGCTTTCCTTAATCTCCATGTCATTATTGTACTTTGGTAGATCTTTTAAATTTATGTAAATTATCATACATTTGATGATTAATTCTTTGAATGTAGTTTAGCCTGCAATATTTGAGAAAGTAAATTCTATGCTTTAAAAGGATATTCTTATTTTTAATTTAAAAACATAAGAATCAAATGATTTTTACTTATTGGAACTTTAATACAATCAAAAATTATAAATTTACAGGCTTTGACAGTTTTCTTTTTCAATCTTTTCAATATCAATATATATATTTAGTATTGGCTATTTTGTTTCAAATTCTATTGGATGTATGGAAGGTTACCTTTTGAGACGGCTTTATACACACTCAAATTTAGCTGTATTGTTAACAATTATTAATTATTGGGAAATGTTAACTTAATTTATGAAATAACACCAATTTTATCATCTGATGGAATCTTTGTGCCAGTTCTTTAACTAGCAGTTCCTCTTTTTATTAGAAGTGATTCTGTGTAAATCGATATATAATACCTATTTTATACATAGATGGATATATTTTCAGGCATCTAACGTTTTACTTTTGCTTCAACAATTTTATTACCTGTCTTTATAGACATACTACTTATCCTCTCCATAATCAATATGAATGTACAGCAAATGCTAGTAAGCTTGTGAATATTCAGCAGCTGTACCAGTTATTGCTTCTCTATTAAGACTCCTCTAAAGATTTGGTACTTGTACTTAATGTTAGATATCAAAAGTATTTTCAGTCAACACGTGTATGCATTGAGCTTGCCTTCCATTTTGATGCTTTAATTAATTTGGTCATTCATAATGTACAGTGTTTCTGATTCTTATGTCTTGTGTATTGATAATGCTAATAAAATATAATTTTTCAATAGCAAGTCTTTTTACAAAATTTTCCTGCACTTCTGCGCTTTCTATATTTCTAGATTTTAGCCAATCTATGCTTATTATACATGTGGTTAACATCACTTGAAAAGGCTGTTTAGGCGATGAGGTTTATCATTCTCCATCAACTAGAATATTAATTGTCCTCTCTTAAATCTACAACCAGCTGGGTATAGTTGCTAGCCGTTAGAGAAATGGAGATACATCACTTCTTTTTGATTCAAGAGATTCACATTAAAATGCATAATAGAATTGTGTAGCTCAAATATGCAACTCTTGTAAATTTGTATTTGTAATAGAAAGGCTCAACTGGTTTCTAAAAGTACTAAAACTGATTTTTGTTTTAATCATCCCGATCGGGTTATGTATATTATCCTGAAACTTGCAAATATCCAGCTGATTTTACTTAGTGTTTAACTGTGTGTATTCATGTAGCGATTCACTGTTTTACAGCGCCTGATGCAATAATTCAGAGTTCATTTTGACCACACCCACTCTTCTCAGACTTCCTTTTTCACTGATTCTTTTAAAGGACCAGGATGTTTACTATTGCGCCACTTGCTATTCCTATTATAATATATCACAAAAGTATTTTTGGTGATTTTGATCCATTTCAACCAGTCAACCATCATCCTTCATCATGTTGAGCAATTGCAAAAATGGTCGAAATCTATCTGAAGTTGAAAGGACTTGATCTAGTATGAGTAAAATACTGTTACGTTTATTTATTTCATGTTTCTTAATATTTTCCTTTGTAACTTTAATGCCTAATCGATTTTTGAAGTTGAGGGTAAATTTGAACAGACTTGTAAAGAAAAGCTTTTCAGATGCTAGTTTCTTGGCTTTGATTTAAGTGTAACTATCACTTATATAATCTATTCTGATAGTTATAGAGATATGATTTAACTCAATCTTGATGATTCAGACATAGATTATAAAAATATATTAAACTATTTCAACACTATATCAAAGTACAATCTTGATGTTCAGGATCAGTTTCTAAACCTCAGTCTCACTCTTTTAATTAAAAAGTTACATAATCAATTCTATAACCTAATAAAACATATCTTCAATATCCAAACGGTTATATCAACTGATTGTATCACTAAATTCATTACTTAAGTGTTTAATCAAGCATTATTTTTTAAAAATTACTCCATTGAATTATTCTATTATTATCACATTAATCGCATACTCCTTGAATAAGACTCAAACTACATAATTCATTTCCAACTTCTCAGCCACCAATTTATAACTTATGGTTTTTAAACAACTTTCAATATAATTTGATAGGTAATTTTTTCTCCCAGTTACAATTTAATTTAATTTGATGAGATATTTTCAAATTTTTATTTGTTAAAAGTTTAATATTTGTTTTATTTTAAGTTACAGTATAAATACCTTTAATTTGACTAGGAGATTTAACAACTTTATCTACATAGAATTCTCTCAATTAGCATTTAAGCGCTTAAGCATAATTTAAATATTATATCTCTTTATCATACTATTCGAATAAGCATTTAAATTCTATCTATAATAATGACTACTATTGTTAATTATAAGGATCAAAACGATGGCTTTAGTCAAAAACTTTCGAATTTTGATCTTATTTTATATTGTAAGTTATTCTTCTAATGAGTCACTGTGATTATTTTCATAACAATGGCTGCATTTAATTAATAAGATGAGTCAATGAAACCATCTTATTATGTTGATGTAATTTATTAATATTTAGGATTTGAAACATATTTTTAATAACTATTAATCTTTTAATTATTTGGAATCATCAACTATCTTGCCTTTAATAATTATCCTTATTCTATGAAATTATAAGGTCTAAGTCTTGAAATTAATAATGTATATTTCCAAGAATTAATGAAAGGAAATTTATTTAGATTTCTTCTGATCCAATATCCCAAGTTGTCATATACTCTCCGTGATTGCCTAATTATCCATAAATATTATGGCTGCCGAACTCAATAGATTATTAAATTATAAAGTCACCAGAAGATTAACTCAAACAAACTATAGAATATTCAATTGAAATTTCAGGTAAACATTTTATTGCTGGATGCCGCTTATAGCATATATAAAAGGCCTTATTTGAACTTGAAGAGAATCTAAATGGTCTTTAATTAGAGAAAACCGATCCAATTGTTGTTTATAAGGAAACTGTTACTGCTCTTTCTAAAGTTGTTTGTATGGCAAAATCTGCTAATTAACATAATAGACTATGTGCGTAAGCTACATCACTTAATGAAAATCTACAGATTACTATTGAAAAAGGTTTAACCACTAATAACTCTAAAAGTGGAGCCAATATCTTAGCCTAAGAATATGATTGGAATAAGGATAAGGCTTTGAAAATCTGGACATTTGGACCAGATGATATTGGCCAAAAAAATTTATGTGATCAAACTACAGCAGTTCAACACATCAATGAAATCAGAGAATCAGTATCATTTGCTTGGTAGTAATTTAATTAGGAAGGAGCTCTATGCTAAGAAAATCTAAGAGGTGTTGGAGTCAATATTTTGGATTGTGTTTTGATTGCAGAAACAATTCACAGAGGAGAAGGTTAAATTATCCCAACAGCTCTTAGACTGCATTCAGCTAGTGAGTTAACTCCATAGCCTAGACTATAAGAACCAATTTATTGACTGAAGTAACTGTTCCAAAGCAAGTTACCGCTGGAGTTTACTCATGTCTTAGCATCAGACAGGGAATCATAATTGAAGAAGAACAGATAGTTGGTTCACCGCTAAAAAGAATCCACCAGTGGTTTAATCATTTGTTTATGCTGCTCATCTAAAATCCTTAACATTAGGCTAAGCATTTCCGGAAAGTCAATTTGATCATTGGGCTGTCTTAAGTGAAGAGCTTGGATTCAAAGCCAATGAAATAGTACTCAGTATTCGTAAAAGGGAAGGATTAGGATCTTTATTAGAGAAGCATTATTTAATTTAATAAGATTGCAATTTAATAATTAATCCATAAAATAATTACATAACATAGTAAACTAAACTTATGCTTCCTAAACCCAAAGTTACTATTCCACCAAGTATGCTTTTATACATAGGATTGTTCTTATTTGTTAATACGAAAATCGGGACACCAAAAATATCTCTTTGTTGAATAGTATTCAAAACTATGTTCATTTATTCTTAATTATTTTAAATTAAAAGTAAAATTGTAAAAGGCAATTTACTATTACTATTACAAAAGTGCAGCTTTCGAATTGATAAATAACTAAATCAGCACATGTATATTTTATCTTAATCAGCCACATTCTCAGATCTTTACGAGAAGATTTTTGTTTGATATGTAAGAGAAGAGAAAATATATCCCATCATTAATAAACTTAACAATTTTAGTAGTCTTGATACTTGTTATTAATTGAGATTTTAGTATAATTTCTGGAAGTATTTTTAGTGAAAAGTAAAATCAAATTAATTATAAATCAATTTGTAATTAGGATCTACCTTTTCTCTTGATAATGAAATTCAATATTAAATATCAAAACTAATAAATCTTTTTACTTCCTCCAAAATGCAACAAATAAAAAGCTATTTGGATAGAGTGCTTAATTACTAAGTCAGATTTTATAATCTAAGAAAACAAACAATCTAATCTAAGTGATAAGATTGTATTTTTCATTCATCTCTTCTATAATATAAGAATTCATTGTTGTTCTTTCTTATAATAAATAAACACCAAGCATATTAAATATTGTTCTATTTGAAAATCTAAGTTTTTAATACATTCTAATAATTAAAATGTAAAGAGAACTATAATAATTATATATTTTACTTCGTTGAAAGCTAAATTCTATTATTTATTATATAAATTAATTGAATGATTTCAACCTTTGAGGACTGTTTAGAACATTCAAGATCTTAGATTGGAGGTATTTATAAGGTGAAGCACTAACAAAATGTGTAAAGAAAAGTTTGTATGAAGTGCATTTTAAAACTCAAATTACAACCAGAGTAAATTTTATCCAAAGAAGAATTTGTCAATTAATTGCTACAAAAAGCAAATTAATTAAACTTGAATAGTAGATTAGAATCTAGTTAATCGAAATCATTTTATAAATAAGCCTTTTGTCAATTTGATTTATTTTAAAGAGAAATAACTTCTATATTCACAAATATTGGGGCTATAATCAAAAGGATTTCAGAAGATGAAACAGCAGGTGATGACAAATTCTTAAGACTCATAAATTAGAATTTAAACCCGTTTGAATGCTCTCAGAGTGAATTAAACTTTCTTGTAAATTTTCTAGAAGGAAATATTTTTGAGGAATGGATGAGTAAGAAAAAATTTGTCCTCTCTAACTTCTAAAAAACAGGAGATTATTTTGAAAGGCTCCTATAAAATGCATACAAAACAAATCATTTGGTAGAATAACTACAAACATATTTGTATAATAATTTCTATATTTTGAAGAATTAATGAGAAAACAGAAGAGAGCATCGTTTAGTTGGAAGGGTTGGAGTATGTCAACAATTAATTAGTGAAAAAGTCCTTTAATTTGATAACATAAAATAATGGTGATAAATTATATTTAAAAGATGGGGAAATTCTTAGAATGTATAAGTTTTTGTTAAATGATGTAGAGAAAAAAGAATCTTAGGACAGAAAAGTGAATAATTCTTAAAAAAATTAGAATAAATAAAGCATTTAGAATTCAAAGGATAATATGGAATTAATGGGTATAAAATTAATTAATGGAACTATTTTTGGAAGGGACAATAAGTTGGAGGTGGTAAGTATGATTTAAGGGGTTAAAAGAAAGGAAAGTGGATTGATTTATGTGACGATTATAGGGAGTAATAAAAATATGATATAATTTAGTTTAAAGAATGTAGTAGAAGAAGGTGATTATTAATAGGATTAAAGATTTGGGGAATGGAAAATAATTTGGAATAATCAGCAAATGTAATAATATTTTATCACAAATATAAGAGGAGGGGGGAAATATAATGATTAAAGTATGAAAAATGGAAAATGGAAAGAATTAAGTGAAGGCTTTATGGATTCCTTAGAGTTATTTTATAGTGGGGAATACATAAATAACAAGAAAGTTGGTAGATGGGACACCATTTATGAGGAAAATATCATGTAAAAATAATTTAAAATAAATTTTAGAGGTGGAGGAATATATGATACAGAGAATGGCAATAAGATTGAAAAATGGATTGAAATAAATGAGGGGTTAAAAGATTGTTAAAAATTAACGTATATTGGTGAATATAATAAGAGTGGGTAAAAAAAAGGCAAATGGGAGATTTGTTATGAAGAAAAAATAATGTATGAAATTTATATTGAAAATATTTTTAGAGGTGGTGGAGAATATGATGAACATTATGGTAATAAAATTGGAAATTGGACTGATTTAAGTGATGGATTTGAAAAAGAATCATAAATTACTTACATTGGTGAATATCAAAATGGGAAAAAAATAGGTAGATGGGATATTTGGTATTAAAAGAATTATGGAGACTACTAAAATGAAAAAATGTATCAATATTTATGAATTGAAAATTGTTAGTGGTGGAGGATCTTATGATGAAGTAAGTGATAGCGTGAAGATAGGAGAGTGGACTGAAATAAGTGAAAAATTTAAGGGGGATCATTAAGTAATTTTTAGAGGCAAATATAAAAATGGAAAAAAAACTGATAAATGGGAGATTTTGTTCAGAGAAAAATTTAAAGAGTAATTTGATAACATGTACAAAAATTATTTAAGTTAATTTAGAGGTGAGGGGTCATATGATGATGGTTATAAGTGTGGTAAGAGAGGAAGGTGGATTGAAATAAGTGACGTATTTGCAAGCTATTCTTAAATAATTTATGATGGTGAATATCAAAATAACCAAAAGGTTGGTAAATGGGAAATCAAGTTTCGGGAGAGTGAGAAGTCACCATTTTCATTAATGTAATAAGATAAAGTGTAACAATTTGTAGAGGGGGTGGATAATATGATGAAGAGGGAATAAATATCGGTCAATGGACTGAAATAAGTAATAGATTTTGGAGGGATTCATAAGTTATTGTTAAGGGCGTTTATAAAAATGGCAAAAAAGTTGGTAATTGGGAGATTTTTTATAAAGAAAAGGGCAAAGATAAATTTGAATTCATGTAAATAATTATATAAATCAAATTTAGTGCTGGTGGATAATATGACGAAAAAAAGTATGGTTTGAAAATTGGACCATGGATTGAGTTAGATGATGGATTTAATTATAATAAACAAATAATCCATAAAGGTGAATATCAAAATGGCATAAAAATTGGCACTTGGATATAAATGGACATAAAGAAAACTAAAAGTGCTTTGAAATGAATAATCATATTTTAATTTTGCATGCTAATAATAATGATTTAGTAAACATAATTATAACTTTATTGATATTTCAAAAGGGAAAAACTGTTTTATAATATATAGCGAAGAATCCGCCAAGAATAAATTACCTTTTATTCATATAAGGTATCTAATATGATATTTTTACATGAATAAATAAATGCTTAATAAGTTATCATATTTGTGTAACTAATTCTATGAGGATTTATGCAGTTAACTAATAATAAATTAGATATTTACTTTTAAGAAAGTTACCTTTATAAAATAAGAAAAACATAACTATTTATATTATAATCTCGATAAATGAGATTATGCTTAGTATTATATAAAACATCGATTTTGCATAGAAATTATAATACTTATTATTTATATAATCTAAAAATAATTGCTTCCTATTAAATAGTTAAGAGATCTGATCATATCTCTTTAATCAAGAATCATAATGACATCTTGTAAAACCAAATTTTTCTTGTTATTTAATTTTTCATTATCTATCGCTTGTCATTAATATGGGTTATCTATAAAATCAAAACTAAGAAACCTCTTGTCTGTGAGAAAGCTCCATTGGTTTGGTTTCAAATTTATTTAAGTGAACGGTCTCATTTATTTGATAAGCAAATCCTTGATCTATTTGTGAATCAGCATTTTTATATTAAAAAATAATGATCATCCTTGCATAAAAAGCAAAATATTAGCCATAGAAAACTGTATTCTCTACATTTTTTTAACGTAATAGCGAAATACATATGAAGATTTATAAAATTATTGATATTTAAGAAGGGGGAGATGACACTTCCCTGTCTGATTCTATTGAAAATAAAATCTTTCCTTCTTATGGATTAGGTTATCAAATATAAATATACGAAATAAATAACGTTAAGAATAAATATAAATTGAATTATATAATTGTAAATTAAAATATTATTATGTTACTTTATTTTAATTCATCATCTTTTTTACCAATTTATTAGATTAACCAGTTTGACGAACTATTAAATTGGTTCCATTAATGGTAGTTTAAGTCTATTTAAGATTTCATTTTTCATTTAGAAATATGTTTATTTTTAGCATAAAACCAATAAAAAAATCAAATTAATCTTCACTTTTATAGATTCATTTTGAATTTCGATGTGTTAACATTAAATTGACTTGAATCATCAACGAAGGTATAGGATATCAACTCTTAAATAAATTTTGAAGTTTGTTAATTATTAACAAAATAATAATAGTATTATCATATACAATTATAAAGAATTAAAACAATAATTAATATAAAAACTATGTTTTCTAAATAAGATTTAAATAACAATTATCATTCATAAAGATTCTACTAAAACATGAAAAAATTAGTCCTTCTCTAGTTATCATTTAGCTTGATTATGGAGACCAATATTGAAATTAAGTTTTCTAGAATAGGAAAGGTTTTCCATTTCTAATGTAATATTGGTCCCCATGGTAACGAACTAAACAGAAAAAAGATTAAATTTTTAATGTTCTAACATAATCCAAATTTTTTTGGATGTTCAATATAATTTAAACATCCAGCTTTATATATAAATATTGAATACTTGTATATTTAATTAATGAGTATTTCAGATTTTATACTCAGAACTTTTAAACAATCTCCTAAGAAGCATTTTCTTGTCAAGAAAGCACTTTCGAAAATTTGAATTGTAAGGGTCCCTTTTTTTTAGAGCAGTCTAATAGATTGATGACTTTTGCTTTCTCAATCCCCTCTGGAGTTTGGCTTAGATAAATATATATTTTACCCCTTTTTGAGACCAAGGCTTGATCTCTAGGGCCTTTAAACAAACTATATAAATATTAATCAAATCTTTTTCTTAATTTGATTAAATATGAATTCATAATTAATGAATGTAGAAAAATTATTCTTTGCCTGATTTAATTCTACAAGTTGGCAATCTACTAGTAAGGACTGGAAAGCGAATTTGCTATTCACTGAGACTATTTCTAAAATATTCAATTCACTTTACTCTTTATATTGTTAAGTTAACAAGATTTTCAAGCAGATTTCAGACTAATTTAGCGAAATATAACTGTTAACATTGTCATTTATTTCATAAGAATTAAAATCGAGTAATTATTAATGAGAATATTGATACCAATAATAATATTTAATTTCTAATAGATCATTGTTCTAACTTCTATATCTAATTATTGTATTTTATTGGATTATTTAAATATTCTTATTTGAATTCTATTGAAGTTGTAGCCAGATTAAATAAAGTTTCATAGGCTTACTAAACTGAAAACAACTCCTAAGAATTCAACTTATTCTATTAAAAGTCTAAACTACAACTCTATTTTTGTAAACTTTCGAATTTCCCTTGGGTTGGTTTTGAAGATGAGTAATCAACACCTACATTAAATAGATTGATTACTTAGACCATTATTCAATTTACTTTTTGGAGGTTTAGGACGAATACCAACCAATTCCATATATTCAACTAATTAGTTCGGCAATTCCTCTAAAACTTCCTTTGATAATCGACTTGGATCGCTTTTGAATTGATTAAAAGGGACGAATTAAACTAAATCTCTGGTAGCTTTATTTCCTTTGCTATCGACCATGGTTTTATTATCATTATCTAAAATCATCATATTTTTAAAATTGGCATCTCCTATACCAATAATAATGATTGATAATGGTAAATACGATGAAGCAATAATATCATCAATAGACTCTAACATGTCATCTGTTTGTCCGTCAGTTAAAATCAATAGTACGATATAATCTTCACTTCCTTGATTTTTTCGTTGCTATGCCATTTACATTGCTTTATTTAAAACTGGATGCAAATAGGTTGGGCCATCAAATTTCAATTTATGCAATTAATTTTTATAGCATTCAATAATTCCATCTAATCCATTGACTCTAAAATAATTTGAATATCTTACTCAGGATCATCTGGATTATCATTCAAAGGGAAGAGATGCAGTGTTTGATTAGTGTTATAATTTTACATTATAGGTTTGCATCCAAATCCATAAAGTGGAACCTTTTTATCATGATCATAATTAATCAATATTTCAGCAACACTAGTAATTGCCTGTAAGTATTGACTAGGAGGACCATCCAAAGGGAGGTGATGAAGTGATTTAGGATTTTAAGGATCTTCATTAGATGCAGTGAAATCAATAGCAATAATTAAACTTAATTGCTATCCTCCAGCACAATAATCAAAAAAGGTATAATGAGATTTTAATTAAAATCGATCAAATTGTAAAAACCCTGGAGATTTATTGGCATTACACTTATTTATGAATTCCTTTTAGAATATTTTAGTATCCTTGTTTGAATCAATTAATTCATTAATGCAAAAGGTAGTTTCCCCTAGATATTTGTGATTGCCAGAAATTTTATAATTCCATAATTCAACTTTTATCTGCATTGAATAGTTTCCGTTACATAATTTCTATGCTTAACAAAGAATTTCCTTCCATTTTATTTAGGTTAAATCATTAAGATACTCTGTTTCATAAACCAATACATTGATTTCATCCTCTTATCTTTGTCTATAAAATCTTAGAAAAGGAGAAACTTTGTCCCAAAAAAGCCAAAGTTTATTCTCTTTTCTAATATGCCCTGATACTGCAATAGAAAATTCATCATTGCATTGTTTTATTTAATCTGCCTTAAGGATAATCTTTCCACTTTTCTTTCCTTATAAATTGAATAATTAAGCTATAAAAATTTAATTTTTCGACCCTATTATTTCAGCTACGGTTGTTTCTGCTTTACCAATAATCTATAATAGCTTACTCTAATACTTTGGATTGAGTTGAATTTATAAAATGATATACTTCCATTTTTAGATGTTACTAAACTTCAAAAAAATATTTAATCTTAAAAGTTTTTACAAAATTTGGATTCAGGTTGTTCCAAATTACCTCCGTCTAATCTATTTTAATCCCTGAAACGATAAAATGAAATAATACAAAAGTTATTGTTTTTTCTATAGAGTATCACATAGGGATCACTAACTGTTACTAAATCAAGATCATCTAATTGTCTACAACTTATAAAAAGTTCTAATAATTAAGTTTCTTTCGATTGAGTGCTATTTAAAGTTTGGCTCATTAACATTATTTAATAATCTAAGCATAAAGATTATTCTCTTATAGAAATTAAAAAAGTATAGAATTATTGCGTATTAGAAATACATTTTATTTTTATTCTCTATTGATCAGAATCTCATGAAATTGTGTATAAATTTACGGATAAACAATCTTAAATGTTGTTTAGCTTTGAATTTAGATCAAGACAATCAGGATTTTCAAGAAATTTAGCTTGTAATTTGTTAATCATTTAGAGATTAGATCTAATTCTTTACTTTTCTCGTCTAAATGAACTTTATTAAATTGTCTTTTGGGTGGTCGTAATTGATTGAATAAAATACAACACTTTAAAAGAAAGTTGATATTTCCTCAACATACACTTTAATGCACAATTATAAATGATTGATGATGTTTATTATAATCATCAATAAAACTATGATTGAAGAAAAGTAAATAATAATCAAATTTTATTTATAATTAATCATTAATTACAGAAAAAAAATATTTTTATTTATCCTAAGAAATATAAAGGAAAAAAGATGTTAAGTGACTAGCATCATCTATCATATATCCAAACTTAAAGTTTAGAGATTTTCACAATCCCCAACTCAATAACTTGATTTTTCAATTTTAGATGAATTAATAAAGTCAAGCTGATTACTAGTAAGTATTTTATTTAGACCCAAATAAGGTTCATTGGTTACTTAAGATGCTATATTTATTTGAGTGAAATAAGATTTCGAAAGGATCATTTAGTTGTAGGCCATATAGAGAATTTAATTAATAGATATTTTCAGATTTAGACAACTTCTAATAAATGTAAATTCTATTTTAAGTAAAAAGAGAAATTTAAATTAGATTAGATTTCAAATTAAAAAAAATAATATATACTAGAGAATATCCAGCTTACACTTGATTCGCATTAGTAAAAATAATATTGTTGAGGAATAATTATTTTATCATTTGCTTGTACCTCCAAATATCTAAATAAAAGTTTGAATTCGGAAGGATATTATGCCAAAGTACTAGTCTTGGTTTAATAATAAAAAGATATGATGGCTGATAATAAAACAAAAAATGCATTCAATTTAATTTATTAATTTTCAACCTTTTGATCTGATTTATTAGGATTTCTAATTATTTATCTTTAAAATTTAAGTATTTAATTCTCATTAAAGATCATTAAAATCATATTTCTACCATGATGGATTAATATGCTTTAGTTGAAAGAATTCAAAAAAATTATTAAATAAATTTATAATTTTCAGAAGGCTTAACTATCTTTAAAATTTTATATATGAAAAATAAAACTTGTCAATAATATAACATACAAAAGTAAAGACAAATAAAAAATTATAAATTTGTATATAATTTTAACCTTCTAAATAATTATTGAAGGATTCATAAATGATCAAACTAAGACTTGCTTTTCTAATTTTTTTATAAATATAAAAACAGACAACTATTCTTTAAATTCTATTTATTAATTATTAAATTATAAATAATTCAAAAAAGCAATAGTGATTAAATCATAATTAAATCTATAATTTCATAAAAATCATAGGTTCCGGCTGTTTTTGATAATGTATTTCTATTAATTCTTCCAAATTTTTCTCATAAATAATTTCCTAAAATTTATCCCACATCAAAAATTAATTATTTCTAACATTGAGAAATTTATATAAATTACTTAATTAACAGTTATATTTTAAAAATTAAAGACAATATTTGAAAATTAATCAAGAAAATTATTTTAATTAATATTAATTATTAAAATTTTTAACAAATAGATTTTTTATTATCATTGACTATTAGGTTTTTGATTCTTAGATTTAGCTTTTCTTGATCTACTGTAAATGAGTATGAAAATTAAGCAAGTTATCTAAATTAATAAAGTACTGTTCGAAAACGACAAGTTTTTTTTAATTATATGTATTTAAAATGATACTTTTTCATTTGATACCTCATTTTAAGCAAACAATACAAAATTTTATTCAGCTTCGTCATAATTTTCTAATTCCAATTCATATTCCATAAATACTAATATATCCAAATAAGCATCACTGAAAATCAAATGAGTAGTATTTAATCTTGTTATTTTATATGAAAAATTTGACCTGTGGAAATAATCAATTAATTTTCTATCATCTTGAATTTAATAAAATTAAGAAAAATCATCGGTATCATTTCTTAAAACTAAAATGCTATCATCTACATATTGTAAAATATAACTGTCAATCACAGTAAAAGGGCTGTTTTAGATTTAATATCTAAACTAGTTTTATAATTCCAACTAAATTTAATTCTTTTATTTATTCAAATTTAACGATACTAATTCTGAAAAAGATTAATCTATGATGAGAAGTTTAATTTTAATTAAATCTTCAGAATACTTACATGAAACTAATTTGATATTAAATGCTTATTTATGAAAATTTCCAATTATAATGAATTCTGAAGAGATTTTTTCATTTATATCTAATGAGTAAGTCTAATTTAAATTAGTTGAGTATATAGCTAATTCTAAATCATTTGAATCTATCATATTTTATTATAGAACGATATATTCATTATCAGAATTTTCAATTTATTAGATATCAATGAAAAAACAAGGTAAAATTTTTATATTATAATTGATATTATCAATAACAATAAATGCCTGAGTATTATTACCTTCCAGTTTTATTAAATTACCAACCCTTTTTGAATTTATAATATTAATTTAATCTATTGTTAAATCAACTTTAAGATTTGATATAATTCTACAAATCTAACCCTATTTTTCAGAACATTCAATTAATTCAATTTCTAGATAATTTATGAATTATGAAACACAAAGGAAATATTACTATTTTATCCAAGTTACATAATAATCATATTAAATATTCCTCTTACTTGTACGAATTACTCTCAAAATTTAATTTTCTTACATAAGTACTTCAAAAATTATATCGTTTATTCTCGTCTCAAAATGATAGTGTCTAATACATAATTCTGTGTTTTAATCATCACAAATTTTAAGTGTTTTTATAAATTGAAAGGGTCCCTTCAAAACAACGTTTGAATTATTTAAAATTGTTAAATTACTAATTGGACCATAAAACATTTCTGAAATATTTAATTTTAAATTTTATTTGTATTGAATTTCAATTATAGAAGTTTTCACAAGAG
The DNA here is from genome assembly GCA_905182995.1 of Paramecium octaurelia. Taxonomy (NCBI): domain Eukaryota; phylum Ciliophora; class Oligohymenophorea; order Peniculida; family Parameciidae; genus Paramecium; species Paramecium octaurelia. The sequence goes on along the minus strand of CAJJDP010000151.1, from coordinate 51,376 downwards.
AAGTTAATTAAAAACATTTATTTTCAATCTTTAATTCAACACTTCTCTCCTCATTTTTGCTAAAAGAAAAGGTTTATGATGCAGTATCTAACTGAAAATTATCTAGCTCTAATTCCGCTTGAAATTGTTTTAATGAGATTTACTTCCAAACTTAATCTAAAGAAAAAATTAATAGATTTGTATCAAATTTAAAAAAGGTATTATCAGTTGCTATAATTTCATCTAATTATAAGCTTGACATGTTATATGAAAAAATAGCTATATATAGATAATTATTTTATTCTATTAAAATTGCTAAGTTAAGGCTATTAAATTAGTACTTAACAGGATCATAAAATGAATAGTTCTAAAAGGTGTAATTTTATACTTATTGTAGTTCCTAATCAATTAAATAATATAGAAATAAAGATCTAGTTTAATCTTATATTGAAAAAATACAGTAACATCCCAACATACCTAAAGTTTGAATAAAAATAATTTATTATTCTTAAAATTGAAAGCATCTGAAAAATTCTTTACTTTGAAATGCTAAAACCTTTAAATATTGGATTAATTTTAAGTGTTTAGACTCAAAATAAAATAGAATAGGTTCAGGCTAATATAAATTTTTTTATAGGTAGTATTTTACAATTTTATCGAAATTGATTTAAATGATAAAAGGCAAATTAGACGTGTTCGTCTAAAGAAATATACTTGAATAAATTTTGGTAACACTTGTAACCAATTCATTTAAGTTTAAATTAAAATATTAAAGAGAACCATCTAAAAACTAAATTCCAGTCAAATCATTATTATTACTTTTATTAACAAAATAATAGGCTATATCATATTCAAGTACATGATATTTATCTATGTTTAATGAAATTACAATTCTTTTTTGTTGGCAATCATAGATATAAAAAAAAGATTAATTTTGGAAACAGATGTAGCTATTTGTGATTTTTTTTAACTAAAACATACCTCGGTGATATAATTTATAGAATCTTTCAAAACAGATGTGTTAAACGTTCTCATCGTTCCTGATACTTACCTTAAGATTACCTTGACTACTGTAAATATTATAAGTATCATTTTTAAAGTAATTAGGATTTTTGGAATTCCATAATATTTATTACTTATTTTCGCAATTATATTGAAATAATATCATATCTGTGTATTCCTAATTTTTTTGTTAAGTGTAATTTTCGGATAGCAATCTAAAACATTAGATATTACCATTTCTTTTAAATAAATTGGCTTTCTCTATTACATATACATACTTTTATTTAGGTTGTATATAAACACTTAATGGTTAATATTTATAAAATTATAACACATTTTTCTTCTCATCAAATTAGCAGAATACATTATCAAAATCAAAAAAATGCAATGAGGTGTTACTAATTTGATATGTCTAATTGATCCTAATATTTATTAATACATTTAATTCAAATTAGTTTTATAGGAAAACAAGATTTGAATAAAGATGAATATTATTTATTGAATAATTTTAATTCAATAGAACTTCCTAATATTTTTAATTTTGAATTATTGATGAATCATTTTTATCTAGTTCATTGACTAAAATTATTGTTAAACATTTCTGATTTAATAGTAATTTTTAAATTCGATATGGCAGCTCAATAAGTAGGCAATTTAGAATTTTCTTATCATATACATGATGATACACAATCACATAAAAATAATTTTCTATCAGATATATAGGAAGATTATTAGAACTCATTTCACAAAAACAAACATCATCAATAAAAGTAAGTCTTGATAGTTAAGCCTACTAATATTTCATTTAAGCTTAAATTAAAGTAGATGCTTGATTATTTGTAATTAATATAATTTTCCATTTTGAACATTGATAAAATAAAATTATTTATTAGTCTTACAAGTATTTAATTTATTTTTTTTTGCATTTATCCCCTATTTATTCTGAAACATTGTATTCCAAAATTAGAGTCACATTACTTTGAAAATCTAAAGAATATTATTTTAAAGTTGACTAACCAAGACAAAATAAACTCAAACTACCATCTTCATTTGTAAAAATCTCATCGCATATCTCATCAGCTGAAATTTTTGTATCTATTCTAATTAATTCACTATAATTCGTTTTTTCCTCATACAAAAGTAAGTCAAAACCCATACAAGTGATATAATATTCAAGATTAACAAACAAGGAGCAGATCAACCTTTCTTGTATTTTATTTGATTCAAAGAATCGATGATTCTTATTAAAATAGGTTCATTAGCACATGGAATTTAGAATGACTTTATTACAATTTGAGTATTGATCTGTCTGAGATCTTAAAATTTTTCTTCATCTCCTTCCATAATACAACACCTGGATACAAATTAGTAACAAGTTATTTAGTTTTGCTTTTGCAATTCAATGCACCTTGAATTTAAGTAGTTTATAAGGCACCCTAATAATATATATATAACTTTCATATAATATAAGAAATAATAATATAATAATATATTAAAAATGAATGATTTACTAATACATAATTAGTTGTTAAATTTTAACAAATTAGATAGGTTTTCTTAAAATAATATTAGGGTTCAATGTATATTTGTAAGTATTGTTTTAAATTATTAACTCAGTGTAAAGGAAGTTAAGAACGGTTAGAGATTTGGTTCATTATTTAATTTAGTGATTATGCATATGAAAATATTTATGACATTATTTATTGATTGTACAAAAAGCTTATGATAAAAATAAATGTTAAATGCATCACAAAACAATAGTATCAATTACCAAAATAAATTTAAAAACAATAATCACTAAATTTTTTCTTATTGTTAATTTTAATTAATATAGGGTTTGCGCAATAATATTAATTAATTTACTTTTTTCTCACTTTAAGTTTTGTTTCAATATAATACTGAATGAAAAAATTTAAGGTTCTTTATCTTATATTTTGATTTAAAAACTGTGCAATTACTAACTTTACCTTAATTATAATCGATGTAATTTTTACTAAATTCAAATGGATTAACTAAAATAAATCAAAATAGTAAAGAAAGTTTAAGAAATTAATTATTAAAAATTTATAATATAAATTAATGTAGGGTATTATTAGATTAATTGTTCATATAATGCGATAAATTATGTATTTTAATTCATTAATAAAATTTACTAATAGCAACAGATCACTTTTTTTAATTTATAATTCTAAATAGGAATTTATTGGGATTAAAACATATTCATCATAATATAGTACAACTTCTTGGATTCCAAGGAAGGTTATGGGAAATTTGAGCTGATAATATATTAATTTGATTACTTATAAATGAATTGATTCGAAGATGACGTTCATTAAAAAAATCATTTTTAATAGTTGCTACTTTTAAAATCATATGTATTTTTAGCGTTTCTTTTTCAAAAACCATTTTAGTTCTTTCTCCTCGCAAGAATCTTATTCTAATTTATTTTATAATTGGTTTAGTCTCATTTGAATAATGCCATAAGTGGGCTTAAATAATGAATAAAACTTCCAGAAAATATCACTCATTTTAATTGATTATCTTAAATTCAAAAAATCATCATGTATTTATGAACTAATCCAATCAAAATGAATTCGTTCTTTCCATTAAAATTATTGATCTCTAACCCTGGACATTTTTATAAATCGAATTATCGCCAAGAACAAAAGAAATGGATGTCTAATAATGATTAGATTTTTATTATTTTCAGGTCTGATTTCTTAATTTTAGAAGTTTCTATACCCAAATTAATAATATTGATGATTTAATAAAAACAATATCTTTTTCTCAAATTTAATATGCACTACAATTATCAAGAAAATTTTTGCATTCATCATAATTTTTTTAATCATCCATTTTTAATAGTGCTTCTACAAGACAAAATTATTATTGATTTTAACACATAATCCTGCCTGAGTAGAAAATATCAGCGGCATAAAAAGGATTGGGACTTGTGAAAATAGCTATTTACCAATTTTTAAGTCAATTCACTGTTGCATCTTATCGAATACGAAAATCACGCCTTTCTATTTTTCCATATTTTGTTTATGCTCCAGATGGTTATAATCCAACATCAAGGATAGGTTTTAAACTTTTATATATAGTTCTATGATAGCTATGAGAATATTATGTCTTGTCCTTATATAATTTTAAAAAATCTACATCTTTCACTTTTCTGTTATCCTTATCATGTTGTCATTCTTTCATCTTTAAATACAATCTACTAAGTTATCTGCTTTTAATTCTCGAAAAAACTTTAAGATATTATGATCTGAACTGTTGGTGATCTATTATTTTATGGAATATTTTCTAGCCTCATCTGAAGGACGGTTTCCATAAATATTTTTGTCATAATCATAAGCACCTTAACTTATTAATAACCCAATGACTTTTTCATGACCATAATAGCTAGCCACATGCAATGGTGTGCTATCGGTGTTTTGTTATATCTATGTCACAACTAAGTTTAATTAAAATTTCTATGCAATCATCGTATCCAGACCTGCAACAAGAATATAATCAACTTCGTTTGTGTTCTTATTCCTGAATTTTCAATCTTATATAGCTCTTCAAATATTAAATATCAGAAATTAGGGCAGCTTCATATAATCCATAACGTTCCATGTTTAATTTTTCTAATTCTTATCGTCAACATATCTGTTAGCTTCCTTTGTTGAATTTAATCAAATGCTAAAGTGGCTGCAATTCTTACTGTAATTTAAGGTGATAAAATCATTTTTTTAAACCCTTTCTCTTGCATCTCCAGAATTTTCAACTTATAAAGTTATTAATGGATGAAAAGTAATCTTGCTCTATTTTATCTATTTAATCATTTCCTCAACCCCAATTGGAATCATTATAATTGTAATTTATGTTTTTAATGAATAATCAAACTATAGTGAGATATATAAATGGTAGAGATTATTCTATTGAGTTTAATTTAATAATATTTTTGGTCAAAGTCAATGAGTTTGTTATAAAAATATTCAATTTATGCGAGTCGAAAGAAAATGGATCAAATCTAAAAAGTCATAACTATGATGTTGGTGGTTTGACTTTATAGTGGATATAGTTGGCTATATCAAATGACACAGTGAAAAGATAAGCAGAAAAACCACAATTAAATTTGCGTACTGAAAAGCTCACAAATAACGAAAAAAGAAGTTCAATTTAATATTTTATTTTTATTGTTAATGATCAAATAAATTTAAGCTAATTTAAAGTTTTCAATCCTAAAAAGATGCATCTTAGGTTTAAGTTGGATAACTTTAATTCAAAACCTAACATTTTAAGATTTAGATTTACAAACTCATCAAGGGTATTAAAAAGTAGTTTACTCTAAAATTGAAATTGCCTTTATTTAATCTTAAATTAGATCCGGTTTTTTCTTCTACCAAATTAATACTTATTAAATAATTTTGTTTTCCCTCTAAACTTAAATAGCCAACTTATGACTTGAGTTCTGTTATGCAGATCTTGAAATAATTAAAATTCTCGAAAATAAGGAGGTAGCTCATTTAATTATAATTGGCTAATCTGTTAAAAAGAATTTTATTTTTAATTTTGAATTATAATTATTATTATTCTTGCCATTGAATAATAGAGCATGATGAATGGGGATATAAGAAAATGCATATATTTATTATTTTATTGCAGTAATTGAAACATCATTANCTTATTAATAACCCAATGACTTTTTCATGACCATAATAGCTAGCCACATGCAATGGTGTGCTATCGGTGTTTTGTTATATCTATGTCACAACTAAGTTTAATTAAAATTTCTATGCAATCATCGTATCCAGACCTGCAACAAGAATATAATCAACTTCGTTTGTGTTCTTATTCCTGAATTTTCAATCTTATATAGCTCTTCAAATATTAAATATCAGAAATTAGGGCAGCTTCATATAATCCATAACGTTCCATGTTTAATTTTTCTAATTCTTATCGTCAACATATCTGTTAGCTTCCTTTGTTGAATTTAATCAAATGCTAAAGTGGCTGCAATTCTTACTGTAATTTAAGGTGATAAAATCATTTTTTTAAACCCTTTCTCTTGCATCTCCAGAATTTTCAACTTATAAAGTTATTAATGGATGAAAAGTAATCTTGCTCTATTTTATCTATTTAATCATTTCCTCAACCCCAATTGGAATCATTATAATTGTAATTTATGTTTTTAATGAATAATCAAACTATAGTGAGATATATAAATGGTAGAGATTATTCTATTGAGTTTAATTTAATAATATTTTTGGTCAAAGTCAATGAGTTTGTTATAAAAATATTCAATTTATGCGAGTCGAAAGAAAATGGATCAAATCTAAAAAGTCATAACTATGATGTTGGTGGTTTGACTTTATAGTGGATATAGTTGGCTATATCAAATGACACAGTGAAAAGATAAGCAGAAAAACCACAATTAAATTTGCGTACTGAAAAGCTCACAAATAACGAAAAAAGAAGTTCAATTTAATATTTTATTTTTATTGTTAATGATCAAATAAATTTAAGCTAATTTAAAGTTTTCAATCCTAAAAAGATGCATCTTAGGTTTAAGTTGGATAACTTTAATTCAAAACCTAACATTTTAAGATTTAGATTTACAAACTCATCAAGGGTATTAAAAAGTAGTTTACTCTAAAATTGAAATTGCCTTTATTTAATCTTAAATTAGATCCGGTTTTTTCTTCTACCAAATTAATACTTATTAAATAATTTTGTTTTCCCTCTAAACTTAAATAGCCAACTTATGACTTGAGTTCTGTTATGCAGATCTTGAAATAATTAAAATTCTCGAAAATAAGGAGGTAGCTCATTTAATTATAATTGGCTAATCTGTTAAAAAGAATTTTATTTTTAATTTTGAATTATAATTATTATTATTCTTGCCATTGAATAATAGAGCATGATGAATGGGGATATAAGAAAATGCATATATTTATTATTTTATTGCAGTAATTGAAACATCATTATCGCATTAAATTAGATTTTTTATAAACCACTATAATTCCAGACGGCTAGAATAAGAATAATTCTTATACCATCATAGGCGATTTCCACAAGTTCAAAAGTAGTCAACTATCCACCAGTTCAGCCACTTTAAAATCTGTCATAATATTGAATTCAACATACAAACGTTAGGTTTTATGCACATCTTACAGTGGAGGAAAGACCTTACTAAAGTTTTTGAGAATCTAACTAAACTTATTGCCTCTTTCCAGTCTATCTATTGGGCTTTGAGTTTAACTATTCGATGCTTAGAAAGTCTAAATACAATCACTCACTATAGTTCTCATCATCCAACTACTTCACACAAGCCCACTAAGTTATCACACCTATAGCCTCTCTGCTGAAACAAATCTTACACTTAATTATATAATTTACATATCCCTGTCAGTTACTACTTTCTCTGCAACCAACTATCGAATTAACTACACTCCTATTTCAAGTTTCTTTAATAATACTATTCCTTCACAGAGCTTGAAGATGGCCTGAGTTATTCTACAAGAAATCTTACCTCAGAGAAATTTACATCCAAAAGGACTTCAACACCTTTTGTATTCCTTGTGTCATCCTTTTTTTGGATGCTTCGTTACTCAATCTTAACAACGGAGCAGAATAACTTTGAATTTGTTGTCACTAGCCACTAATATGATTTATAAAATGTCATAGGTGGAATAATTCACAAAGTTGACTAAATTAAATTTGCTCTAATCAGTCAGAATTTCAACTTCTTTTTGGCACTTCTTTAATATCGCAAAGTTTATTTTCTTATACTTAAGTTTGGGCTGAGAGGTTCAAGAATTCATTTATTATTTTTCTTTGAGGTATTTCTTTATTGGTAGGTAAGATTCAAATATCTTTAAAAGTAAGTAGAAGAGAATAGATTAAACCTTTTAAAACTTAAATTGGTTTTCGTTTATCCTTTTTTTTGTATTTTCTAACTGATAACCCATTTGATTTCTCCATTCTCCCTAATAAATTATCAAATATACGTTCTTAAGTTATGATGATTATCTTCTCCATCCCGTACACAGTTTAGCTCTCCAAGTCACCTAAGCAATCTGTGCAACAACCATATCAACTTGGTTAGTTTAAAAGACAAATTCAATTCGTCCTTCATGAGGTCCACAATACTAAAATTGTTATTCCATCTCTTCAAGCGAATATCTTTCAGGCGATTCTAGCTAACAATGAAATAACTCAGAGCGTATAAAAGAGAAGGAGAATATGAAGGTATGATTTTGTCTGGAAATGATGATGTAAGAGCCCATTCATGGGATTAAGAAAGGTTTGTTAAAAGAATAGCGTAAATTCATGTTTAGAAGTCTGGAACTCAAGTAAATGTTTTAGGTTAAAAATGAAGACACAGCAAATAAATAATATAACACTTTTATTAAAATTTATCAAATATCAAAATCATAAATAATTATTTCAATGAATCATCATATAATTTCAATATGTTTAAAGTCTTCTCCTATATCTTCATCTTCCCAAGTTCCAATTTTTTTACCATTTTGATATTCCCCTTTACATATATATTAATTCCAATCAGAAAATTCATCTTTCACCTCAGCCCATTTTCCATTCTTAGTCCCCTAATTTCCTTCATTATTATAATGTCCACCACCTCTAATAATTTTATTTAATATTTTACATCTACTAATATTTTCCTTATTTCCTATAATATATTTCCCATCTACCACATTTTTTGCCATTTTTATACTCCCCATTATAGGTTAATTAGGACATATCACTAAAATTATCACTTAATTCTATCCAATTCCCAATTTTATCAGCATTATTTCTTTCATCATAAAATCCGCCTCCACTAAAAGGTATTAATATTTCTACTTTACATCTTCTAAAATTATTCATAACTTTTCTCCTTATACAATAAATCCCACCTACCAACTTTTTTACCATAATTATATTCTCCATCCCAAATGACTTATTAATACATATAAAATAACTTCCATAACTCAACCCATCTCCCTATTTTAATCTCATAGCCTTCTTCATTATATGAGCCACCTCCACTAAATATTTACTAATTTCTTTTTTACATATCTTTTCCGTTATTTTAAATATTCCATCTTCCAACTTTTTTCCCTTATTTATACTTGCCAGTATAAGTAATCTTTGATTACTTTATTCCATTCCCATAAGTATTGCTCAACTCAACCCATCTCCCAATTTTAATTTCATCACCTCTTTCATCATATGATCCCCCACCACTAAATATTTATTAATAGCATTTTTACATGTCTTTTCCATCATGTTTGATATCCCATCTTCCAATCTTTTTCCCATATTTATAATCGCCAGCATAAGTAATCTTTGATTATTTTATTCCATTCCCAAAATTATTACTCAACTCAATCCATCTTCCCAATTTAATGCCATTCCATTCATCATCATATGATCCACCTCCTCTAAAACATTTTTCGATTCATAATTTTACACATTAGATCCCATATCTACAATATCCCACCTGCCAATTTTTTTTCCATTTTCATACTGTCCAATATAAGTGATTTATGAAGAATACTCAAATCCTTCACGCAGTTCAATCCACCTTCCGAGTTTTATTCCTTCACCTTTTTCATCATAAGATCCACCACCTCTACAACATTATTTATTACATAATTTTTACATCTACTAACCACGAAAATATATATTCCATCTTCCAGCCCTATTACCAAATTTATAAACTCCATTATAAATAACCTTTGATGCTTCTCTATAATCCTCGCATTATTCAATCCATATTCCAACCTTAGTCTCATCACCTTTTTCTTCATACTATCCACCACCACTATAAATTCGTTTCCTCTATAATTTTACATCTCTAATTCCCTCAAAAAAATATCCCATTTGCCAACTTTCTTATCTTTTTTATATTCTCCAATAAAAGTGATTTTAGATGAATTCGTAAATCTTTCGGATAACTCTACCCATTTCCCAATCTTAATTCCACTACCTCCCTCATCATAAGATCCACCACCTCTAAATTAATTCTTATTAAAAATTTACATCCATTAGTTCTAAAACACGCTATTCCAAAATCCAATTTTTTTTCCATTTTTATATTCACCAACATTTGTGACTTAACTATGACTAATTATAATCACATATTATTACTCCCAAAACTCATCACTCAAATCTATCCATTTGCCATTCTTCTATCCTTTCCTATTGTATGATCCACCTCCACTAATTTGTTGATCTATAAATACAATACATCGTTTTTTCATGATATTGATACTTCCATATTCCAATTTTTTAATTATCCACGTATTCTCCAATTTCCAATACTTGGGCTTGACTATTTTGATTTGTCTCAATAATTTATACCTCCAATAATTCTTAAATATCTCTTTCCATAAACCTTTCTTTTCCCCATTTTAATAGTACCCGCCTACTTCTTCAAGTGCTTCTCCATTCCATTTATTAAACCATTTACCAATTTTCTTCTGGTTCTGACTATATTCACCTTCCCATTGAAGATACCTTACCTATTCAATATTAATAAATATCTCTGGAATATGTAAATTGTCCAAATTTTATTCTCTTTTTAAAAATAAATTACATGATATTTACTCTCTCAATATTACTTCATCTTAGGAATAGATGATTTTATTATCATCAGTATACTAAATTTCAATTTTTGTTTTCGAAAGTAAATAAGTGATTTCATTTAAGCTATTCACTTGGTATTCTCTGTTGCTTTGCTTATTATTTTTCGATTGCTAGCAAATAGTTATACATTATGTTTATTGTTTCATAATTTACAAATTTTCTAATATTTTATTAATTAAAACTAATAAAATTAAAAATATAATAATAATTATTTAGTTAGGAAGTAATTCAAATAATAATCCTAATAATCATTGGATATTTCATTAATTAGTTATAAAGTTTTGAAAGGAAATCATAGTTGAAAAATATAATGGTATCTCTTTAAGTAACTATGATAAAATCAAAGTTATTTTATTCTAAAAAATTTGTTTTCTTTCTCCCTAAAATTTACAATTTACCGAATAAAAATTTAACTTTAGTCTTAGAAACTATTATTTCGAATGTTGCTAATTAAAATATCGAAAGTCAATGAATTTGAAAGATACTCAATTTACCAGGTAGATTAAGAAACATAATAATTTTCTGTATTATTTTAGGATTTCTTAATAGAATTAATTCTATCATTAAAATTTTCTATATTATATCTTTTCAGATTTATTACCCATTTCTCTAATTATTTTCTTTTTTAAAGATTATAAGAATGATGTTGAATTTTTTCTCAAATGTTAATTTAATATTTGAGAGAATTGTTCTTTAACTTAATTTATATAGCAATCAATCTAGAATAAGATGAACTCGATATTTGACAATATTCAATTCCAAAAGTTTTGCATGATTAATTCAAAATAGATTAAGTTTGTTGTTTATTTAAGTGCTTAAAACTTTTGCTGACAAGACGATTTTGATAAACGATTAAGAACTATCTTCAGTTCATTATTTGATTAATTATTCTTGATTATATACATTAATAAATTCTAAATTATAAGTAGTTTTCAAAAGTGGTAGTTGGATGGGGTCCTTTGGATTTGGTTTTGAGATAATTGTTGGTGACACTTATAATATTATAAATCAACAAATTTTCAAATTTCTAACTCAACCTTTGTAAATATAGATGTATGATAGCATCTAAGCTAACCAAAATTAATGAAAGAATAAATAAATTGAAAATATCATTCGTTTGAATATGAGCAGATCAAAATCGAATTATAAAGGATTTATTAGTTTTTGAGAGTTTTAGGAAATCTTTTTTTTTCCAAAAATTGTGATTTCATCATATAAATTGAAATTGTGTAATCAATTTTAATATCATAATTATTAAGATTGTTGAATATGGCAATATATATCCCTAACATATTTGTGTTTATTCTTCTAATTAATATGTCGCTCATTGCCAATTAGCTTTGTTTAAGATAATAAGCAAAAATAAAATCAATTATCAGGGGCCATTATAAAAATGCATTCAGTCAAAATAAAGGGACCTTAATTACATCAAAAATACTAAATATTTTCGTAGGAGGTGATAAGGGAAGTTGCTTAAGGGATACTATTTATACTGTAACTGTATATACATTGAGCTTGGTAGGGTATTCAATAGATTTTTGGTTATTATAAAAGTATGAAATAAATACCTTGAAAATATGGCTATGGGATGGAGATAATAGATAATATAATATATAAATCTTTATTATATTTGATGGCCAAGAAACTTAGATTTATAACAATTTAGCAAAAAGTCTATTGACACTAACTTTTCCTAGTCAAATAGTTTCTGGATTTAGGATACTAAATGTTGCAGGAAATACTTATAATCCTTAGATGCATGTTATTAAGGTTGAAGGTTTCTATAAATTATGATGAGAATATTAACTATATTTTAATCATAATTAATAATAAAATAAATAATCATTATTTTTAATTGTATCGATTCAAATTATTTCTTTCATGATTAAAATACAATTATATTTAACTTTTAATACTTAAAAGCTATAAAAACATTTCCTAGGTTATTTTTTAATTTTAGAATTAACTAGCAGTAATCACCCTAAATTACTAGAAGGTTTAATTCTTAACTTCCCAATAACAACTTCTCAAAAACACAATTTATACTTAATAATAATAATGAAGTATTGAAGCGACTGTACTTTATAATAAAGCCATTTATCATAAAGTTAAAAACTCCAGTAGGTAAAATTTTGTATCATAAATTACAATAATGATTGAACATTCTAATTTTTTAAGTTAATTTTTCATTTAATTTATAGAAAATGATATTAAATTTGCAAAAAAAATTGAATAAAGTGATAATTAGGCTATATAATTAAGGAAGAGCCTCAAAAATGTATAAAAATTAATCTTTAACATAGCAATTGTTCTCTGGATTAAATAAACTTAAATTTCATTGTAAATTAATTTTCAAACTTTGATACTTATCACTAATAAAATTCAAACATTCTAATTGCAATTTAATAATCATAACCTACGTCCCAAAATCTTTAGATGAGAAATAATAAATTAATTAACATTAATCTATAAATTTCATTATGATTTAATAATCTCAAATAAGGAATTAAAATAAATAAGATTAATTTCGAAGGCTTTACCACACAAGTAACTCTTCATTTATATTTAAGTAATTAAATATAGATCCCTTAAGAAATTATACATTATTTTCACCTTAACACCAAAAAGGATTAATGGTTATTATTTTCATATCCTAAATGATAGACCTAAGATTATCTTTATCATGTTATACTTTGAATTAATTTAAAGAATCACTATCAATCTAATGATAATTAAATGATGATATAGTATACTTGTAGTTGTTTTTTATAAATTTTAATTTGGATGAGTTAATTTTCCAATTTATTCAGGAATCATTTTAGAAATTGTTGCTTTGCATTCTATTTATAGTTCCCATTTTTATTTATTTCACTAACAGACTTTCCTTTTATACTATAAAATTTCTCTAATTCCCAACTTCTTTATTCTTATTTCTACCCTTTTAGAAAGATTATCACTTTATTACTTTAAATAGATTCATTCAATCTATTGACTTTTCAACATCTTAAAAATGATCATGATTGTTTCTATCCTCTAAATAAATTTAAAGCAATAAGTCTATTTACAAAATCAGTTATGACAAACAGTTTCTATCTCCTCCTTATAGTTACATTTTAAATATTTAACTTTTTATTCCCTTACTATCCCAAGTTTTAATATTTATATCTAATTACTTTAAAATCTGTTGGAACTAAAATTATCTACTTGATTTGAGTCCCAGTTTTGAATTTAAGTATGCTAATATTGCCTAAATACTTTAAGATTCTCTATGACTACACTTATTTGGATGAATAATATTCTAATTTTTGTTTTTATCAAATTTTTAAGGGAAACTCAATTTGATTTATGAACTAGGCTTTAAACTTAAATACTAATGATAATTTGAGCCTAAACTAATGGTCCGCTCTTTTTATATAATATTTCAAAATGAAATTAATTAATGATAAGAGAGATTATTATAAAAAAATTCAAATAACTGAAGGACACTAATGCTGAAATCAGAAGTATAATTATGATTTATTTTAATAGAAAATAGTAGAAATACTTAAAAAAGCAATTATTAGAGCATGTTGAGGTAATCCTTAAATGAATAATTCAATTTATGAGAATGTCAGTACTATAGTGATTCTTGCATTAATGTACCTCTACTTTTAATAGTAACCTAATACTAATCATTCATCTATGAATTTTTGTGATTGGTGGATTGATTAGGAGAATTTATGATTTTATTATGTAAGTGGTATGAGAACAAATTTAAATCATCTTTATGAAAGAATGGGCACGATTTATTGTTTAATATTAGTAAAAATGATTGGGATAAAGATAGTTCGAAAGCACTAATAAGCCCAATAAATATAATGAAAGTTCATTATAATTTAAAAAACAAATGTTAGGGATTACTTAATAATTCTTATCAGTAAGCGAGTTTTAAATGAATTTAGGGTCAATAATGTTTTAGTTTTAATATCTTATTAGAATGATAGGAAATAAATAATTCTCAATTTTATCATAAAGAATAAATGAACTGTAAGATAATTTTGATCTTTATTTTATTCATTCACTATTTCAATTGATCACATACTCTCCTTCATTACTTACTTACCCATAAATATTACAACTGCTAAATTCAATAGATTATTAAATTACAAAGTCATTATTTTTTTTCTTTTCATTAAATTCACATTTTTATTATTTCTATTCACTAGGAGACAATTTAAATTTAAATATTATAATGGAACTAAACTATCACTGTTAATTGAACCACACTTAAAGTAATTTCATTAATTTTCTTATACTATTTATTATTGCTATCCACATTATAAACATACATTTATTCTTTACAATGTAGTTAAAGCGTAAATACGTTATCGTTAATAAAGGATATCTCCTTCAGTACTAATCAACTTTAATCTTTTACATAAAACTCCACTATTTATCCTACTTATACTATCCAATTACTAATATTTATGAATCCTCTAAACAAGAGATCAATTGATTCTATTGTTCATTTGAACTTAATAATGATCAGTTATAGTTTAATAACACGACCATTAATTCTGTTTCATTCAAAATTTATTGTTTTATCAGAAATGCCTGAATTAATTAGATTATCAGTATAATTAACGATAATCACTGAATACTGTGTGAATGTTCATTTAATTTTTTGTAACAACTCGATTAAGCATATCTAATTTCGTGCCATATTATAATTGTATTAAATAAGCTTTCAGACACAAAATTATTTGCGTGTTTCATAATATTTAAAGTAAAGACTATTTTTTGTGCTCTCCTAATAATTATATTTAATTCAGATTCCCTTTTCTATGTTGAAATACTTTTATGTCCTTATTACAACCAGCTACCACGATTGAAGAATCTATATATATAAGAATGACAAAAAATGAATCATCTTATTTAATTGAGTTTTTCTCATTCAGAATGAATTAGTTAAATTTACTTTATATATAATTATTCGTTAAAATTTTTCTAAAAGCAACGATTTTCTGTCAGAATTTGAAGTTTACACAACTCTTTACTTTTCTAATTTTGAATTCTTTAAGTTCTTAATAATTTCATCTAAAAAAAATTTTGGTTTACTCTATAGAATTTTAAGTTAATCAAATAAGAGGGTCTGGCAATTTTCCATATGACATAAACTTTTAATCATAACATCAAACTATGAAAGTCCTATTTAGACAAATTATTAAGTATTATTGTTAAAAAAGGTAGTTAGGAAATTAGGAAGACTATCAAAGCTAACTTACATATTTTTTGCTCTCGATATTCATTACTGCATCCATACACTCAAAAGTTTCTAAAGAAGTTAACTTGTTGAGATGTTCACCATGGCAAGGCAAGCATAAATTGCAATAAGGCCTTTAAACTGAGGACGTACTATCAATACAAAACCCTGTTATTTATAGATTTCGATGATCAGCTTTGGTACATCTAATATCTTTATGAGGTATATCCTTAATTCTCAAGATACAATATTACTATCTGCAAAATCGAAGCTTAATTAACTGTATTGAAAAGAATGGCTAATTCGTCAAAAAGCGAATGTGGAAATTGGAATTTGAGATAATAGAAGATACTGTATCTCCCTAAAAAAAGTTAAATAATATAATTCTCTTTTAAATAGAAAGAATCCTGGTACAGTTGGAGAGTGCCATCAAAACAGTCCATAACAACGATGTACTAAATAATCCAAATTGTTTTGGAGTTACTTAAATAAATTTGAGAACTTTAATGACATTTTGAGCCTAACAATCTATTAGTATCCTTTCCTTATTGTATAATTTTTGGATTTTCCAAGAGGGCTTAGTAACCAAATCATAGAAAAAAAATGAAATTTTCCTTTGCCAATCTTGTAAATTAATAAGGAGATTTAATCAATTGAATTAAATAGCTTTAAGTTCTAAAGAGTTCTACTTATTAGACACTTAAGGTTGCTATTTAATTAAATTTAAAGTTTCATAAAAATTAAGTAGAGTTATTAATAACATTATTCAGAGACTGCCTTCTTTTCATTTAATTACAGAAATTGATTTTGATAAAATAATTTTATCTATATTTATATATTTTTCATAATTCTTTATATTTCCTAATTTATATTGAGTTTGAATTTTTATCCCAAGTGATCAAATATTCACCATCATCACTCATCACACCAAAAAGACAAAATGTTCGAAAAGGAATGGAGTATTCAGTTAGAAAATCTTCATTTTACTTTTTCTTTATTAAATTGACATATTCACCATTCTTACTCAGTAAAATCTACTTAGAATTAATATATTGTTAAGGAAAAAAACATTCATCTTCTAATCCACATTTTATAGAAATATCTCGAGTTTTGTTAAACTATTTATTTATAGGATTCATCTCAAACAAAGTCAGTTATTCAATATCATATTGTGAGAATGCGAAAATATTATCATCAATAAAGCATATTCGATGTCCAAACTCCTCAACTTTAATCTTTTATATTACAATCCAATCTTTATTCTATTCTTATTGCTCCATTATTAAAATCAGTTTATCATAACCACAAGATATCACTCTATTTTATTATTAATTCAAACTTAATCCATATATGGAACTGGAATGATCTGTTATTGTTTATTGACACACCCATTCATTTTTATTAATCCAAAATTTAATACTTGGGTCATTGCTTCCTGAAATAATTAAATCTTCATTTGTATTTAATACTAAACATAAGATCCAAAAGCTATGTCCATTTAATCTCTATTATAAAGTCCATAAATTATTTTCATCGCATCTCCATATTATAATAGATTTATCACGACTTCCAGATATAAACTATTTTGATTTTTTCATGAAGTTTAAAGTAGTAACATATTGTTTGTGCTCATTTAAGGTTTAAATTTATTTGATATTTCCTTAGTTGAATTCAAATACTTTAATTTGAGATAAGCATCCAACCAATAAGGTTGAACAATCCTTATTAATAGCAATTGCATAGCATTATTCTATTTTTTGAATTGAAAATTCTTAAATAATGTCATAACTAAATGATTAAAGATTGTCTGAACAAGCAGATTATTCAGCTTATGGATGTTAAATATTTAATTCAGCAATTAATTATTGTAATTCTTCATTTTCTTTTTGCACATTAATTTATTATTATTCATTTGTAATGTGTTAAGATTCCAATCCTATGTTTGTCAATATATCTTTGCACCTCTTATATTCTGCAAATTAATTAAATTATTCTAGTTTAGGATGTAATTTTGATATCCAGCAGAAATTTGTTTTTTAAATTTCACTAATTTATGGTTGTAAAGTGGTATAAGTATTATTTCTTTACAAAACCATTTTTTCTATTTCCTCTTAAAGACTATATTCGGACTATTATTATCCTTTTTTTTATAGATTCTGAATCCATCCAATCAATATAGTAATCAATTCATTTAATTATTGGAGAACAAATGATTTCATCTGATCAACAATACTATGTAGTTATTCAACTTATTTTATCTAATCCATTATTATATTTTCAACTTTTTCCATCTACTTTATTTAGTTCTCTTCAACTATTTATATCATCTTCCTTAATCCAACCATTTTGCCATCCATGCATGTATTCTCTAAACATTCTGTGCATAAGAGTCGCTCATCTCTCGATAATTTAGGATCAAGTGCAATTGTAACAACTGGTAGTTTGTGTCCTTTAGTACAAAAAAAATCTTTTTCATTTTCTATCATTTTTGGTTTAAACATTATATTAAATAATAAATTTATAGAGAAGGATATTTAGTAGTTTAGGCAAAAGTGATATCCTCCAAGATTTTAGTTCGTAAGTAGGGTCTTAATCTTCTATATTCTTGTATTAGTCGAAGAGTTTCGACAATACTAAAAAAAAATAGCAGGTTTTCAGATGACCTTAAAAGCCGGTTATTAGAGTTCATCTTATTGCAATAAATTATTGTGTCAAACAGAATCATCGTCTGAAAAATTTGTTTAGATTAAAGCAATTTACAGTTAAAAATTCTATCGTTATAATATATTTGTTTTTACTTCTGTTTCAAATTACTTAAATTTTATTATTTTAGAAACTCCTAACTCAAAAGAAAGTTTCTAACTTATCATATATGCTAATAGCAACTATTATTGATTCATATTTATTGATTGCTATTCCGTTGTAGAATTCTCAATAGTTTTAGAAATAAAAGCAACTAGAAATTCAATAGGGAATGCTTCTCGAGTAGTTCTAAATCGCCAACCTGTTAAATATATAAATTATTTAATATTTTGATTTTCATTTATATTAGAGGGTTTTAATCTAGATTGTAATTAATATGATTCACAAATTTTTAAAAGAAATTTTAATGTTTAGGATAATTTCTAAAATTTTAATAATTTAATAAATTTAAAAAAATGGCGACGTCTTATTCATAGTAAATTGACAAATTTCATTATAAATTAGAAATAATAATTAAATAAATCATGAATTTCTCACATTTTATTATTCGCAATTTCAATCAAAATACATTGGTTTTTGAATCTGAATGAATAATTCCATCTCTTAGACAATGGTAATGATTGTGAAAAGACATTAAATAATAAAAACCTTGAAGGTTTTTTTTTAATTAAATGAGTAGTTATCTTCAAACAATATGCCTTCATTTATGCATTTTATTCAAATAAAAAAATATTTCAATTTAATAAATTCAATTTTTCATATTTTTCTATTTATTGATGATAAATATTTTGTCACTTAAAGTAGTATATAATTCTTAACTTTTGAGCTTCTCTAATAAATATATTTATTCAATATTAAGTTAGTATTTCCTATTCTATTGTATTGTAATATTTTTCCATAGAAAATCTTAAAATAATTTTGAACTTTCAATCATCTCAACCCTGGTTACAAATTAATTAATATGATCATCCACTTCATTATGGCTGACCGAAATCAGGAGAGTTCAAACTATATTTGAATACTTCTTTTCTCAATCCCTCAAAAATTTGAAGTTTAATGTACACAACTGTTGATTTGACATTGCTTTAGTGTATAAACTATAGTAATAGAATAAGAATCATGCTGAAATTAAGTTAGGCAGGTATGAGTTTACTTCCTCTGCTATGATATTCAACAATATAACTTGTTTTTTTTCTAAAAACGATCTTGGTTTTCCAATAATACTGATTAGAGAGACCTTAATGTTTAAAAACCTCCCCTCATTTTGTGCTATCTATATAAGTTCTTTAGTAGTCCATTAGGATCGAATAGTTTCCAATTCATTAGTTCATCAAGTATTTTTGGGTATTTTAGTTGTAATAGAAAATTGCAAGGTAAAGTTTAATAGGCCTATTATTGCTCTTCACTTGAAAAGTTAGATTCTTACTGTACTAATTGTTTCTTTCATCAAATTTTCATCCATCAAGGCAAATCTTCTATACAGAGATCATTAATAAGAATTTTAATCATAGGAGGATATCTGAGATTTTTTTTATAGGGATTTCTATCTTTTTGTTTATAAAATAGAAATTTTAAATAATCTCTTCCAATATCTCTATTGCATCGAAGCCATATTTATATAAGTTTAAAAAGCTCTTTTCTTAAGCTTCAGCATATTTTGTATTTTATATAATTATTATTATTCATCTTTTTATTTTCATAACACATAACTTCCTAAAAGTTAATAATTGGTTTATATCTTTTTTTCTCTCATTAAATAATAATTCTTTTTTTTATTCTTCCCATAATCTAGCACTCCCCTTACATTAGTCTCGATGTTTAGATACAATTTCTTCACTAAATTCTTATTTTGATTTCTTGCCTGATTATTTCTCTATATCCAATATAAGCTTGGCTTAGAATAAGTAATATTAATTATTAATCATTATCCAAATTCTTAGATTCAAGAGGTAATAACATTACAGTCAAATATAATCAATTAGATGATCAATATTAAATAATAAGAATATAATGAATACAGGGAAGAGGTTTCCTTTTTGCACATAAGTTTATTCAATTTATACTTTTAAACATGTGGTTTACCATTTGATTTATTTTTCATTTAAAAATTTTAATTTTAACTATTCGCAAGATCATGGTTGTGATATCAAAAATCTTGTTTACTTAATTATTGATATAAAAGTTATTGAGTTTCTCTCTTAATCAGGTTGTTAGTTGTTGCAGGATAAATAAATATTTTGGTATGATAAAATAGATTGCATAGATCTAATATTTTAAATGATAATCCTCTATTTGAAAATCACAAATGAACTTATTTCATAGATAAAATAATATTATTACTATTGATAGTCTTCATTTTATTTTGAAAGCATGCAAGAAGTAAATCAATATCCTATAATGAAGAGTTAAATTAAATTGGTTGGTAATTTAATAATCAATGATATTCCTTATTGAAATATCTTCAAAGATAAAAAGAAAGGCGAAAACGATTAATTAAAGTATATAATTAATGTATTTTTATCTTAAAATAGTTGAATTCAACTATGCTGTGTAGGTCCATTAAAAATAAAAAATATCACTTTTGCTAATGGAGTGCCGTGAGGTTCTTTACCTTAACCGGCTTTAATAATAAATATGAACCTTCAAAGTTAGTATTTTTTGTTTGATTTTGATGCAATTAATGTGAAGAAGAGAAAGTATTCTTTATAAAGTTTAGTTTTCGTCATACACTATATGAAACATGGACTATAATTAAAGGATTAAAAAATGGTATATTCTATAATTAAAATCATTCATAAACGAAACACTTATGTAATCAAGGCATCACTATTGTAAGCCAAAACAGATGTCTAGGAATAACAAAATGTAACAAAGACTAATTAATTTATATGTAGCTTAGCTTTAGAAAAACATTTAATATGTATCTAAAAGGGTTAAATGAATCTCAGAATCCATTAATGGAAAACAACAATATCATTTATGTGAAATATTTATCCTACCAAAGATTTTATATATTTTCCATGCAATTGTATTTGAGGATTCTCAACTCCACTGCAACTATTAGAAATGTTGGTTCCTTTGCTCAAGCAATTTCCTACTAAAATAATTGGAAAAGTTATTCTAAATTAAGTATAAGCAGTAATCCTATTTGTTTCAATATAAAATAGATGCTATGAATAAAATTAATAAAAAACTAGCAAAATCAATAGACTAATTGTAGCTTGTAGTTGGAAATGACTAATGAGAGTTATATTTGACTTGAATATCAATAACAATTTAGGATTTTATCATTTTCAAATTAAACAATAACTATTGATTATTGTTATTTTATAAGAGAAATATTATACAACAAAGTGGCTATTTAAAATCTTAAAATATCTTCACACTAATTCATAATAATTTGGCTCAAAGTAAAAATGACCCTATGTATTCGTATATTGCCTTAAGAAAATCTTATTATCTGCATTTTCGAAAAACAAAAATTTGAATATAAATTTTAAATCAAAATATTATTGATTATTATTTTGAATATAATAATATTATCAAATAAATTTATTTATTAATTTAACTTAATTTAATTCGTTATTGAGTGATTTTAAATGCTACAACGTTTTTTATTATTATATTACATTATCAAGCTTCTACTTTTACTAGGGCTTAACATTCTATCTTATTTCTTTGTATACAAAATCTTATTATTCCTTAACCAGAACTAATTAATGAAATATTTCCATAATTGTATTAAAAATAAGAAGTATTGTAAAAATTGAGCGAGGCTTCATTGGGTGAATTTCAATATTCAAAGATACTTCATAATAATCTCTTTTCGAATATTTCTGATATTGTTTAGCTACAAATTTCATACTATATGATATAAGAAAATAGGTTAAATAAATCAAATACATTATTATGAAACAGTAAACACCTTAATAATACTTTATTAAAAAAATTTAATGCTTTTTATTGT
>CAJJDP010000151.1:15184-28329 GCA_905182995.1 Paramecium octaurelia | reverse complement strand
CTATTTGATAACTTGGGATGATATATCAAGAGAAATATAAATTAGAAAATACACAGAACAATGATAATTTATAAATATAAATTATATTTTATTATTTATTAATATTTCTTCAAATTTAATCAAACATTCCATAAATTTTTGTTTCATTTTATACAAAAAATATCCTAAATCATCTTTCCAAATGAAACGATTTTGTATCAGAAATTAATCAATACAAAACAAATAATAATCATTATTAAAAATGCTTCTAAGTTAGTCATCAAATTATGCTACATTTACAAGTTAAATCAAAATAACAACAAAATTTATATTAAAAAAATTCAAAAAAACTATTGCCCTTAAAAATACATATATTATTCGATTTTCAATATAAAATAATTACCAGAGCCCTCTATTCTTACCACTTTTTATGCTCTCGAAAAGAATACAATAATATTCAACTCAAGTTCTAATTCAATTAGATTTAATATTCATTAGCCCTCTTTATTAATTCTTCTTTCCTTCAATAATTTTGTGTTATTTAAGAAAAATATTATTATACGACTTTTTGGTATGAGATGATTAACAAGTGCTCTGATAAAGTTGACATCAATACAATTATGTTATTCTGAATAATATTCCACTTTTTGATAATAATTTACTCCAATATTCTCTGAAATAAGCCAAATTTTATATATATTATGGTTAAGAGAGATAAATAATGAATGTATTTATACATTAATTGATAATTCATTAAATATTATATCTCTTGTAATGATCTTTAATTAATAATCAATTCCATTTATTTACAAGGTGGAATAAAAAATAGTTTTAGTATTAATAACCAGGAGGAGGATGTAAGCTTATAATTTTAAAGTAGATTTAAAATTTCTTTCAACTGTAGAGAAATAATACTGCCTTCAAATAAAGAGGCTCCATCTAAATAATAAAAGATCTTCATAATAATTTATTTTGAAATGGTAAAAATTATATATAAATATTTAGCACTAGCCTCCTTATTTTAAAGTAGAAGAATTTTATTAATTGAATCTTTTTCAATTTAAATTGTGGTGAAAATCACTGTTCAAATAAATATACAAGAGAATAAAATGATCATTGAATGTTATAAAAGACAGAAATTTAGGACTAATCATCAAGTATTTGGCTAATATTTCGAATTTGCCTCTTTATAAGACCATATTTCTAAGACTTAGAGCTCCTAAAATGGTTTCTTAATTTAATCAATCAGAAAATATAAATGTTTTCACCCCTTACATTAGGTGATTCACAATACTAAACAACTTATTTGCTGAAAATTTTTCAATGAGATTACAATAAAATCAAAGTATTTACTTCAGGATTTAATTTTCATTTATAGTGAACTAAAAATAAATTTTCTATCAACTTTCTAACTATTCAATCCCCTCAATCAGCTAATCCAATAACTCTCCTGTAGCCTTAATCCAAAACCACTTATTAACATTTACATCATAATTATGCATCTTTACATTATTTTACTTTATTAATCATTTTTCTTTATTCATCACCATATTCTTATTGCTTATAAACTTATTCTCTTTGAAAATATAAACGATAAATTTTATTTGACTTTTCTTAAGTTATTCAAAATATATTTTTTTTCAATATTTTGTCGACCAATAGATGGAAGAGTATCAAAAACACTTTAGAATTTAGAATGATATCAAGTTCTAATTTAAGTATGATAAATCCAAATATTCTTTCTAAGTTGGGTTTGTTATGATTTAATTTTATTCAGCAATAGTAAATAAAATGTGACTCTGCAATGTATGTAAATTAATTTCATTTCATAACGAACTGAATAAAGATGTTTAAGTTTATGTGTAATTTAAGTAATAATCGTACTTTATTCTTTAAATGTATCTTAGATTACATTTGAAAAACATCAAATTTTAGTTTAACTGATTTTCTCTAACAAGATGTGTCTCCAAATCTTCGTCCATGAATACAAATCATAAGACTCCACAAAATTTCTCCTAAATCTTTTAACAAGCTCTCTTCCCTTACATTTAAGTATTTACTCAGTTATAGCATAATAACTTTTAATAAATTCCTTTAACCATTCGCAATAGTTTAATTGATTCCCTCATTCATAATTCTAAAGGATAGATTTTTCCTGTGATTGGAAAGAACCAACAGAAAGAAGTCCAAAATCCAACCATCCCTTTTTTCACCTCTTTTCTTCTGAAAAAGCTCAATTTTGATCACTTAATTTCCTGATCTATACCTAGAGTCTGGCTCTTCTTGGTGACCATACAGATTTACACTTCAATCACAGTTTCTTTTGCATTTGCTCCTCACCTTACAGACTAAAAATCGAAAATGAAAATTGTTAACTTTTATCCAGAAATGTCATTTAACAGCTTTCCCCTTCAACCTTCACTATCCCATAAATATCCTCATCTAATCTCACATTTGTTTCGAATTCTATAGAGGACTTTGTTTAAAATTCCCCTTATCTGCAATTTGATAGATCTTTCTTTTACTACTTCGTCTAATTAGATTATAATGGATAACCTTTATGTCTTTCAGATTTTCATAGTGGATGTGAAAGAGCTGTTGTTATTTATGTACAAATAGAGTTAATGTAACTTGTCTAAAGAGTCAAGAACTATTATCTCTTCTCCTAAATTTTGATAACTTTTGATTATAAGTCTGAAAACTGATAATTATATTTGCATCATATCTGTTTCTACTTCATAAAACTTAGGATATTCATTTTCGTCGATATCCTTTCCCTACTTATCAACCCAGCAGTTCAAGATTCTCTTGTAAAAGTTTTGCCCAACAATTCCCCTTCTCTAAGTTGTGAGCCTTCAGTGAATAACATTTTGAAAATAAAGTCATTCATTGTCTCTTCTCAATTATTGTAAGAAACAGTTATTAATATTTAAAAATCTTGTCTTCTAGTGAGGTGATCTTAAATTTATATTGAGATCAAAAGAAATTAGAATTATAATCTTAAGATATTGATTTCTTTAAATGTGCAATACCATAAAAAAAGTATTTAAATGTTTAAACTTAGAAAGAATTTGTTTGCAAATTCAATTCTAATAACCTAATGCACTCCTATTAATCTAAAAAAGAAGTTTAGTAGGATTTTAGACAATTCTAATTCTAAGTTTTAGAGAATATTGTTGGTTTACTAAATTTAATAGTTATGATTTATAATTGAAATAAAGTTTTTGTAAAAACTACTGAGATGTGTCTAAGGGGATAATCAAATTTTTGTCTTTGTTTAAAGATGACTAAAATTTTGCAAGAAATTTAATCTTATTGCATCTCTAATTTTATTACATCTAAGATTTTTAATAAACAAGATTAAACATTTAAGAGCCTAACTTTACTCCAGAAGCAAAAAAAATTGATTTATCAGACAATTTTATAATTTAATCTTTATAGAAAGTAATGGAATTTTGAACACTCCATTTTCAATCTAATGATACTTAAATAGAGGTCAGTAAGAACTGGGACTAGCATCATCCCACTAGTATTTTCGTTTTGAAGTTATCCCAGCCTATCTTGATTATTCATTTCTTAGTCTAGCAATGAGCAGGTGGCGGTTCTCAGTTAACTTATTAGCCTCACTTCTAAAAAATCACATCACATTCCAGAAGCGCCTAAAAAGAAAGATTCTTCGATCCTTCAAAAGTGTGATATTGTTCTTACATATGTAAGGCAAGACAGGAATCAATGAGCTGAATTCTCGCACAACTACACATTTCCGATTTAAACAATAAATAGTTGGGTGAGAGCTGGCTAAAAATTCCAAATTATCAACCTCCTCACAATTGTGTATAAAAAATAATATTTTCTTTGTTATTGTTACTTTATTATTTTTAATGTCATAGGAACGTATGAAAACAAGAAATGCCTTAAGCTCTAACATATAAATATATTCTCCCAAAAAATCTAATTACGTTTCGACACATTAATAGACTAAAACTTTAATTAGCTTTAATATAGATACATAGTTGGTATAATTCCCTTGCTAGTCAATATAAAATAGCAATCAATTGGTTTTAAGTTCTATATAATTTGATACCCTATGTAAGGATGGCATATTAATGATATTATTATTTTTAAGTTAAATGATATTCATTTGATGATTTAAAATTACTGAAGGTATTAAGGTATTGAATATAAAAGCACTTTTTAAATTTTTATTTTAGTTATTTGTTCTTTATGCTCACCTATTTAATAAGCTTATTATAATATTTTTCTATACTATTCTGAAAATTGGAAGTAAATTTCAAGGTTCTCATAACATTTTATATTTATAATCGAAATTATAAAAAATTTAGAATATAATAATTATTTTATATCATAAATTCAATTGATTATAAAATATCCAATAACATAATTCATCAAAAGTTATTAATAAAATGCTGCTTATCGCTAGGAATATTATATATACTTTATGGGCTGTAGCTAAATAATCGCCATTTAAAACAGAACAAACTTGAAGCTTTAAACATTTGCTATGCTCTCAACTATAAATTTATTTTCAACTACTAAAGTTGCATCCACAGTAACAATTAATAGAATAGACTCAATCGTTGAAGTTATAAAAATGAATGGCAAATAAATTAGTTGTTGTGTTAATCCTAATTCTTTTACCTTAATTACCTCTTTAAAAGAATCAAATTATTAAATTGTAAGTTTAATTCTAGGAATTAATTAAATATTGGCCATTCCATTTTCTAAAATTTGTTAATGATAATTATACTTATTGATATGAATTTGTATAATTTATAAATTATAGAGATAGTTAGGGTAGGATAGGATAACAAATCTGCTTTGAAAAACAATAATATTACACAATCCCATTTATCTACTATGTTACACTAATTACCCATATAGTTTGTCAAAATAAACATAATCCTAAATTGTCAAGAATTGTATAACTTATCATTCAAAACAACACATCATCAAAATCTTCCTCTCCTAAAATGATGATTTCATTACCATTACAAACTTTATTTTCTATTTAAAAATTGACTTTGTAAATCACTCAAGTAGATATATCTACACAAATCAAACAAGAGAGAGGGAGTTTAGGTCGATATTAAACAAAGCACACATCATTTGGTTCATTATTTATATCATCACATTATTCTATAGAATATTATCTACTTATTCATCTCCAGCTAATTAAGAACAATTATCATCTCTCAGTTGCCATCTATTTTCACATAGGTAGCATTTAGAATACATACATTATTAGCATTCTAACTAACAGATTTCTCAACATTCATCACTGGATTCATTTTAATATCCATAATATTTTGAAATTTGATTATTTATTGCATTACTCTAATTATATTGCTCAGTCTATCAATTTCATTTGAATATACTAGTTTACTTCTATTCTCAGGATTCGTTATTTGAGATCTAACTAGATCTATATTTTTCATTTTTTACTTTAATTTAAGCATTTAGTCTATCGATATATAATTATCAATCTGGAAATGATATTTGTAATGAATAGAGCTCTTGTCTATTCCTTAACCTTACTGTATTCTTATTATTTCATAACTCAATAATGAAATTTTGTCCTCTAATCTTTTTATTTATACTTGTCACTAATAGTTAATTATAATTTGGAAATACAGGATCTTAGATTATCATGTTATTCAACCTTCAATCTCAAAGTATTATGAATCCCTTTCATTTTCCTATTAAATACTCCTCTACTTAAATTTGGAGCATTCCTAAAATTGAAGATAGTATTAATGTAATGGTAATTACATTATTTACACTGCTAAGGTTAATAATGCTGTGACATTGCTCAAAGTACAATCTAGTTCACCAAATCAATAAGGCTGTTGGTCAATCACTTTTTTTTTAAACAAATTATTTTTGATAAATAATCATCGATATATATTTAACTAAATTTAACAGTGTAAAACAAGTTTAGTTTTCTAGTGCTTGAATTAACCAATTTCTTAAAGACTTTTGAAACAATTTTAATTAGCTTTGAAAGATATTATGTATTGCAGCAAACTCAAAAATATCCCAAACAATAATTAGTTATCTCATTATCGCTACTACTACACTTTGGAAACCTGAATTAAATTATTGGTGTGTTTCTTGATTTATCAATAGATCCGACTATTTGAAAATTAAAGTGGTCCACTTTAAAAAACCAATAAATTAAATTTATAGGTAATATATCCTAATTTCTAGATATAAACAATATAAATAGGGTATTCCTAAGAAATGCAACAAGATAAATGAGCAAGAAAGTTGATAATATTTTGATTTCACCTTAAAATTCTTAATAGATCAAAGCCAGTCCCAAGAAATTCTAAATATTTTCTTACCCCTGCTTTGGCGTGCAAGAAAATATCCTCTAATTATAACAGATGAGGCTGTGTAGAATATCTCGAAGAGCAAAAAAGTAAATAAATGTTATGAACTCAGATATAAATGGAACAATCAAAGAGACAAAGACCATCCAGCGGTTATCTCATATAATCTGTGATAAGAAAGTATCCTTTGATATGAGTACTGCATTTCATTTATTTACAATTGTAATAAATAGCCAACGTTTCATAATATTGGGTTATGGAGAGTGAAAAATATATGAAGAATCAAGCTTGTGATGAATTATTTGAAAGGTTAGAAGCTTAGAATATGAACAACTAATTTAAAAGTAATATTGTAATCAGTTAGGGATGCTTATAAAATATCAAAATAATATTAGACGAATTGAAATTCCAATTTCAAATGCAGATACTACTGATAATGTGAAACTGATTGATGCTAATGAAATGATTTTAAGTTCTAAGATTACATCAATGAATTTCAATTAAACTTTGATTAGAGGTGTTAGCTCTAAACATCATATCAAATTCACTGAAATGGAAATTGAACCTAAATTAAGCAATTTCACATAGGAATATTCTCATTTAATAAATGTAGTAGGATAGCAGCTCTTATCAATCTATCATGATTTTTATAGCGAATACCAAAGCTTTATTATAGTATGTAGAATAAGGTGAAGTCTAAGGACGATTAACTTATAGAATTCAAACTTATCTCGCAAGATTGAAAACGAGAGTATGAAACAAAAGTGTTGCTTTCAATAACCCAAAATTTGTCATACTCTAAGAATGCATCCAAGCAAAAACTTCATTAAGATGCAACTAAGCCGATCCAATATAGAAGGTATTCAATTTAAATTAGAAGATCAAATATAGATTGATTGTTCTACCTTTACATTCTTAAAAAAAATTGATAATTTACTTTCAAGTTAATCTAAACAAACTTATATTGATTAATTGAAAGAAAAGTAAATAAATGTTCTATTTTTCTTAAGCAAAACCAATTCCCTACCTATGTTCAAGAAAACTCCCTTGATGAACTTGTAATACTTGAAGCTCTTCTTATAAATAAAATATTAGACATCATTATCAACAAAAATTATTAAGATTATTGAAAATGTAATATTGTAGTACTTAATTTCTCACAAGTAAATCAAATAGATTAAACACTATTCAACTGTTGGTTTTTATTTTGTAATAATTAATCTTCAATATTAAAGGCATATAAAGTGACTAAATGAAGGTTATATTCTAATAACTAAATAATATATCACCCAGTTGATTTCTAACTGATGTACAATAAAGCCCTAAAATAATAATTAAAGAAATTTAATTTTTCAAATAATATAAAAACCACTTCAAGAAGATAAGTTATATTTGCAAAAAATTCTAGGTTGTTTATTCTCCTTGTCCTTGGTTAATCTTTGGAAATAAACTTATAAGTTGATAAATCATAAATTTCGTAAACCCTAAACAAATATTGGAGGCCAGCTAAGAATCATAAAAAAATCTATCAAATATTGAAAATTATAAACACATAAAACTTCTGTTGCAAAGATATTTCTCCCCTAAATAGGAAAAGTTGAATAATATGAAATTAAATTAATATAAATAATAAGTTATATGCGAGTGAATGGCGAGAGCCGACGATTTATCTAAATTGCAATTATTCCTGATTACTTAGATGTATTAAGACTGTTAAATTTCGCCATTTTGATAAATGCTGCCCATCAGCAGAATCAATTTCGAAAAACATTATAAAAATCATTTCCTACCCCCATCGTATGATGTCGAGCATTAGATGTCTTTTTGGTAACCATTTCCACCTTTCCTGAAATTAGATTGATTTATTATTATTAATAATGTAATACTTTAAGAGATCAAAAGGAATAAGCCTTAAAATTACTAGCTGAAGGAACAAAAAATACACTTGATAAAATAATATTTAGGAATTATTCTAAAGGATAAATTTAGAATATTTGATGGGGACAAATGTTAATCAAGAAGACTTAAAGTTTTGGGATTCTTCTTGAATTTTCTTGCTGCTCAATGACAGGTCAATTCATTTTCATTTCTCTAAAGATCCTCATAATATTTCCTCCCAATTCCTTTTCTTTGCTACATTCAAATCNTCGCAAGATTGAAAACGAGAGTATGAAACAAAAGTGTTGCTTTCAATAACCCAAAATTTGTCATACTCTAAGAATGCATCCAAGCAAAAACTTCATTAAGATGCAACTAAGCCGATCCAATATAGAAGGTATTCAATTTAAATTAGAAGATCAAATATAGATTGATTGTTCTACCTTTACATTCTTAAAAAAAATTGATAATTTACTTTCAAGTTAATCTAAACAAACTTATATTGATTAATTGAAAGAAAAGTAAATAAATGTTCTATTTTTCTTAAGCAAAACCAATTCCCTACCTATGTTCAAGAAAACTCCCTTGATGAACTTGTAATACTTGAAGCTCTTCTTATAAATAAAATATTAGACATCATTATCAACAAAAATTATTAAGATTATTGAAAATGTAATATTGTAGTACTTAATTTCTCACAAGTAAATCAAATAGATTAAACACTATTCAACTGTTGGTTTTTATTTTGTAATAATTAATCTTCAATATTAAAGGCATATAAAGTGACTAAATGAAGGTTATATTCTAATAACTAAATAATATATCACCCAGTTGATTTCTAACTGATGTACAATAAAGCCCTAAAATAATAATTAAAGAAATTTAATTTTTCAAATAATATAAAAACCACTTCAAGAAGATAAGTTATATTTGCAAAAAATTCTAGGTTGTTTATTCTCCTTGTCCTTGGTTAATCTTTGGAAATAAACTTATAAGTTGATAAATCATAAATTTCGTAAACCCTAAACAAATATTGGAGGCCAGCTAAGAATCATAAAAAAATCTATCAAATATTGAAAATTATAAACACATAAAACTTCTGTTGCAAAGATATTTCTCCCCTAAATAGGAAAAGTTGAATAATATGAAATTAAATTAATATAAATAATAAGTTATATGCGAGTGAATGGCGAGAGCCGACGATTTATCTAAATTGCAATTATTCCTGATTACTTAGATGTATTAAGACTGTTAAATTTCGCCATTTTGATAAATGCTGCCCATCAGCAGAATCAATTTCGAAAAACATTATAAAAATCATTTCCTACCCCCATCGTATGATGTCGAGCATTAGATGTCTTTTTGGTAACCATTTCCACCTTTCCTGAAATTAGATTGATTTATTATTATTAATAATGTAATACTTTAAGAGATCAAAAGGAATAAGCCTTAAAATTACTAGCTGAAGGAACAAAAAATACACTTGATAAAATAATATTTAGGAATTATTCTAAAGGATAAATTTAGAATATTTGATGGGGACAAATGTTAATCAAGAAGACTTAAAGTTTTGGGATTCTTCTTGAATTTTCTTGCTGCTCAATGACAGGTCAATTCATTTTCATTTCTCTAAAGATCCTCATAATATTTCCTCCCAATTCCTTTTCTTTGCTACATTCAAATCTCATTAATAATGCTTCAATAAGAAAATTTGGTCAAATTAAGATAATAAATTAATATTAACCTTTCTCTAATAACTCTGTCATTGAATTACCAATTACTCAGCAAAAAAATGGAAACCACCCAAAATCATTAGAAATTAATTTTGGCCACAAATGAAAATCTAAAAAAAGATCACTCTACTTAAGGAATTTCAATACAAATTTGATCTTTCTAAATCAATCCAAAGATCAAAATATTCTAACCTAGAAGAGGAAAGCAAGAGTAAAATTAAAGAGAATCTAAACATAGTTACTTTTTGTTTTTTCAGTTTTATCAAATAAATTTATTTATTAATTTAACTTAATTTAATTCGTTATTGAGTGATTTTAAATGCTACAACGTTTTTTATTATTATATTACATTATCAAGCTTCTACTTTTACTAGGGCTTAACATTCTATCTTATTTCTTTGTATACAAAATCTTATTATTCCTTAACCAGAACTAATTAATGAAATATTTCCATAATTGTATTAAAAATAAGAAGTATTGTAAAAATTGAGCGAGGCTTCATTGGGTGAATTTCAATATTCAAAGATACTTCATAATAATCTCTTTTCGAATATTTCTGATATTGTTTAGCTACAAATTTCATACTATATGATATAAGAAAATAGGTTAAATAAATCAAATACATTATTATGAAACAGTAAACACCTTAATAATACTTTATTAAAAAAATTTAATGCTTTTTATTGTCTTTGTTAAATGTTGAAAAAAATTGAAAGATTAATACTTATAATTAAAATCTACATAGTTAATCTTATATTATAGTTTAATCAAAAGAATATCCCTTTATTACATATGTATATTTTGGATTAAATCTATAAAATGTGCTTAATATTAAATTAATATTGTAATATAACTTCTAATGGAAATTTCTAATTTATATTGGGTAGGGTAGTCTATTACCAAACAAGAATTAATTCTTCAACTATAATTGCTTCTCCATATAAAAAGTAGGCTTGAAATTGATAGACTATTCTAAATTACCCTTTTCAATTTCTGGTTTAGATTAATCGAATATCCCAATTTCAGAACATTTACTTCAGAATTCCAATCAAAAGATAAGTAATTTTTTAGATGACTATTGTTATTGATTGAAATCTAAAGTTGTTTCTATAAGGTAATTCTGATAAATCATCAATTTCTCCATTTATTGATACTTTATAGGTAATGAAGAATTTCCTTTTAAATACTAAATATATACATTTATCCATCATCAATACTCAATTAGTGATATCAAATAATATAATTTAATTATTCTTATGAAAGATGTAATCCTATTTTGATTTCAGAACTTGCTGGTGTCGAAACTTTTCAGGATTATATATTTATTTTTAAAGCTCTCCAGTCCCATTTGTCGAGCGTTATTTTTAAATGGTTTTTGATTAGTTCTACTTTTAAACTAATTTCTTGTTTTCTAAATAAAAGTAATGGACCAGTGCTATTTAAATCTAATTTAGTGTATTTTTGAAAAATTATGGAAATAATATATTTTCAAAGGTTGTTATTTGAGTTTAAAATATTATTATCTGCCTCCTTTCAGGAAATTCAATATTCACCAACTCCTTTAGAATTAATTATTTTAGAGATTTAGGTTAGCTCATCTTTAATGTTAAATTATAATTAAATAAAATTGGATACCTATGCTAGTATCAATAATGTGGGGATAGTCAGTTTATATTTTTTTCAACTAAAGTTTTAATTGCAAACATCAATGCAATTGCACAATAATTGTTTTATAAATTGATTACACAAGGAATTTTAACTGGTTTCACCATTTCCAGCCGAAATTGTGGACTATAAAATATATTCAATTCAATCAACATTCTAATAGATTTTCTCCTGATCTAGGTGTAAAAATAATGTTTCAAAATTTTCAAAATCTTATTTGAAGAAGTATGACTGGAGAAAGGGCGTAATTGATTCTTACACTATTGCAAATAAGAATACAGCTGAAACATGTTCTATAGCAGTTTAGATGATTATTCAGGTGTTCATATTTGTATTTGGCGAGATAGTTTATAGAACTTGTAATCACACAAATAAAGATTCTTGTTGAAATTAAATAACAATATATCTATCCTTTAGACCGACATATTCAATTATGGAACTCTCGGTATATTAACTTATTTTTTGATTCTTTCTTAATCCTCCACAGTGATAATTCTAAGAAAATTATAATTAATACCAAATATTTTTATTGATTTTATTAAATTTACTCAAAAAATTACGTGATTGTCCTCATTATTAATTATTTCACAAAAATGAAATACTTGAAATCAATTTAAATATTATTTGAATTAACTACTTTAAACTCTTTTATATTTAAATAGAGTAAAATATTATCAACCAATTCAAAGTATTTTCATAAGCATTATTTGCTTAGCCTTGTGATAAAATGAAACAATATTTTTGATTACTTAAATCAATCTCTTGCAGAAAATTTGAAGAAATATTAATAAATAATAAAATATAATTTGTATTTATAAATTATCATTGTTCTGTGTATTTCCTAATTTATATTTCTCTTGATATATCATCCCAAGTTATCAAATAGTCTCCATCATCACTTAATGACCCAAATATACTTTTTGTTTCAAATTAAATGGATTACTCAAGTTTAAATTGTCCATTTTGTGTCATTCTTATAACATTGACATATTCACCATGCTTATTCAATAATAATTATTTTGATTTAATATATTATTATGGAAAGAATACATTAGCATCTCTACCTTGATTAACAATTATATCTTTAGTTTTTGTGAATTATTTACTTAAACTATTCATCTCATAGACATGCATTGAATTACCCTGTTTAGGTTAAAATGTGAATATTTCTTTGTTGATAAAGCATAATCGAATCCAAAAAAATCAACATTAATTTTTTAAATTACAATCCAATTTTTATTTTATTCTGAATACTCAATTATTAAGATTAATTTTGATATCCACAAGAAATAACTTAATTTTATTAGTCAAGGAAACTTAATGAACAAACAAAATTTTGATGATCTTTGAGTGTTTATGAACAGATCCATTCAATTTGCTTTACCCTAAACTGAATAGTCTTATCATAACTGCCTGATATAAACAGATCTTCATTATTATTCACAATTAAACAAGTAATACTATAATTGTGTCCTTTAATTGTTTATGAGCAAACCCATGAATTGTTGTTATTAATTGACCAAATTGAAATATTGCC
>CAJJDP010000150.1:0-267163 GCA_905182995.1 Paramecium octaurelia | reverse complement strand
CTGTTACAACTTTAAATTTTATGAAGAAATCGACTCAATTTATATCTGGGAGTTGTGATAAATAGATTATAATATGGTCTATGAATTCAAATAGTCAATGGATCTGTTCATACAAATTGAATGAACATCAGTCTTAGATTAATTGTTTAATATTGAATAATAATGAAGATATTATTATATCAGGAAGTGATGATAAAACTATTAAATTTTGGATAAAGAATTATTAATGGACATGTTCACAAACTATTACAGATCATACAAGTTATGTATATGGATTAAGTTTGAATGAGAAATAGAATAGAGTGATATCTTGTGGATATGATAAATTAATCTTAATAATAGAGGAGTCATCGTAAAAATGGAATGTAATATAAAAGATAACAGTTGAATAGTTTGGTTATCGATTATGTTTCATAAATGACAATAGATTCACATTTCAACCTTATTGTAAAGAGTAGGTGCGTGTTTATGAGATAAATAGTAGCAATAATTAGTACTCAAAAACAAAAGAAGTTCCTGTTAAATGTGATTCCAATTCATGTAATTCTTTATTTGCTTAATAATATATCAAGTCAAAATGTGTGATTTTGAATAAGAATGGAAAATGTATTAATTTGATAAGGAGCAACCAAAATGGTGATTTTATAACATAATAATCTATTCAACTTGGGCATTGTTAGATATTTGGATAGATGAGTGAAAATGGAGAGTATTTGATGACTTGGGATTATTAATCTAAGCAAATTTAAATTCGAAAATATCATTTATTATGAATGATTTATGAATGAATCAATTATTATAAATTATTAATTATCGTTTATTTTTTTAGTTAGGTTAAAGTATTTAATAAAAGATAAGATAACAATTTACTTTATATGATTCGAATACAATTGGATAAACATTGAAAACAAATTTGATTCCACCTTAATTTCAATATTAAAAGGCACATAAGAATTTAAAATTTAATACAAATTATTATGAATGATTCATAAGATTCCTTTAAGAATGATTATTTAATATAAATTGTAGACCTATTTTAAAATTGTGAAAAATAATCACAAACTTAACTAATTAAAACTATGTTAAATCAGAATAGACAACCTTACTTTCTACTTAATCACATCAAAAATAAAAATTCATATCTACTAAGTATGATAAGTTAGATTTGGAATTAACAAGTTTAGACAATTTTCCTATTCAAATTAATCAAAAATTATTTCTTCATCTTGTTGAAAATTTAATTCAATATTATCAGGCAGAAGAATTGAGAGGTTTATTTCAACTTTTTATTTACAATTTTTAGGAAGTACTAGAAGTAGACAGATCGTGATTAGGCTGATAATCACCATTAAAATTTGTTCTTTTAAGTTGAATTCAAAGGACTTACATAAAGTGGCTTCCTTTAATCTTGATGTCCTAAAATATTATGAAAAATTAGTATATCTAGAGGATAAGTCTAGATTTCGATTTATTTTTGTGACTTGACTTACAAGTTATGACTCCACATGATATTTTTTTAATTTAAAATCAATATTACGATTCCAAAACATATATCGCCATTCTCAAAAGCATAATATCAAATAATTCAATATTAAATCATAGTATATTTCTAATTATTATTTGACTTCTCTAATGCTTAGATTTCTCGTTATCTACCAATAATTTATATTTAAGTTTATGATAAATTGTATCAACTGCTTAATTCTAAATAGAGCAAAAATTTAATAAATTTGGTGAACTTAGTCTATATTTTTGTGAAAAAATGAAAACAGAATAATAGATTTAACACTTGGATAATATTATGTATTTCGTTATGACATAATTAATTTAATATATATGTATTGATTATCTATTATAAAATCAACTACATAAAAGGAATTATTAAACAAAAATTTTTGGTAAAATAAAATGAAGAAAAGGATGTGATTTCGTTATCAGGTCCATCATTTTGTCTAAAGAATATTGTAAAAAATAGAAAATTGATATTGGCCAAATTATATTTTATTTTTGATGTTATGTTAAAGCTGTTGTAATTTCTGATTCCTAATTAAATTTTGAATTTCAATGGAGAATAATAAGGGAATAATTTGTTACAGCTTTGAACATCTCCCTACATCCTTTCTATCGGTTTTAAAGACCTAATATTTCTATTTTATTTTTTTAGTTAATATTGAAATTTTTTATCACCTTGTAATCTAGAAGGTAATTAATATATTAAGGCTTATAAATTTTAATATTTGTACTAACCATCTATTACTTATCTTACAATAAAATTATTATAGATATCTGCAATTGTTATATTAGCAGGTTAATTTTTTGTGAAATTTTAATTATCCCAATTTTTGGCACTTAAAATAGAGGAAGAAATTAAAACAATTATCTAAATAAACTTTATTGTAAACTAATTCTAAATGTGGATAGAAATGTTGAACGTTGATTTGTCAGATATCGATCATTCTTTTGGAAATCAATTTCATTTATTCTTTATTGCTCTTTTGAGTTCTTTATGGAACTTCCACCTAATAAATAATTTTGTCAATCTTCTGTATAAATCCATAGGAAGGTCTCTTAGCTATTATTCCATTTACTTTGAATCTCAATCAAATTATTCATTTTTCTTCAAATCAATTATTTGATATTTTTTACCATTCTGACTTTATTTTAAGTACTCTAAAATAAATTCTAAAATTAATTTTTCCCAAACTTGCTTACATAAAGGATCCAAATTTTTGTCAAATTCTGAAAGGGATAATCTATTTAATCAAGGTAAATTATCTCTTCCTATCACATCTATATTATACAGTTATGTTCCCCTAATGTTAACCCTAATTCCTAAGTGCCTAAAGCATTCGACTTCGTTGATCCCTAAATCCTTCAATTGTTTATTTGTCTTGTTACTAAGAAAATTTGATTTTTAACATTTACAATTAGGATTACTTATTCACAGCTTGTAATGAATACTGATGCGCATATCTCCTAAATAGCAATAATCGCTAAGTCATATGGATAAACCATAATTCTGAGTTGATCAAAGTATTTTTTCATCCCCTTACATTCTTTTTTCTTATTTACACAAATATGAAGGGTCTAATTATGATGTTGATGAAGTTGTCAAAGGAAACAAGATTAAACTTAGTTTTGAGATAATTAAGTCTTAAATCTTATTTTCTCGCTCGTAATGAAGTCAAATATGTAGAGCGGATCACATGAGTTGAATAAGTACTTAAGACATACTATTAGTTTGAAATCTTCTCCATCAGGATTTCCTTGAACTTGACCGTATATCCTATTTTATAAATTTGACCAGGTCATTCTAAATCAGTATTGATCTCCTATCTCCTATCGAGGCCATATTTTATTTTGGTAATATAGGCGAAATTAAATAAGATAGCATTATTATATTTTTATAGATAATAGTCATCCTTCCTTAGTACTGAGTCAAAATCAATATCTACAAGATCATTTTCATAAAATTTGATAAACTCCCATTCTATAGTATGACAGTCCCTTCAAGGTCTCTTTTCATATTGTTGACACCCCTAAAATCTCTTTTGGCTTTTCAATACACAAGTTAGTAAGTTCTTACAGTTAGTGAATTAGTCATGTATTGAAAGGAATATTTATAATACCTCTGTCTTTATCCTTCTTAAATTATTTATTATGTTGACTCATTTTACTTACTTTTTTCCATTTACAAATTTTATCCAAACTACCTCATCCGTTTTGGTATATCTAAGGTGCAAGTATTTCAGAGGTCTCTCATAACTTGAGAATTAGATGGCTGCCATTAGTTGATCTTAGATTAAAAAGTTTATAAAAACTGTATTTTAGCTCCCATTTTTTTTTTTTCCTAATTTTCATAAAATGATTCTCTTTAAAGAAAGGAATTTAATTTATTCATGTCCAACTAGTCAACATTAATTCCACGCAATCTCCAGAGATACTGGTACCAAAATATCTGGAGAGTATAAACCTTCAGCAGTCGGTTCTCTGAGTCGCACTCCTTCTCCCAATTCTCTAGAATACCCTGTAACTCATAGTCATCTCTCGTGTCCTAATCTTGTAATAAGTAGTCAAAAGAAGGGATCGGATAAGATTATGACATCATCAAGAAAATAAGTTAATTGCATATTTTACAATAAAATTGCAGTAAAAAATTAATACTCCCATACATAAAATACTCTTCATATATAAAAAATAATAAAGGAATTATTATTTTGTCAGTAATACGACTTAGTAATATTTACATTATACTCATTAATAACCTATCGAGGATAAAATGAATAATATAAATTCAGTGAATTATAATTAATTTTATGAGATAAAGATATTAAACAGTTAGAACGTCAAATTGGTGTTCAAAAATAGTTAAAATCAAAACATTACTAAGTTTTACTCAGATGAGCAGCTCAATGAATGAGGACTAAACGACTTTCTTCTCGTATCAGTTCTCAATCAATTATGTATTGCACTCTCTTGAATACATGTTTTACAAATAATAAATATATCAGCAGCATTACATAGCAACTGCTTTTATCAGAAAGTAAATAAGAATTTTTAGCCAAACGAATCAAGATCAAAATTAAATAATAGCTGCCTATTTTCAAAAGGAATAGAATTCTAACATAATAACCCATTCTGTCTTTAACTGATCATATATTACTATAAGAAACATAAAATTTTTTGGATAAAATCTCAAAGTAGCAATACTTCAGTAAGTGAAAAGGTATAAAACAAAAAATATCAATTATAATTGTAAAATATAAGTTGGCTAAATTGATAGAAATAATATATTACTGTAAACATTGACTTTTATAAGGAATTCTAAAGATTTTACAAAAACAAGATTGGGTATTTTAGATTATACTCAATTTTTGTGATAAATTTTTCTTTACTTCAATAGGTTTGATAGATAGTAAAATCTTGTGGAAATTATTTAAGTCTTGTTTTTGATTTTTTTTTTTCTTTTTTGAGGATAGAAGATATTTTTATTTATCAACTAGTTTTCTAACTTAAATACAGTGTTTTCTTCAAAAAAATCATATTATTTCAATATTTTCCGTTTTTTTTTCTTTCTAATATTTTTTTTAATTTTTAATTTATATTTCATTTACAGAACTTTTTTTATCGTTTCTCCATTAGAATTATTGCTTTTCAGTATTTATTACCCTTTTTAAAAAATACCTCTCATTTACCTCTTTAAATTCTTTATTTATTCTTTTCCCCTAGTTCTCATATTCAAATATGTCATTAAATTGCACTTATTTTATGAGGCTCAAAAATCCATTTTTATAATTTTTGTTTAATATACCTTTTAAGAATCAAGTCTACACATTTTATTCATCATTACAGTTTTTATTTGCTTTGGATTTGTTAATTTCCTATTCTTTATCTGGATCAAGATTGTCTCTTTTAATATATTTTTGAGCTGCCTTCTCCAAAGCACATTTACAAAAATTTGGCAAGCCGATTTGGATAATTATAATTTGTTCCCGATAATAATTATTATTTTCAAATAATAGTATTAATTTATATTTTCTTTGCAATTTAGGAATATTCAATCTTACAGATTTTAATGAGTTCTTTCTCTCATACGATATAAATTCAAGAAATTTGTTTGCGATAGAAAACCTCTATGTGTGGAAGAATCTATGAAAATAATTGAAAATATCTTGCTCCTAAATAGCATATTGAGAACCTATGAGCATTTAATTCTTTAAAAATTGCTTTAAATTAATAACAAGGGCTAAACTCAAACACTTAAAGTTACTCCTATGGTTTTTCATTTATATTGGCGCCTTTAAAATCTGTAAAAATTTAATTTGTTTGGAACTCTAAACTGAATAAATTTATTCTATCTCTATTTTTGTTTATTAAAGCAACTTGCTTTTTATAACAGAGCCTAAAGGAAAAGGATTAAATAAAATTTTCAATATTAAAAATAACAAGTAGTCTTTTTCTATGGCATAGTACCTTATACGCTGTCAATCCCTATTAAAATTTAGCATAATTAATTAGGTACAAAATTTTTAATCAATACATCTAACATCTTGTTAACTTTACAGAATTTATTTGATAGGATTTAAAAAGT
Source organism: Paramecium octaurelia (assembly GCA_905182995.1). Lineage (NCBI taxonomy): Eukaryota > Ciliophora > Oligohymenophorea > Peniculida > Parameciidae > Paramecium > Paramecium octaurelia. The sequence goes on along the minus strand of CAJJDP010000150.1, from coordinate 261,072 downwards.
CTAATAATTTAGCATTTATAGTTTTATATTAATGGTTTATAAATTTATTATATATAAATTTAGAGTGCTTATCCGATAATTCATTTGAATCATATATTAATATCAATCATATTTAACAATAATTTAATATATTTTTACAAATTACTATAATTATTGATAATAGAAAATAAAATTCTAACAAAGAAAATTTTGTAATTTATTCCTAAGGATATCTGAATAAATAAAATTATTTTTAAAATATGGGCATATGTTCATTCCAATAAAGAAATGTTGTTTAATTTCAAAAAGAAATATAAAATTTTGGACCTTAAGCTTAACCTGAAAAATTTAAAATAAGAACCGACATATTTATACCTCTTAAATAGGGTTCTATTTATCAGTTTTACAAAGTGGAAAAGCTTTTGAGATAAGGTATTCAAATAATATAATAATTTATAAGGGGAATTCGGGGATGTTCGATTAGCTATTCATATAAGTACAGGACTTAAAAGGGCAATCAAATACGTAAGAAAAGATAAAATAGGAAACCACCTCGAAAAAAATTAGGAAAACCCGCTCTTAGAAGCCAATATTCTTAGAGAATTAGATCATCCTAACATACTTAAATTGTATGAACTATTTTAGGATGAATAATATTATTATCTAATAACTGAGTAAGAGTTATAAGCATAATTAGATATTTAGAGGGAGAGGAATTATTTTATATGATTGTAAAACAGAAACATTTTTCTCTGAGAAAATGGCTGCAGATTATATGAGACAAATATTAGGCAGTATTGTACATTGTCATGAGAAAAACATTGTTCATAGAGATCTCAGACCAGAAAACATCATTTTTGAAAGCAAGAAACCCAATTCGAATTTGAAAATTATTGATTTTGGAGTATCCTGCCATTTTTAAAACGATGAATTTTTAACTAAAAGAGTTGGAGCCGTATTACTACATTTTCAATCTATTAGTATTATTATGTTTCCCCTGAGAATTTGTAATAAAATTATAATGAAAAATGTGATGTGTGGAGTTGCGGAATTATTCTTTACATAATGTTATGTGGTTTTCCACCATTTAACGGAAAAAATGATAAGGAAATTTTAAGAAACGTTTTATTTGGGGAATATGAATTTGAACGTATTTATTTCAATTAAGATTTATAGCTGAGTTTTGGGATACGATATCAGATGATGCAAAAAATTTGATTAGGAAGATGCTTAATAGGGATTTTACTTAATAAATTTCAGCAAAAGAGGCTTTGAATGATCCATGGATTTAAAAGAATGCACCTATGGCTCCTTGTAAGTTAAAAGCAATTAAAAATTTACATTCTTTTTATGTATACTATTCATATTATTTCTAGTGTAAAAATAAGGTGAGAGCTGGATTAATGCAATTCATTACAACTAATCTCATGACGAATGAAGAAAAAGAAGTTTTGCTTAAAGAATTCAGAAAAATAGACAAAGATGGCAATGGTAAAATTAGCAAGGAAGATTTGGTTTTAGGTAAAAATAAGATAATAATAGTCTATATGGAAAAATACAATGATATTAAAGCTAATCAATTGGTAGATGATTTCTTTGAAAGATTAGATACAAATAAATCTGGTATTGTGGATTATACAGAATTTATTACAGCGGCTGTTGATGAGAAGAAATTATTAAATAAATTTAGATTATAATAAGCATTTAAGATGTTTGACTTAGTAAATTATTTATTCAATTTTTAGAATGGTGATGGTTATATAAATAAAGATGATTTTAAAGAAATTAGTGGAGGAAGCAATGAAAATCTTTGGAATGAAATCTTAGCTTTGGGTGATTAAAATAGTGATGGTTAACTTTCTAAATAAGAATTTATTGATATCTTAGTCAAGAAATATAATTGAATATCAATTTTATAATCAAACCTATATTAATGAAATTTACATAATTAAGTAAGGTTAATGTATTCTAGTTTTCATTAATCACTTCAAAATCAAATATTAATTGAAAGAAAAACAGAATTTATACTCTAAATTTTTTTTATTCAAACTTTGTTTTCTTATAAATCTGATATATTATATATAATAATAATTATATTGATTTAAAGAGTTTTTGTTTTAATAGTAGAGTAGTTATTAAGAATTTCATGCTATCAGTGCAGTACAATTATAATCTGTAAGTGATTTTTAAACATGATATTATATAAATAATGCTAGGGTTATTACTATAATTTATAAAGAATATTATTCACAATACTCCTTTATATCTTTTATTTTCATTCTCGTATAACTAATATCTATCGATATTATCTAAGATGTTTGATTAATTATATCTTCTTTACTAAAATCTATGAATATTTATTTTCCTTATTGGTTGATTATTAGCGAGCTACTTTTAGAGTTTCTGTTTACTCTAATCGTCAAAATCATCTTTACATAATTCATATCCTGATAATTATTGTCAGATAATCGAAAGCTGTTTGATTGGAGAGTGAACTCTATAGGTAAGGAATATTTGACTCTCTCATAATGAAGCATATAGTATAGAAGAAATAGCCAATTGGCCTAATTGTTAATTATTTTTGAATAATTGATACTCCCTGAGTAAAAGGACTAATTTATTTCTTCCATCCTCCAAGCTGCTTAATTGTTAAAGTTAACAGTTTAATCCACTTTTATTCAAAAAAGCAACCGTCTCTATAGAAAATTAGCTACTAGCAATCTGAGAGCTAAGAGGCAACATAAATGAAGAACCTAGGTCTTAAAAATTTCGTTTATAATTGAAGGGATAAATATTGATTTCGATAGAACGCTTCACCAAAAAGATGGGTTGATACTAGCAGAATGGCAATATAAATGAGCAGAGTAACAGAGTTTATATTAAAAAAAGGGAAACAATGATAAAGGGAATAAATGAACCAGAGTTTTTCTATAAATCTCAATTGTATACTGATAAGTATAAGATTATAGAATGACAATGTTTATCTCCTTTGGCTGTCTTTAGATTAATGGGATGAAATAATATGTGTAGTAATGTCCTTATATTAGCTCAAAAAAAGCCAGAAGTCATTCAATACGGTTCCATCTCAAGAAGAACGATGTCAATATGAAATGATCATCATATCCCATATTTTTTAGTGGATTTATAGAGATTATGAAAAATTTCAATTAACCTCAAAATTTCAAAAATTACAAAACGCATTAATAATAATAATTCTAAATAAAACATAACATCAATAAAAAAATTCTTAGAGGATGAAATTACACCTAAACCAGTAAATCAAGTGCTGGCAAGGATAAGAATGATTTCTATTGTAAAAATTATTCAGTTAAAAGTTTGAAAAGTAAACAAGCAAATAACGCCTAAAAGAACATAACAACCTCTAGATAAATAATTTAATATGTCAAATAAATTAAAAAATTATTAAATTCAAACCATTACAGAGGAAAACTACCTCAAAGTCAATAACCCAGATTATTGGAAGAAGTAGTGGAAATAAATTTGATCCTTGTGTATTGAACTTCTCTAGTAATATATCCTAAATCAAGGAGATTATGTAAAATAATGAAATAAAATATTAATAGACTTTTTTAATCATTCTAAAGTCTTTTAAAAAGAAAATCTATTCAATGGGATTTGCTACCTACTACTACTACTACTAAGAGTGAATTTTGTTAATTTCCAAATATGTAAAAGAAAATTAGAGAAATGCAGTTATCAAATTACTTCTTTGAAAGAAATCTACAAGTCAATTTTTATCACAACTCTTCCTTAGTTATATGATTTTTGAAATAATCGGTTAAAAGAAAGAATATTATGATATTTTCATTAGAGAAAACATTTCCAAAATTCATTGACCATTACAACTAAATTTATATATTGTTTATCTTGTTGTTTTGCAGTAGAAACTCTTACTCATGACCCTCTATATTCATCCTATTATATTATCATTTCATTTCATAATATCAAAGATTTTTGTAAGGTTTATATGTATTTATCTAGTTGATTTATCTTATAAATTTAACTGTTTTGATTAAAATTATCACAAACTACTCTGAAAATAAGAAGCTGTACATTTCTATTTAATTATAGATAGATTCATGCGATAAAGTAACATTCCTAAAATTGCTAAATTCTAATAGTAGAAATTATTTCGCTTATTAATAATCTAATATTTAATTTATATGAGTTTGTGGTTTGGTTCCTGACTTAAAAGTTATCATTCTCTTTTGGTTCGATTTAAACAACTAGTACCTCTAGTTCTTCATTTTTCCACTCATATTAATAACCAAGATGAAAACTTATAAACTAAAAGTATTTGTTTTACACTTTTAGCAAGATTCCAATGATGACCTTTATATCGATTGTAGAACGAATACAGACAGGAAACAGCTGTTAGCAGTCCTTTAATTATATTCATAGCTAATTTAGACCATGCCTTCTTTTTCTCAAAACTCCTCAAGCTAGAGTCAATTTGAACTTAATAGCCTTTGCTTAATAATGTTCGCTTTATTTAATTGAATTTTTCTATTATAATTTATTAGCTAATAGGTTGATATTTAATAAAATTATTAAAAATTTTATGCTTGAGTAAATTATTATTGATAATAATCTTAATAGGAGTGAACAAATTAAATTAATTATAATTCATTTCTTATATGGCTTAATTAACGAATGTTGTAATTGATGATAACAATATTTAAGCAATTGTTGTAGCAAATTTAAAATTCTTTGGAGAACATCAGGGTAAATATCATAACTTTTTGATTTACTTTGGAATAGCCAGTGATCTCCTGGCAATAGAATTAAGCCTTAAATCAATTTTTAGGCAATTATTGATATAATCTTCTCTGACTAAATATCTTTGGATCACAACTATCCACTTATGCAAATAGAGTAGAATTTTATGCTTAAGTTAGATAATTCTTTGATCATGTTAACCATTAAAAACTTCATCTTCGCCATTTTCATAAGTTAATAGTCTTTCTATTTATTCAATTGTTTATTTCATTAGTGCAGTATGCTAAAGGCAAAATTATCTACAGAAATCATCAATAAAATAGTTGACCTTTGATTTCGCAAGGCGTAAGATTAGATTGCTTGATCTGCTTCCATCCTTTAATTGCATAAGAGGTAACTTTAGTTTTAATGAATTTCCTATTTTAATTTATTTCCTCTAGAATACTTTACGAAGGTATTTAAAATGCTTAACTTTGATGATTCCTCATTCATTCAGTCCAATCCACTATTTTATTGAAATTATATAAGATTTCTTAATATTAGCTTTGATGCCATACTTCTTTGTAAGTTTGAGGATTTTTAGATTGATCAGCCTTCGCAGACATCAAAAGCAATGAAGGCTATATCATCAGCTATATTAAATGCATATATAAGGCTTTCTTTGCCCAAACAGGCATCTGAAATTTAGGCAATTTTAATTCTGTAATATTTGATTGCAGATTACCTTCACTCCGGTATGACTTTCATATTCATTTATCAAAAAAAAAGAGTTAATACAGAACCTTAGTGGATACCAATGAGAAAGGGCGTATTAGATTTAATAAGAGATAAAAAGTCTTTTATCTTAATTTTGAGTTCTAATGTAATTAATTGGGAGCTTTCAAGATATGACACAAATGGGTTTATTTGGATGTACAAAAAAACATTTTGAAGCAGTGTTCATATGCAGCCTTAAAATATTTAATGAAATGATACCATTATATGTCTAATCTGACCACTTTTGGATCTAAGGGTTCATCAACATTCAGTGAAACTAATGAATATGTATTTTAAGTTTTTCAGTTTATCAAAGTTATCCATAAAGTTTTGTTTCAGTTGAAATAATCGATTCGGTCATAAAGATCGCGTTCTTTGATTAAGTCAAAATGCTAAATGGACTTCCTATCTATGAAGACTTTAAAATTCATCAGCTGTTCGGAGCACTCAAAGATCTATTACATTTTAATAAAGTCTTAAATACACATAGATGGAATTTCTTTCTAGCAAACAGTCTTCTTATGTAAAGGTGAAAGATATGGAAATAGGCTTTGTGTTCAGAAGCTTACAGGATTCATTCTATAAAATTTCACTTTTCTATTCTATATTTCTACTGACCATCAAGTTATAATTGGTTTCCTTAGTTTCATTTTTGTTATTTCTATTTGGACATATGAGAGATCAAATAATAATATAGATTTTGTATTACCTTATTCTATATTTAATGTCGCCATCAATATTGGCCGCGGAACATTGAAAGATCACAAGAGATGCATTCCAACAGATTTTAGTTAAAGAAGTAAGATCTATGTTCTCTACATGTAAGGAAAATGTTTTAAAAATTACTTAACTACTAAGCAATTTTTTTTTCTCTAATTGCTCCATTTAAGTAGTAAATTTAAATAGAATTAGAGTCATTAATTAATTTCCCTTTCATTCTTTTCTAACATTAATATTTCATAAAGTGATCATTATTTTTCTTACCGAATTGTGGAAAATCTCCTACCCAAGTTGTGTTGCCAGTGATGCAAAGTGTCATAAAAATTATGAGTTAATTACATTTATTTACCTAATTATATCTCATTTTCTGTTGCTTCAGAATGAAGAATTTTCTTGTAATTATAATTTCTTACTTATCTGTTAAATGCAAAATCAAAATGCTATTACAATGTTCATAAAGTAACTACAATTAAACATCAATAGTCAAATTTTTCACTTCTTTCATATCTTATAAAGCATTTGCAAATTGAGAATAATCAGATAATATTTTAAATTTATTATTTGGATTATAAAAATAATGACAAAGCTGCATAATTTCTACTAATTGCCAATTAAAAGAGTTTTCATATTTTATTAACTATACTCCTGACACATTCAAAAATAATTCAATTACGAATTAAAATTTATTTTTAATGAAATCTGACTAATTTTTAATGAGACAATTAATTGTAGGGAACTCTATTGCGCTTGCATTCATTTAATTGAGCATTTTCACAACAATGTTTCTTTCACATTATTCCATTTAAAAACGTTTACCTACCAAATTGAAATGGACGGATGATCAAAATATATCCTTTTGAATTTAATAGTGATATAATATTGAATTCTCTTTATTATTGATGTTTATGTTAATCGCTATAATATCATACTGATAGTGGTACCAAAGGTTAGAATACTAGGCTTGATAGCTTGGCATCTGAACTACAACTACATCGCATAACTCTTTTCGGATAAAATAGATAGATATTGTTTATAAGAAGATTAAACTATGCAATATGCCCAAATTATTCATGCGGTAAAACTTTCGAGTTGAGGATTTTCGATAGCCAATGTCTTTTTTATCATTGATTAAGATGCGTATTCCAATCTATTAAATAATTGATATGGCTGTTGCAATAAATTTAAATCATTCTGTTTTTTTGGAACTTTTTTTAAGTTATATATGAATTAATCCCAATTTTATAGGAGAAATATCAAATATTATAAACCATTTATATGATACATTATTAAGGATCTAAAAATTTGAATAAATTATTTAAAATTATTGAACCTATCTTTGGTTAATACTTTTGAGAAATTTTATTTTCTTTAGGAACTTAAATGAGAGTTATCTTTGAGAACTTTAAATTATAAAGATTTTTTAAATTTCAGAAATAAGTAATCATCTCCTGAGGGTCATCAAAATTTTGATGAATAATATTAACAGTGTTAATTATTTTGTGTTTCAGAAAAATAAATTCTAAAAGGGATTTGTTATTAAATACTATATAACTTAAAGAATCAAAGATAAATTAGCAACTTTTTAAAGGGCTCATGAATACATAATAGGTAAGGAGGCTCAGNATCTCCTACCCAAGTTGTGTTGCCAGTGATGCAAAGTGTCATAAAAATTATGAGTTAATTACATTTATTTACCTAATTATATCTCATTTTCTGTTGCTTCAGAATGAAGAATTTTCTTGTAATTATAATTTCTTACTTATCTGTTAAATGCAAAATCAAAATGCTATTACAATGTTCATAAAGTAACTACAATTAAACATCAATAGTCAAATTTTTCACTTCTTTCATATCTTATAAAGCATTTGCAAATTGAGAATAATCAGATAATATTTTAAATTTATTATTTGGATTATAAAAATAATGACAAAGCTGCATAATTTCTACTAATTGCCAATTAAAAGAGTTTTCATATTTTATTAACTATACTCCTGACACATTCAAAAATAATTCAATTACGAATTAAAATTTATTTTTAATGAAATCTGACTAATTTTTAATGAGACAATTAATTGTAGGGAACTCTATTGCGCTTGCATTCATTTAATTGAGCATTTTCACAACAATGTTTCTTTCACATTATTCCATTTAAAAACGTTTACCTACCAAATTGAAATGGACGGATGATCAAAATATATCCTTTTGAATTTAATAGTGATATAATATTGAATTCTCTTTATTATTGATGTTTATGTTAATCGCTATAATATCATACTGATAGTGGTACCAAAGGTTAGAATACTAGGCTTGATAGCTTGGCATCTGAACTACAACTACATCGCATAACTCTTTTCGGATAAAATAGATAGATATTGTTTATAAGAAGATTAAACTATGCAATATGCCCAAATTATTCATGCGGTAAAACTTTCGAGTTGAGGATTTTCGATAGCCAATGTCTTTTTTATCATTGATTAAGATGCGTATTCCAATCTATTAAATAATTGATATGGCTGTTGCAATAAATTTAAATCATTCTGTTTTTTTGGAACTTTTTTTAAGTTATATATGAATTAATCCCAATTTTATAGGAGAAATATCAAATATTATAAACCATTTATATGATACATTATTAAGGATCTAAAAATTTGAATAAATTATTTAAAATTATTGAACCTATCTTTGGTTAATACTTTTGAGAAATTTTATTTTCTTTAGGAACTTAAATGAGAGTTATCTTTGAGAACTTTAAATTATAAAGATTTTTTAAATTTCAGAAATAAGTAATCATCTCCTGAGGGTCATCAAAATTTTGATGAATAATATTAACAGTGTTAATTATTTTGTGTTTCAGAAAAATAAATTCTAAAAGGGATTTGTTATTAAATACTATATAACTTAAAGAATCAAAGATAAATTAGCAACTTTTTAAAGGGCTCATGAATACATAATAGGTAAGGAGGCTCAGTATAGATATACTTCCTCTATTAAATTATAGTTATTTACATTCTTCAACATATTTATAATTAAAAAATAATTCAAAGGAGAATTAAATATTTCTTAGCTTTTTATTATGAATTTTATGACCATTTAGTCTAAATGTTTTTATTAAAATAGAAAGGAAAAATGAAAGAGTTTATCAATAATATCTATTAAGATGTAATTAAGATTCATCTCCTTAAAATAATACCAAATACTAACATATTTCAGTTTCTTTCTGTTTAGAATCTAAATGTTAACAAAGAAGTAAGTAAAGTGAAAATAAAAATCGTTTTAACATGATGATATTATAAATTTTAATATTAAGAATAATAATAATTATAAAACCATTTTAATAGAAATCGAAAAAAAATTTAATAATTATATTCTTTATGAATTAATCTTCTGATTTAGATATCAAATGCCCGAATCCAGAACATAATAAGAATGCGATATTGGTGTGTTTTGATGAATCTTGCACAGGATAGAGATTATATTGTCATTAATGTGTAAAAATTGGAATCCATGTTTCTCATCTTGAATATTAAGAAGAGTTGCCATTTATATTTGAACATATTAAATGCGTTGAAAAAGAGAGTAGTTGTTTAATTGATAGAATAAATAAATAAATGGCTTTGATTGATCAAAATTTTTATTTATTAATTGACGGAATTAGATCTAAATACTAAATATCTAAATAATAATTACTTAAATTAAATTCAGAATAACTTAATTCTTTCTTATCAATAAGTATTAATTTCAGATAATTTGAATCCAAAATCCAAAATTTGCTTGACCAACTCACCAATAAATTTTCAAATCAAATATAACAGTTATTGATTGATTTACATTTATCCGAATTAAGTTATCATCAAATACCTCAAATAAATCTTAATATATCAGACGAGTTGAATTAAAATAGGTACTAGATTAATAATTTAGGATATAATTAAAGAATTGGTGATAAAATATAAGAGAATAAGATGATCAAAGAAATAATGATGAAGAAATAATAAGGATTTTTAGAAGAATATGGAAAATTAGACATTTGCTATGTGATCGATTGTACGAAGTATTCATTTATTAAATAATCATAAATAGATCCATGGAACCTTACATTGAGCAGGTAAGAGGCTGTATTTAAGAATCCTTTACTGCTGTCAAATTGAAGACAAATAGAAATCCAATTTTATCTTCGATTGCCTACTATGATATTGAATAGAAACCTGAAAATGGAAAATATCATTAATTTGAATTCTCAAACAATATTTAAGACTTAAGAAATTTTATTTAAGAAGTTCCAATAGTAGGAGGCCGAGATATACCAGAAGATGTTAGAGGAGCTTTAGAATAGATGATTACAAATCTTAAGTGGAAGAATAAATTTAAGGTAGCAATATTAATTACTGATTCTCCATGCCATGGAAGAAAATATCATAATTTCCCTGGTGATTTTCACAAGGATGATGACATCACTGAAACTCTTCATCGCTTGATAGAACAATAGATCATCCTAATAGGTTTTAATTTGAATGATAAAACAATTAAAATGTATCAATAATTTCAAAAGATTTATGAAGCAAAAAATGCTGAAGATTTTTTTGTATATGTTGATGCTAGTGGTTTTGAAATTAAAAAGTTGGCCTAGTAAATAGCGGAATCTCTAGGAAGAGCTTCAGTAAATGCTACTTAAATAAATTTGAAAGGAACGAAATCAAAAAAGCAATTCAAAGAAAGTTCAAAGAATAATGATTGTGCTATTGAAGCTTTATTTAAAGTAGGAGATTTTTATAATTTTGAAAAATAGAGTAAAGTAGTTAATAATTTGTTTACAGTTTTAAATGTAACAATAAATGATTCGGTTTTTGTTGAAAATTTATTATCAATTAATTAGATTGGAAAAAACCCATAAAAGGATTACTTAATCAAAGTAGAAGGATAATGGGATTGTATTAGAACTGAATTTCCATATGCTTTTGGAAGAATAAATGACATTTATTTAATGAAAGACAAGAAAGGAGAAATATATTTAATAAAAAGACCTCTTGGAAACAAGTCATATCTATCTTAATATAAGGCTATAAAAAAATGCAGATCTCACTTGATATGCTAACACTTAATGAAAAAATTTAGAGCTGATGTTGAAGAAGCTTTAGAGTAAAAGAATTGTCATAATCTTAAATTTCCTAATGTGGTCTATAATGACTGCTTGATTTTAATGGAAAGCAAAAGTATTTAAACACTTTTAATCTTTAGACAAATTTTGGATTGCAGAAAGAATTTTCAAGGGTGAATTTGTAAAATATAATAACAATTATGGCTATATTAATGAAGATATTACAGAATTAAATAAATTTGCTCAAGCGTTCTCATATTATACATTCTTTCTTAGTAAAGGATTATACATGATAAATGATGTTTAAGGAGTTGGCATTAATTTTACTGATCCTGCTATAAATACAAGCACAGGTAAAGTTTATTGATATTATGAGGTGATTTTGATGATACTGATTTAGGATAAGAAGGATAAGGTATGTTTCTAGTAAATTTTCAATCCAAAATTGGGTTAGCATCTGAAATTTTAGAACTTTTAAATTTGCAAAATGAATTTTGAATTAATACATACATAAAATATATTCATCAAAAGATAATTCTATTATTTATATATTATTTATCTCTGATAACTTATAAAATGGATGCGGTAATCACTACTTACCTTAGTATTCTAACATTAAATAAATATATACTATTTCTGCAGAGGATTTGACAAGAGAAGAAGTAAATTAAAAGTGGCCTTAGTTAGAAATTTACTATTGATAATCTCTGGTTAAATTATTTTGTGGTCAAATTTTTAATTTATTATATTATCACAAAGAAGCATTGAGATGTATCTTTAGGACTATAAATAAAATAAAAACTCCCAATCAAGGTTTCATTAATATGGGACGTAAAAAATTATATAAAATCTACCGCTAGATTTTCTTTTTCATGATTGATAAAATTACTTTTCTTATTTTAAATTACAAATTCTTTATAATTTTGTTAGGCAAAATAAGTAGTAATTAGTTTTTAGAAACTGATAATATTAAGTTCAACTAGAAATCGATTATTAACAGTCAATAATATGATTAAATAGCAATAAGTCTTTAAAAAAGTAATTATCCTTTCACTGTTCTTTAATTTTGAAATTGTTTGGTCAAGTAAAAGAAAATTTTGGCTTTCACCATTGTATTGTCCTGCTATTGATTTTAATTTCATAATTGTACAATAAATTTATAGCTAGAAAATCCTTGCATAAAATGCTTCCAAAAGATTAATATAAGCAGGATTTTATCTCAAGTATCCTCTAACTTACAATAAACTTCTTCAATACTATCTGCAATGCCATAAAATACTTACATAATTCTATAATAAAGTTAACAAATGAGAATACATCTAAATCATAAATTTCCTCTATATAGTCAATTAATTTATATTTTAAGAACTAACTCTATAAGTACCTAGATATCCAGTTATGTGAATGGCTATTTTTGGATTTTATTATAATATGACAGATAATATATATGAATAGGATATTTGTATCTGGAATCATGAATGGGAATAAACTACTTAATAATCCATAATCTATTTACAATTTGCAATTCACTTCAATAAACATCCTATTCTTAGCATTAGATGTATATTTCGAATAATTAAAAAGAAAGTTTTAATTAAAAAAAAAAAAATTTGTTAAAGTAATGAATTATAGAATATTTATTTTTATTTGGGCAATTTGGTTTAAAGTATAAGCAATCGTAAATTAAAAATATATTAAAAATTCTTAGCAAAAATAAATATTAATGAAATAGATTATGGTTTAAAAAATTAATAATAAATCCAATTTAAATCAAAATTTAAAAGAACCCAAACCATATTTCAAAAGGAAATAGACTTTATTAACTAAACAATCCTTAGTATTTGTAATTTCTTGTAAATTATATTAAAACTAATTTATTACTTTATTATAAGCACTTCATAAAGATTATCTTTTCTTAAATTTTATTACCTCCTAATTGCTCCAATTAAAAACAAACTTCTAGGTTTTTTAGAGGTTAAATTTTTATTATTATAAAAAGTTTTATATGAAGTTTAGAAATTTCTTTTTAGAATAATTCTTCAAATATATTTTCATTGTCAAAATTCGCTAAAATAAGTAATCTTATGAGTTTTAATTTGATATTGTGAAAATAACTCTAATAGAAAACCTTGTGAACTCATCTGATTTAGGGTAGTCATGTAATTTCATTTTGAATTTATATTAATCAGATTTTCTTTTGTTAAATTTAAATTGTTTTTGGGAATCCAAGATTTTTATTTATTTAAATATCAGATTGATGATGATGTTGATATATGCCATTATTTTGAATTCAACATGGTCATTTGAAATAGAAAAAATAGACTCCTAATACTAGGTAGCACAATAATTAGTGAAGATTCGAGATTATGATTTTTAGCTAACAAAATATTTTAGCTATGGTATATGGTCTAAATATACTCCGCTAAGTGCAATACCTTAAACTGGTCCAGTTGGGTTGTTTGATAGTAATTGCTATCATATTCATAACATACTTGATAGGAAAAGAAATGAAATAAATTTAATATATTACGACTGTCTAGATTATGAGGCAAAAAAAATAACAAAGGCTCTAAAGTTTGTTAACAATGAAGATGAATAAAAAGAATATGTAATTGAGGTTGAAATATTTTATTATGAAAGCTTTTGGTATTTTCTTGAAGTGCTTTAATGGCCTTTATAAAAACGATTCGAAATTTTAATAATATCATAATAATAAATAGTACTTCATAGCATTGATGAAATTAAGTATCCATTTTTTGGAGAAGATCTCTCATTTAATTTTGGAAATAGCTTGATTGTAGTTAAATCAAGAATAGAATCAATTTAAAAAAATTAAAAATTCTCATACTTCCCTGGAATTATTATGATATAAAAATTTTAAATATTAGATGAACTGACTATCATTGATTGGTTTGATGATGTGAAAAGTCTATTTGTTGATTACGAAAACTGTTATTGTAACCCAAATGAAATAGTAGATATTCAAGATTTGAATATCAACTCTTTATAAAAAGGACTGTTAGTTTCATAAAATTAAAATTGCGATTCTTTTTTTTTATAAGGATGGGTAAAAATCTAAGAAATCATAAAGAAAGACAATCAGTTTATTTATCCATTCATAAAATTAGCTGCTAATTATGAAAGTTCACTTTTAACTAGTGATAACTTATCCCCCTTTTAAATTCAATATTAAATATCAGATATTTAGAATTAAGTAATTGTAAAAACTTATAGCTACACTTTTCCAACAGTTACAATCGATTTCTCTAATAATCCATTTCTAATAGAGAAATCTTTTGATATTGTTCATAGCATCAATTTATGGCATAAAATAAAAGTTGAGTTGATAGGTAATTCAATAGATATTTAAATTAAATTTTATGAATAGTTAATGATTCATGAGTATAGACTTTAATTAGAAGTGAATCAATTTTAATCATATTAATTTAAATTGTTGTATGGAAATATTTAATCACTTAATTCAAATTATTTGCATATATTATTAAGGAACTTCTATTTTTCTAATTGCGATTAGCCTTTTTCTGATGATAATTGCCACTACAATTGTGAAGAATGTGATGGCCCCACAAAGGAAGATTGCCTATCTTGCTCAAAGGAATCCAAGAGAATTTATTTGCCTGAACATAAAGTGTGTATCTGTCCATATAATACTATTGATGATTAAATTTGTATCGATTATGAAGAAGTAGGTTTAGAATTTATCGATGAGACTTTTTTAAATAATGAGTGCCCATATGGTTATTTTGAATTAGATAATGAATGTTTAAAATGGTAATTCTTGCATATAATATATCTAGTCCTTCGATAATAAGGAAAGATTTAATCACATGTACAGACTGTTTGTAAAATCCAAAGTCTTTTAGTTAATATCCTTATTGTGAAAATGATTTACACATAAATCAAGCTTAATAGACAGAAGAACTTTAATGGAGTTATCCTGATTAACTATTATTTGATGGAAATGATTTTAATTACTTTGGGTCCTGGTAATTTCCTATAAATGATTTTAAAAGCCTATACTTAGGTTTTTTATATCGATCAAGCTTTTTTCCACTTTATTGCAACAAAGAATATGAAAATTGCGATAGCTAGTAAATTGATAGATGCAAAGAATAAGTTACAACTGTTGTAGGAGTGAGATGTAACGGGTGTAAAGAAGACTATATATTAAAAGACAACTACTGTATTAGTTAATATGTTGGCAGATAAAAGAATTGTTTGACACCCTATTATAAAAGCTCTAATGGTTAGTGCAAATTATGCTCTAAAAAGAATTGTATATATTGTTTCGAATACTAGAAAGATGAATCTTCTATCAAAAGTACTTTGTTTCAAAATTTTGAAAGTTTTAATAACGATGAAATGATATAAATTGGTTGTGCAATGTGTGTTGATGGCTTTATGTTTGACTTTATTATTGGGGAATGTTTAAGCTAATAATCAAAAATTTAAACATGTTTAAGATCATTTATCAATTTGGATGGTATTGAAATATGCACTCTCTCAAGCTAAAATGATTTTAGTGTTGCGCCTGAAATTATAAATTGCGAAAAATATTACTCCAATTGCTTATAATGTGTTCTTAGTCCTAAATCCAGGCTGCAATGCATATTCTGTAGATAAGGTTTTGTGAGCTCTATTACATCAGGGACCTGTCAATTAAGTGGTGCATTTTTGCCATCTAATTACGCCACTTCTAATATATAAGGAGGAAATTAGGCTGATGCTCATGTTCAATTAATTTAGAGTTTTTAAATGTAATTTTTACCTGATTCATATTATTACTTAAACATTCCAGAAAGTATATTTGAGTATGAAATTAAATGTATCAAAGGGTTTAGTTTGACACAGCATGGAGGTTGCCAAAAGTATTGTAGTAGTGAATGTTTAAATTGTAAATAGGATGTTATAAATTTCGTTTGTTTGAAATGTCCTTTAAATTACTACAAATAAACTATGCGAGCTTAGCTTGAAGGCCAATGTGTAGTCTGTTCCAATTTATGCTAATATTGTGAAATGAGAACTTAAGAAGAAATTTTTGTAAAATCTCAAACATATTTTAGCCCCTAAATGCAAATTTTTAACTCCAGGAATCAAATGCGTAATTTATTACAAAATGTCTAAAACCAAATGATGATCCTAATATAGCTATCAATCCTTATTATAATAATGTTAAATACTGTTTTAATAAAGTTTGTATAAATTGGTTTTCATTCTCGATATATTTTAATTATTGTATCAACAATAGATATTCTCCAGGAATGTATGAAATGGATATGAATTTTTAATATTGCAACCAAGTGGGAGTAGATTATTTGACGATCGATTATATTATTTCAATTTAGGAAGAAAATTAAAATTGTGATTCAATTAAATTAATTTTATTGAATGACTTCAAGTCGACAATATTTTCATTAAAGAAAACTCATATGAGATTATATTCAGTTCATAAAAATATTTTGGGTCCAAACCGCAGAATCAACATAACCAATTATGATTCAGTAGAACTCAAAAACATAACCTTTAAAAGGTTTTCTGGTTGTGTATTTGGAAATCGTGACAAAAAAGTAGAGATAACATTAAACAATTCAAAATTAATCAACACCAACTACCTTAGTGTAGTAATTTTTATAACATAAATATATGGAAATATTCTGATTTAAGATGTTGAGATTTTAGATAGTGTCTTTGTTGATTCAACTTTTTTTGAGTTTTAAAAATAATCTGATTTAATACCATTTAAAATAAAGAATTTGACCTTCAAGAATTGTATTCTAAAAAACTCAACTTTATTTAATATTGACTATATTTAAGACATTGCAACTATTGAAAATATCATTATCTAAAATTGTTCACTATTAAATTCTTCATTTTTTTCACTATAAACAATATTGAACCGAGTCGCTAAAATTATATTATAGGATGTTGAAATCAATCAATGTAACTTTGATAATTCCTTTTTCCTCAAAGGTTACAGTAATTTTGATATAGAAGGAAATAACCTATTTTTCCATCATAACAATCTTTTTAATTCGGTGATAATTGCTTTTAATGATAATACAGATTTACTCAGGATTAGAACAAGTTATAACACTCTTATTGAATCGTCAATTTTATCAACATTATTGCAAGTATATTAAAAAAGGCTTGTATGCACAATCGATGATTTTGAAGATAATTTTAGTGCGTTTTAAGAATCAAGTTTAATAATAATTTACTCTAATCTTCAAATCAATAATTTCATTGTTAATATTAAAAATGTTAAAGTGTAAAAAAATAACCTATTTGGTAAGTTACATCTAAAAAATTAACTATTTAAATTGCATTGCCATTCATTAAAAATCTAAAATGCTTACTTTTTTAATTTACAAAAGTTAGCTGTGTTTTATCTTTATCAAAGTAATTAGATAGTTTTCGATTCCATAATATTTGAAAACTTTTAATAAAAATATAAAGTTCCTGTCTCTCAACTCTGTACTGATCTAGAATAATTTAGGAATTAACCATTTTAAGTTTTAGGTTTTCAGTAGTTATCATTATCAAACATTAAAATTATAAATCAATTTAGTATCAATTATTCATTAATGGATATCAATTTTAGTAATCAGTACATAATTGATACTATAGGGATGATTATATTAACGAATATAGAGTTTAGAGGGAATATCATAATATTGAACAAACTAGCCACATCAATATCATTGTTAAATATATACTCTCAATATAATTTAAATATAAAATCGGACAATTTTAAGTTTATGCAAAATGTTATTCATTCATAAATTTATGGAACACTTATCACATAAATAAATTTATTGCATATAAATTCATTAGACAGTTTTGTTTAATTACTATAAGTATATTTTTATCAAAATGCATTAACTAATTCAACTAATCCATTTATTACTCTTAGTGCTGCTGTGATTGAAATTTCTAATCTAACCTTTATGAATTCTAATGTTTTATCTTAAAAGTTATGGGAATAATTTTATGATTTTGAATTAGAGGATTAACATAATTAATAAGAGATTAACTACATTATTGAATCAACATTTAACATGTAAAATTCAGGAATTTATATTGTAGCTTCAACTTTTAGTTGTAAAGATAGTCTTTTTTAAGATATTATTGCTATTAAAAGTTCAGTTTTTTTGATTTAAACTCAAGGGTAAGGAATAATCAAAATAAGTAACCTCTAGATATATTCTATTTATAATAATCTAAAAGATAGCGGAGGTTCAGGTTGCATAACTGTAGATTCGACAAGTAGTCTTTTATCTATTGATATAAAGCAAATCAAATTTACAAACATTTTCAATAGAATGGCTGCATCAGTATTTACAATTACCCCTTCCTTAAGATAAAATGTTATTCGTTTAACTAATATTGAAATACAGAATTGCCTTTCCTTAATGAATACAATAATGTTAGTTAAATTTTCAGCAGATGTTATGAAATAAAGCTTAGTAAGTATTAATAAATTATACATTTATTAAAGTGAAGAATTTTGGTTTTAATTATTTTCCTTGATTGGTTCAATATTATCATCAGAATTAGTTAGGATACAGAGCGAAGAGAATGCTATGTTTTTCTTTGAGAATTGTAAAATTGATATCCAATATCTGATTATAGAAGGAATTGTAATCTCTCCAATCTTAAAAATTTAAAATGCTTTTAAATTAAAGCTTTTTGATTGTAAACTAGAATATATACAAAAATTATATTCATTTGATCTCATACAAATAACTTAAACCACAAGAACTGAATCGATGATTTCTATTGAGAAACTAAAAATAATTTAAAGTTCTACTTATAAAGAAAAATAAAACGGAATTCCTATCTTTTCTGATTTGAATTACAAAATTTCAGGATGCACAATGTGGAGAAACACATCAATAACACAATAACCTTCTTTTTCAGACATCATAAATTAGATATAATCCTCTGTTCAATCAAATCAGCTGATATATGTGAAAAGTATCTCTGACTAAAATTCCCTTATGTTTTAACAGATACAAATTATTAATAATAATGGATCAGACTTTTCGAATGGAATAATCACTTTTGAAGTTGAACAATTCAAAATTTTTAAAATAAAAGATATTTTTTGTTTCTAGAATAGTGTGAAAGAACATGGTTGCATTTATTTTTTTATCTAAAATTACATTAGTTCAATTATTTTAATCAAAGATTCTTATTTTATTTAGAATAAGGGTAGTCTTGGAGGTGCATTACTAATTTAAAATGTTAGATTAAGAATGACAAATTGTAAAATAATCTCAAATTCTGTAAGCAAGTCAGGGGGAGGATTGTTTCTATAATTAAATGAGTCTGATTTTTAAATTGAATAAACAATAATCACTAATAATGAGGCTTCAGATGGAGGGGGAATTTTTTTCAACTAAGATGCAAATATACTCCTTCATAATTTTATGAAGTCGTTTTTACTATTAAATAGAGCAAAATAATTTGGAGATAATCTTATTGAATCTCCCAACCATTTAACATTACTTATCAACAACATGCAGATGCCATCTAAAAAGTATACCATTAACAAAACGCTCAATCATCATTTAGAGCTCTAACCCTATAGAATTATTTAATAAGGAAAGCCTTTAATTACAAATTATTTAATGATTCCAAGTCATTAAGTTATCAATGAGTATCAAATTTATCAGCCATCTAGCAATTAATATTTTTCATACATTTCAAATTTCGCTCTAATTTTAAAGAATAGTTTAAATGAATAACTTATGAATCTTCTTAGTACTACATGCATTCTAACGAACAAAATTATTTACGAAGAAAGCTTGAATTAAGTTGATGAGGAGGCAAAGGAAATACTGTTGTAATTTGATTTAGAAAAAGATTACTATAATTTGGGTTCACTTTCATTCATTTTAGACCCTTATATTTAAGAAAAAAAACTATTATAAATTGAGATTAATTGTAAATCATCACAGCATTAACAAAGTTTGAATTACATGATATAAGTTAAAAGTTTGAAATGTTAACTTGGAGAATTTTATGTAAATTCTGGGTGTCAAATTTGCTCATCAATTTAAGGATTTTACTCTGTAGTATATGATGCAACAAAGTGTTCAATATTTGATAAAACCAAATTTAAAAACATAACTGAAAATAATATCGAATTACTAGAGGGCTTTTGGAGACCTAATTTTTTATCGGATTCAATAGAGCATTGCTTTAAAAATATAAAGTTTTGTAAAGGTGGTTGGGGATAAGGAAATTAAATATGTGATTAAGGACACATTGGAGCATTATGTGAAGAATGTGATATTTATAATGTTAGAGGAGAAGGAAAATATTTTTAAAATTAATAGGATTCATAGTGTATATCTTGTTTTGGTGTCGAAGACAGTATAATCCCATTTATAGCAGGATCGATTTGGTAATTTGGTTTTTTATTTAGGTCGTTTATATCAATTATTATTACCTTAAGGAGCATTGAATAGTCTAATCAATTATTCAAAAGTTTGAAATTAAAATAAAGATTCAGCAAAATTATTTTTAACCTAGAATAAGGTAATTCCATCATTTATTTTAAGGGCATGAAGGTTTTTTAATAAAAATGTTATTAAACTATTTATGGATTTTCGCCGTGATATTTACATTTAATATACAATTTTCTTTTTCATTTACTTTTGTTGATTCAGTCAGTAACACTTCTTACTCTATGACTAATAACCTGGACTGTTATTTATCAGAAAATCAATCAATAAAATTGATTTACTCAAAAATAATTACAATGCTTCTACTCATGACAATTTAATTTTTACTTATAATTATGGGATATCTAATTTATAATTAATATAAGAAGATTGGATTGAGCAATTTCAATTTAGAAACTATTTCTAATACACTACTTTACCTTTATGTATCTAATTATGGCGGATTAGTAAAAATGTATTTCAACTTCTATTAATTTTAGGTATTTTTCCATTGTTTCAAAAAGAGTTGTTTCAAACCAAAGTTACATACAAGGTGATGTTTCACTCCTTTTTGGATCTTAAGAACATGTAATTTGGATTTCCTCCTTTGTAATTCCAGGAATAGTTATTTTTAGTGTGATTATTCCTCTTTCTATATTTATTGTTATGTACATTAAGAAGGATTAACATGATAATATTAAAATCAGAAAGCATTTTTGTTATCTAATTAACGAATACAATAAAAGAAACTACTTTTGGGAAGAAATAAAATTAATAAAAAAAACAATCATTATACTAATCTTAACATATTTTGAGACTTATATTCTTCTCAAAGCATCATTGTTAGGGTTATGTTTACTTTTTTATTAGTTATTTGCGTTTAATATGAAACCATACATCCTCTTCAATTTCAATAACAAGGATTTATCTTCAGCACAAATTTGCTCTATCGCGATTTTTCTTGGTGCTGCTAAATATGTAGCAGAATAAGAAAATAATTTATTTTCCTCAATATTACTCTAAACAATAATTGTGTTACTTTGTCTTAAACTTTGCTATTCATTTATCAAAAGCATATTAGAAGTTTATTCTAACAAGTACACTTTCTTAATTTTAAATTATTTACTTATAATTTTGAATAAGATTTCAAAAGAATCAATCTTAACAGAAAAGTTACAAACTTATTTGCTAAAATAGAGATAAAAAAATTAGAGATTGAAAATTTTGATTAGTAAGCTTCGGCAACATCTTTTAAAGGTTTCAAAAGGCCAGCTTGAATATCATAGGAAAATTGTAAGTTCACAGAACTATAATACTTAGAAATTAAAGTCTGATTAAAAATACCTTTTAAAAATAGAGACAGAATGACTATTATTAGAATTTGCATGAATTTATTTCATTTACAATTTTATCAATAAATATCTATATTATTCTACTTATTATTTTAATTTTATGATTACATTATTGAGATTATTGGCTATAATTTAATGCAAAAAATAAATTAATTCTCTCCCCATAACACATTATAGGATTTGAAATATATACATGATTAAGTATTTTAGTTTCGCCTTCTATTTATTAAATTAAATAACCAAATATATATTCCTAATTCTTTAATTTCATTTGCAATGAACGCAGTAGGGATTTATTTAAAAAAATTTGATATTAATCTACTTAATACATATATTAAATGTAGAAAAAATCAAGAAATATATAATAAGAATAATACAGATAAATTTCAACTTATTACAACAGAAGATTTAATATATATAGTCTTGACTTAATTTAAATTAAGTTCAACAATTTTTATTTTTTACCATAATGTTAAATGTGAAGTTAAAATTTTATATGATATTTTAAAGCAATATCAGAAAACTTAATTGAGAATAATAAGCTAAATCAAAACAGAAATTGAGATTTATGAAGAATTAGAATTCAAAGATGATAATTTGGTACAACAGAATGTAATTGTCCAATGGCGATATTTACCTATTTAGTTAAAACCTATTAATTTAGTAGAACTTATCGTTAAAACAAATAAAATTATAATTTAATTTCTCAATATAAAATTTGCATTACTATGAGAACTATTTAATAGAAATTGAATTTTTATTTTAAACTTAATGAATTGCACTCACCATTTTCAATATCGAGTATCATCAATATGTGTAGCTCCTCACTTATGTTAATATTAAAGAAAATTATGTGTTGAGTGCCAATATGAACATGCGGTTGATAAAAAATAGGAAATTCCGATTTTTAGATTTCAAGAAATGGCTATCAAGAAATTAAAAGAATATGAACTTGATCAAACCTTTGAATTAATCGAATATAAAAAGAATTATCAGATATTGCTTGATCAAATGAAAAAAAATTTAGAAGAGATATTAGAATCAATCTTTTCAATATACGATATGATTGAGCAGTAAAATTAACAATATAAGAACCTTATCAATGAAAACACCAATCTTTTAGAATCCTCATAGACTGACTTAGAAAAATTAATAGAGATTTTCTAAGGTAAAATAATAAATGATTGGATTGGTGATAGAAATTATTATTTTGGTAATTTGGATCAAGCCATGATTGTTTTCAATCAAGAAATTACTAAAGGGATTGAAAAGTTGAATTAAAGAA
Source organism: Paramecium octaurelia (assembly GCA_905182995.1). Taxonomy (NCBI): domain Eukaryota; phylum Ciliophora; class Oligohymenophorea; order Peniculida; family Parameciidae; genus Paramecium; species Paramecium octaurelia. Next base: position 237,672 of record CAJJDP010000150.1, on the reverse strand, counting down.
TCAAAGAGATTTATCCATTCTTTAAGTAAGAATTTAAATAATCCTCTGAAATTCATCCAACTGAACAAAGTGAATACGTTTATGAATGGAAATAAGATCTGTATGAGATTTTTTCTAGCATAAAACATATTGATTCCTCTCTATTAGCAAGGATTATAGAAATACTTAGAGAGGAGTAGATTTCTGATTATCAAATACTTCTTTAGAAACAATATCTTGAAAAGCTTTAAGAATCATAAATTTACAATAATTAGTTAAAAGAAGAAAAAAATACCATTAAATTTATTATTGCTGTTGTAAAAAATGTACTTGAACTTGACTTTAATGAAAAAAATTTTTCAACCGATGAATACAAAGAAATAAGAGCAGACATAATACAAAAAATATAGAAACAAGAGAAGATTATCCTGTTTTTGAAATTTTTAGTGCATCTCACAGCTATTGATAATAAAACAATCTAATGTGGATCAAACTCACTGAATTTATTGGTTTTGATGAAGGTTGATCTGAGTGAATAATGCTTTCAAAAGATTAAGATTAAAAATACTTCTTTAATTGGTGCTAATTTTTTCAAATGTAATTTGAGTGAATCTGAATTTGATAATGTTGATATTAGTGGAATGAATTTAAATGGGGCATAATTAGTAAATTGCAAATGGAAAAATATAAAGATATTTGAACAAAATAAATTTGAGGATCCTATTTATTCTATAAGTTTTTCTCCTAATAGTCTAACAATAGCATCTGGTGGTGATGATAATTATATTTGTTTATGGGATATTAAAACAGGGCAATAAAAATCAAAATTAATTGGTCATACTAGTTGGGTTAGATCAGTATGTTTTTCTCCTGATGGTAATATATTAGCATCGGGTGGTGATGATCAATCTATCCTCTTATGGGAAGTTAGGACAGAATAATAATAATTTAAATTAATAGGTCATACTAGCTGTGTCTATTCAGTTTGCTTCTCTCCAAATGGTGCAATCTTAGCTTCTGGAAGTCACGATAAGACTATCCGTTTATGGGACGTTAAGACAGGTTAATTAAAAAAAAAATTTAATGGTCTTACTAGTGTCATTTATTCAGTATGCTTCTCCCCTGATGGTGCTACATTAGCATTTGGTAGTGATGAATTTATCCGCTTATATGATCTTAAGGCAGGATAATAAAAATCTATATTATATGGTCATGAGCATGCTGTAAAATCAGTTTGCTTCTCTCCTGATGGTTCTACATTAACATCTGGTAGCAATGATAATACTATACGTTTATGGGATATAAAGACTGGACAGTAAAAATTTATATTAAACGGTCATACTAAGGCTGTCTATTCAGTATGCTTCTCTCCTGATGGTACTACACTAGCATCTGGTAGTGATGATAATTCTATCCGTTTATGGGATGTTAGGGCAGGAAAATAAAAATCAAAATTAGATGGTCATAAAAAAGAAGTTTTATAGGTATGCTTCTATGATGATTCTACTATTGCATCTTGTAGTGGAGATAGCTCTATTTGTTTATGGGATGTTATGACAGATTAATAAGCTTCTAGATTTAATAGTCATTCTCTTAGTATTTCGCAAGTATGTTTTTCTCAAGATGGTGCTACTTCAGCATTTAGTAGTTTTGATTAATCTTTCTGTTCATTCGATAGGAAGTCAGGATAATAATTTAAACCCTTAGATACGAGTTATTAAGATATTCTTTCGCAATTTAGTACACAATTATACACAAAGTGTAGTACTTATTTTAGCTTATTTAGTTTACTTTAATTTTCCTAAACTTGTTCTGTCGAATATGCCATTTATTTCAGCATAAGGAGCTTTAATCTTTGATGGAGAATTATTTACATCTTTCGGCACGGATTTAAGAAAGCTGTTTTAAGAAAGAGGAAGTTGTGTTTTGAAAAGTTTGGAAAAGATAATTTAAAAGTGAATTTATAACTATTTAATATTAATTAATTGGATTATTAGTTACATAATACAAAATTTTTAAAACCTTGTTTCATCATCTGATGATTGTTTTTCAGTTACTAATTTGAAATTAATTATCATACTTTTAGTTTGAATTAATAGTAGCTTTTTTGAAATATTTTTTGATTTCTTAAAATGGGTGAGTAAAATATGATAGTTTTTCCAAAATAGTCAATATGAGTAAATTATTATTTATTAAAATATAAATAACTGCATCACACTTTTCTATCTGTTAATTATTTCCTTCTATAAAAAATAAAATGAATTTCTTAAACAATAGGATTAAAATTTTACATATTATATTCAAACAGGAATTCAAAAGATTTATTATTTCTTAATAAAGTTCCTAGTTAATTATCTAAAATCAAAACTACAGGTGATTCTTATAATGTTTATTCAGAATAATAGAATATTAAAATCAACAACATTAGATTTATCTAAATTTTGTGAAATTTTGTCTCCAAAATTTTTTACATTAAAATTTTAAGTGGAGAGGTAAATTAGATTAAATAATTAATACAACTCCATATCTTGGTAGGAGAATTAAATTATGTTTTAATATCTTTTACTTTTTTTCAACAAACTTGAATTCTTGAAATATTAGTAATAATTGTAATTACAATAATTTTAACTTAATACAAATTGGCTGAATAGATTAATTTAATTATATACGACTATTTCTCTGAATAAATTATTAGAGTATAAATTTGGATATATTATAAATATGTAACTTAATCATAAATATCCAAGCTTATTTAAACAATCAAATGTTATATAAACAGCACAATCAAATCATAGTATTTATTGATTTAGACCAGAACAAGCACATCAAAGTTAGAAATATAGTTACAATCATAATAATTTAATATTTATTTAAAAAGGATATAATTTGTTAGAAGCATTGAATGCTCAATGATATCCAATTTATAATAACAAGACAATTAATTTAAAGTAATGATAACGATATATGAGTTTGAAAGAAAAAGCATTCAAATGTACCCTAAAATATTACTTAAGCCTCATAATTTCCTATAATGATTTGCTTTTTAAGTAAGAATGGTATATTTTTTAATTTTAATTTTATAATTAATTAATGTTGTCTGTAACGTTGAAGTTATTGATTAATTGTATTTTTCATATATCTTTTAATTCTCTTATTTGTATTTCTTTTGATTTATTATCCCAAGTAATCAAGTATTATCCGTCATCACTTAATTAACCGAATACTTAATCAGTACCAAAGTCTATTGATTATTCTGTTCGAAAGCTTGAATTTTAAATGCTGATAAAATTAACATTTTAACCATTTTTATTTAGCAAAATTTCCTTCTACTTTATAAATTGTTGAGGAAACAAGCAAGATCCATCTGTGCCGCATTGTACATCAATATCTTTCACTTTACTATATTCATTCTTGATACTATTTAATTCATAAAGACTCAAATGTTCTTAAGTCTGAGGCTGGAATGTGAATTGATTATCGTTTATAAAGCATAATCTACATCCAAAATATTCAACATTTATCTTTTAAATAGTGACCCATCTTTACAAAGAGAATGATTTCTCTATTACTAAAATTGTCTTGTCATAACTACAAGAAATCAGTGTATTTTATTTCTCGTTCAAACTAAGCGCAAATACACTATCTGTGTGATCTGTTATAACTTATTAACATACCCATTTATCCTTCTCTATCCAAAATCTAATTGTTTTGTCATCACTTCCTGATACTATTAAATCTTCATTTGTGTTTAGTACTACACAATAAACATTGCTTAAATGATTCTCTAATTTTTATTAACAAATATATTAATTATTTTTATTACTCATCCATATTATAATTGTATTATCATAACTACCAGATATAAATTTGTTTGATTTTTTCATGAAATTTAAAGTCCATACATTATTTGTATGTTTATTACTAATTTTTTGAATTTGATTCATAAATCCTTTTTGAAACGCATATACTCTAATTTCTTCACGACATCCCACTAATACAATAGAGCAATCTTTATTAAAAGCCATTACGCAACATTCTTTATATTCCTTAATAGAAAAATCATCCAATTTTTTTAAAATGAATGCATTTTTAGATTTCTTTTCTTTTTCTATTTGCATCTCTTTAACTTCTGCTAATAGATTTCCAAATCCACAATGTATTTTCTGGATATTATCTTTTATAGTTCTAATCAAAGAATTTTGAAAAAGAGAGGAAATTTTATCCAATAATATTCCCTTGATATCCTTGAAATTATCGAAATATTTTTTTATTTTTAATTCGCCCTCAACAAGTGAATTTTAATCAATTATTTTTATTTTCTAAAGTAACTCTTCTGGGGTTTCTGGAATCATTATATTGATAATCTAATTGTTGAGCCATTCAACCAATTTCTCTATAGAATTTTCTAAATGAGACTTCAAATTCTATAATCTCTCTTTCAAACTAATAAGAAAAATTATGTATTTTTGATTGATGCTATATTGTCCTTTAATTTATGAGGAAAACATATTAAAAAAATCTTGATTTATGTCTTAAAAATTAATCATATTAGAATCGAGTTCTTGAATACACATTTAACAAAGTTTTGGTTATTGAATATGATTTTTTTGTATATTATATATCGCTGGCTGAGTTTTATGTATCTAACAATTATTAAGGAACATTTAATTGAATTTCCTTTTAAATTAATTATTGAAATATTATTCAACAAGAATTTAGAACCATTACCTTGTTAAAAGTAATATAAATAAAATTAGAGAACAGCAATAAGTTTATATTATAAATATAATAATAATAATTAAGATATTTTAACTAATTTGTAGCCCATTTAGTTGAGGTAAAACAACCAATTTCTAATTTGAATTGAAAAGATACTGCTTAATAAAATTAGGATATTTATTGNACAAGAAATCAGTGTATTTTATTTCTCGTTCAAACTAAGCGCAAATACACTATCTGTGTGATCTGTTATAACTTATTAACATACCCATTTATCCTTCTCTATCCAAAATCTAATTGTTTTGTCATCACTTCCTGATACTATTAAATCTTCATTTGTGTTTAGTACTACACAATAAACATTGCTTAAATGATTCTCTAATTTTTATTAACAAATATATTAATTATTTTTATTACTCATCCATATTATAATTGTATTATCATAACTACCAGATATAAATTTGTTTGATTTTTTCATGAAATTTAAAGTCCATACATTATTTGTATGTTTATTACTAATTTTTTGAATTTGATTCATAAATCCTTTTTGAAACGCATATACTCTAATTTCTTCACGACATCCCACTAATACAATAGAGCAATCTTTATTAAAAGCCATTACGCAACATTCTTTATATTCCTTAATAGAAAAATCATCCAATTTTTTTAAAATGAATGCATTTTTAGATTTCTTTTCTTTTTCTATTTGCATCTCTTTAACTTCTGCTAATAGATTTCCAAATCCACAATGTATTTTCTGGATATTATCTTTTATAGTTCTAATCAAAGAATTTTGAAAAAGAGAGGAAATTTTATCCAATAATATTCCCTTGATATCCTTGAAATTATCGAAATATTTTTTTATTTTTAATTCGCCCTCAACAAGTGAATTTTAATCAATTATTTTTATTTTCTAAAGTAACTCTTCTGGGGTTTCTGGAATCATTATATTGATAATCTAATTGTTGAGCCATTCAACCAATTTCTCTATAGAATTTTCTAAATGAGACTTCAAATTCTATAATCTCTCTTTCAAACTAATAAGAAAAATTATGTATTTTTGATTGATGCTATATTGTCCTTTAATTTATGAGGAAAACATATTAAAAAAATCTTGATTTATGTCTTAAAAATTAATCATATTAGAATCGAGTTCTTGAATACACATTTAACAAAGTTTTGGTTATTGAATATGATTTTTTTGTATATTATATATCGCTGGCTGAGTTTTATGTATCTAACAATTATTAAGGAACATTTAATTGAATTTCCTTTTAAATTAATTATTGAAATATTATTCAACAAGAATTTAGAACCATTACCTTGTTAAAAGTAATATAAATAAAATTAGAGAACAGCAATAAGTTTATATTATAAATATAATAATAATAATTAAGATATTTTAACTAATTTGTAGCCCATTTAGTTGAGGTAAAACAACCAATTTCTAATTTGAATTGAAAAGATACTGCTTAATAAAATTAGGATATTTATTGCTTCTTTAATATTATTGGTGGATATTGAGTAAAAATAGACATTTCTAAATGGAAAATATTTCGAAATGAATTTTTTTAATTTCTTTAAAATTCATTAATTGCTATCAGCTTGTGCACTCTTTTAATTTAATCAAGCCAGCCACATAATAAAGAAAATACATTTTAGAAAATTTAAGACATCTATTGAAAGAATCAAAATTATCATGACTAAGTGAATTATTTATGACTTGTTTTATGATTCTTAAAAAAACTCAAGAGCATCTGACAATATAGTAGTCCAATCTTTTCAAATAATAAGAAATGAGAAAACTCTCTTTATATGACCTACAGTGAGAAAAATCCTTGATATAATCTATAAAAAATAAATAGAATATATATCATCCAAGAATTAATCTAAATTACAAATAATCAATATATTGTTTGCTAAGTTCAAGATAGTAAATTAAAAAATAGTCGAGAATTAATTATAATGAAAAGTAAAGTAATATGTGAATAAGAGTAGAATTGCAATTGAACCTAAGTAGGTTTTATAATAATTTAATTAAATTTCTGCCAAGTAATAGTTGAAGATGTTTCTAATAAACGAAGAAATGGAATATAGCAATTGATTTTATAGATAATTTCAACAAATTCGTATTTTCATAAAAAAAACTTAAGAATCAGACTAGATTATAATTATAATTATATAGTTTCTCTTATTTATATTCTTTGAAAAATCCCTTTTCTATGTAATAGATTCCATCTCAAAATCAACGACTCTGAATGGAATTTAGCGTATTTTTTAGGTTGCAATTAAGTTTGATTCTACTTAACACGTATTTATTTTACCAAAAGCAGATTGATAAAAATATTTCGCATCACCAATTTAATTGTAATTTATTTATTAGAGATAATGAGCTTATAGAAATGTAATAAACACGATTAGTTTCCCATCTTCTACAATTCATCATAAATACACTCAACGTTTAAAAATTTATGCTTCTTTTGTATTGCAGAATTTAAGAATGAGGACGTATGAATCAAAATTTGATATTATAGTTTAAGAGATAATAAAACATCCTAATTTATGAGAATAAAGAAATATGTAATAACAATATTTCATTGCTCCTAAAAATAAAGGGAAATTTGAACTAATATAAATATTATATAAATGTAGCATTAGAATCATTGATCAAAAGTACTGATTCCTAAATTAATCTAATAAAAAAGTCAACTCAGAAATGTTAATCATTAATTAGCTAAATCCCAATAATTGATGCCAATTAATTTATTAATGGTTATCAATAAATTCAGACATAATTACCTAATTATTTAAATATTAAAGACATTCTATTAAGCGAAATAAATTCATTTGACAAATCGAATTTCATTCATGAAATAGAAGAAACATTAATGCGTTTTGATGAAGATAACTTAAATCATTCAATATATATTAAAACATAAAAATTGGATTGTGAAAATTCCCATTAAAGTGGGGTTAAGACAAATTTTAGATATGAATTGTCTTAGAAACTTTCAATTAAGCAGGAAGAAATTTGTAAAGCAATTGCTATCAATAAGGATTCATAATTCGTTGCTGTAGGATGTAAAGAAAAAATAAAGATGTTCTTATTAAAGGATGAGAACCTTGATGAAATCCAGATATTAAGCGAACATTAAAAAAATGTAAATTGCTTGTTGTTTATGGGGCAATTTAATTCCTTTGTGTCCTGTAGTGATGATAACACAATTAGAATTTGGACATAACAATAAAATAATTTATGGATATCTTAATAAACTCTAGATCAACATACTGATTAGGTGTATTGTATAATTGTTAATAATAAAGAGGATTTAATTATTTCTGGAAGTAAAGATAAATCAATAATCTTTTGGGGGAAATAAAATTAATGGTTATAATTATAAACAATATATACCCATAAAGATTGCTAACATAGTTTATGTTTAAATGAATAATAAAATACATTAATTTCATGTGGAAGGGATAATACACTATTAGTGATTAAACAAGAAAATATGATTTGGTCTGTTACTTAAACAATCGAAGTTTAATCATTTGGAAATAGTTTATGTTATATTAGTAACAGTGCTTTTTCTTTTTAATCTAATAATTGTAATAAACTACAGATCTATTCATTGAAAGATAATTTATATTATAAAGCTAAAGAAATTTTAACTATGGATGGAAATGAGTTTGATTTATTTTTCCCTTAAAATTTTATCAAACAGAAGTCACTCTTGGTTTATAAAAATGGATCAAATGTCAATTTCCTCTAATTAAATTAGAATTTAGAATTTATTCTCGTTTACTCAATCTAGTTTAATAATTCTTAAGTTTTTGGAACGGTAAGTGTAGATGGTTAATATTTACTTACATGGGATAGTGAAGGAAAAGAAATATAAATAAGAAAATACATTAATTGAATTAAATAAAATATATGCATTACAATATCATTATAATTAAAATATTAATAAAAAAATTTTGATACTTATTCTCTTCATAGATCAAAATTTATGAAACATGATAAAAGTATATTTAATATTTTAATATTTTAAAAATTTGATAATTTATAATAAAGCGTTTAAAAAAAAAAAAATTCAATTGTTATATTCTTCCTATCATTATTGATATGTAAAGTTTATTGTTGAAAATCAAAATTAAAATATGTTGATTGATCCTTAGGAATTGTTAAGTATTTATTTAAGTTAAATGGATATTATAATATAATGATAAATGTTAATTTTATTAATTCTAAAATTTTGTTCATGTTTTTTTGTGTTCATTTAGATTTGTTTTATTAGATTTAATCTTCTTTATTTTATTTCCTTCACTTTCATGCTAAGATCCTTCGGATGATATTTAAGATTCTTCCAATAATTCTTCTGAAGACTGAGATTATTCTTCAATCTCTTAATTTTAAAAATCATCTTACCATTAATCTGAACCTTAATCATATTCTTAATCTAATAATTCCATCAATTCTTAACTTGACAATTCCTCTATTCGTTTTTCTTATTTTTTATTATTTGTTATAATATAATCTTGGAATTAGATATCGTTTGATAATTAAATTTAATTTTATTATTATTGAGATGGAATAGCGAGAGGCGGTTGCACATTAGAACACTATATAAATTATTAATACACATATTTCTGAGTTTCCTAAAAAATATTTTTTCTTTCTTATTCTTAATAAATTTAGTTATCTTATTGATTATAAATCTGTTTAAATACATTTTATTCTTAAGTTTATGTCTAAAAAAATTTTGTCAGATTAGATAGAACTTCTTCATCATTTTTCCATGGCTGGATGGCTGGTTGAACCCATTTGGATAGACTATTTTTCATATTCGACCATAAAAATCTATGATCACAGAAGAATATCACTCTAAGCATAGTAAAAATAATTACCCATAATCATTAATATGCCTAATAACTCTTCCAATTGCTTAATTAGTTGCTCTAACAGCTTATTGCATATACCAATCTTTACTAGACAAACCTTATTTATTTTTTGCTAGTTATTAATCTAAGAATTCCTTCTTTATTTTTATTTTCTAATCCTTCAATGGAGGGTAAGGAATTCCGATCAAAAATACTGCTCTGCATAAATCATCAGATAGATCTATTCCTTCTGCAACTTTTCCTCTATGAACTGCAAATAGAATAGCTCCTTTTTGAACATTTTGTTTAAAAACTTCTAATGTATTGTGAAATTAAGCACTTCCTTATTCTTCCCATAAACATTTTTTCACTTCATTTAGTCTTTATATCAATTATTAATTAGCCCATCTCCTCCTAATATTATGCATAAGGCCGTAAGAAGAAAATACAATAATAATTCCGCCCTTTATTATTTTTGAAAAATTTAGTATGGCCAATCCTAAGTTTCTAATTTAATCTTCATTTTCTCTTTTTTAATAAGAAAAATCGAAACTTAAGTGTTAAAATGCTCTAACATTATTGCGAATGTCTATGACATGTTTATTACTTAATTGTACTTTAAACTCCATTTATAATTCACTTTACCAAGATTCCATAGGTGATAAAGTACCGGAAGTTAAAATTATGGAATAAATATTTTTTTATGTCAATTTCTTAAAGGCTAAAGAAGGATCTAAGCACCACATATTAAGAGATATTTAATTCTAGTTATTCTTTATTACAGCTAACTTATAGAAGTCAAAGTATTTTAATTAATCATCAAAAAAAACATCATAAGCTTCATCAAAATCATCTAAATTATACAGGTTAATTAAAAATCTAGTCCAAGAATCAAAATTAACACCCTCATGTGAAGATGTTTCGCTCATATAAGTAATTATTGTTTTACAAAATGAGATATATAAAGAGATATTATCTTGACTAATTCCTTTTGAAAATATTGTAGTTGCATTTTTTTAATTGATAGAAGTGTTCTCATAAAGGAAAGTAAATACCTATTAAGCATTAAACACTTTGCATTATTCATTATTCTATTTTTGATCAAAATATGAAGCTCCTTATAAGTCTTACAAAAAAATTGAGAAAGCTCCAATTGTTTTGACAATGTCATCATATTCACTTAAACTCAAAGAGGATAGCTTTTTCTAGTTTAACGCTTATTAGAATTCTGAAAAGAAGTCAGGCATCTCGTTTAATTCTTTCAGCCATCTTTCTAGCTCTTTTTTGGCTTCTTAAACTATTGTTTCATTCATAAAAAATGATTATCCATCTTCAGCAGTTTTAGGAACATTATGAGCTTCATCAAAAATAATAATTGAGTTTTCTGTATTAACAATATTTGAAAATTCATTATCTAGTAAATAGTTGTATGGTAATAATATTAAATCAGCATTTGCTAATCTTTCTCTTTCAAAGTAATAAGGGCAGGTCTTAGTATTATGCCCAAATTATTTAGATTCTTCTAAAGAATTGATCAATTTACAATTTTTAGCAGCTATATTTGGTAAAGATTCTTTGTCATAAAATTAACACCTATTTCTTTTAACCAACCTTCTGCAAGCTTATATTAAAGAATTTCCTTTCAAATTAGAAAAATCTAATAAACAATATTAATCTCTTGAACCAACCATAGATATATTTGGTGCATAAACAGTTCTCTTTAATTCTTAAGCTACTTATTGTAATTGTGCATGAGTTCTTGAAGCATAAATTATTTTTAAATTGCTAGGAGTACCAGATTTCTTTTGCTCTTTTCTATGTTTATGGAGCCAACCCATAGTTGAACATAACAAACATAAAGTCTTACCTGTTCCGGTTGGAGATTCTAATCTAATGTTTGATAGTTAAGATTATCTTACAATCCATTATATTTCTTATCTAATATTTGGACTACGCTTTCCATATACTTTACTTGAACATCATAAGGTTTGTGAGGAAAATATATCTCAGTATTCTCTATATTTAATTTTTCTTAAATATTGCACAATTCTTCATTGATTTGAATTTCTGAATTCCCCACTTATTTCATCTCTGAATCTTCGTCCATTAAGTTAATATGAGTATTCTAATTCATTATTTTAATTAATAATATATCATTGGTTTAAAGTCAATATTCCCATTTGAAAAATAGAAATCAATAGTTTTGGAATAATAGAATGATTAATTATTAAATATTAATAAAAATTTATTCAGTTTTGTTGTAATGCTTTGGATATTGTACAATAATTTCTCCTTTATATTTAAAATAGAATTCAATTTCATTAATAAATTTACTAAGTATTCTTTCATTCTCCTTTAGGTGAGATACATTCAAAACATATTCAATTAAAATTATCTCCAATAGTAATAAATCAAGAGTTATAATTTTTATATAGAATTATCATTGCTAGATTGTATACGATGCTATTGATATTCAATTGAAACAACAATTGAATTAGCTTCGAGAATGTATTTTTATATGATGAGCCCTATTTTATTCTATAATTCTAGTTTTTATGATGTTTTAAGATTAGGATTGATTCAAGAATAAGTATTTTATTAATGGAATTTAAAGTTGGATCATCTATTTTAGAAATAATTAAACCATCACATTAATAAAATTTATAATATTATTCCCTGATGTCAATAAATTTAAAATTAATTTATAAAAAACAATACTGTAATGTAAGACTGGAATGATAATGAACTAGTTGATGAAGTTCAAAGTACAAAATAGGGTATTTATATAGAATTGATGCTAATAAATGTTTAAGATTAGGAGAAATCAATTGAAGTAACCAGCTCGTCATAACAAAAAGATACAAACTCCTGTTATATTAATCCTTTCAAAGGTATTCAATTGCTTTTAGTAATATTTAGTTTAGGCTCTAGTGAGGGAAGGAAGATTAGACAAGGCTGAATAATGCTGGGGTGAATGGTTATAAAATTGTAGGAATAAAAAAGATTAAACAAATTTTTATTACTCAAAACGTACCAAATTATGGAAAATCTATTAGGTTAATTTTTACAGATTGCAAGATGGGATTCGAAACTCATGGAAATTATTGAAGAAGAAATTAAAAATTCAACAGACAAGATATTTTATTTAGAAGAGAAGGGTATTAAAAATTGAAATGATTTAAAGGAAACTTATTACAAATAAATAAAAAATTTGAAGAAGCTGTTCAATTTTGTAGAGAATGTATTAAGATATATCCTAACATATTTTCATTTTATTATTTATTAGGTTTGATTTTTATTTACTATTAATAGCAAAGGTTTTAGAATAATTAGGAAGAAAAAATGAAATAATTCAATGTTGGAACGAAGGAATTCTTAATAGCTCGAATATTAATTCCCATAGCTGGAATGTAAATATTTATTACAAAGAGAAAGGTAATAAATTTGAGATCTCAATTAGCAAATGCTTTATGTTAACAGAAAAGATATCAAGAGGCTATTGAAAGTTGGAATGAAGGAATTAAAAAAAATAGATACTCTTTCCAGTTTTATTATGAAAAAGGTATATAATTTAGAGAGTTTAGCTAAACTATTAAGCAAATTGGAAAAATTCGATGAATTAATTGAATGTTGGGATAATGGGATAGAGTCTAACTGTTTTTAAATTGAATATTATAGATAAAAAGGTAATTGAAGTTTAAAAAATTTAGTAAGAGCCTTATCAATCTTAAAGCGATTTAATGAAATTATTTAATGCTGGGAATTAGGAATTTAAAATAATAAGAAAATGATTATATATTATGAAAATAAAGGTTTAGATATTTGATGAACATTAGCAAAAGCACTAGCCAAGTAAGGCAAAATTAAGGAAATTATTTAATGTTGGAATAATGGAATAAACAACAATAAGGATAATATCTTCTTTTACCAAGAGAAAAGTATTTTAAAGTTAAATTCTATTAGTTAAAGCGTTAGAAAGATATGGCACATTCTAAGAAATTATAAATTGTTGGGATTTAGGAATTTCATATAATGGTGGTGACATAGCTTTCTATGAATAAAAATGTAAATAATCAAAATATCATCATCAATATAGCCTAAGCTTTAAAAAGTAAAGGGAAATGTTATGAAGTGATTTAGCTTTGGAATTAAGGAGTTGAAAGGAATAAAACTTCTGTTGAATTTTATGAAAAAAAAGGTCAAGTTTAATTAAAATTATTTAGTTCGAGTCTTACAGTAAAATGGTTAGATTTCAGAAGTTAATTAGTGCATAGAAAATGGGATTTAATTGAATTAAACTAAATACTAATTTTATTATTTAAAGGGTAAAGGTTAACTTTATTCGTTTAGCTTCAAATTTAATAAAATAACATAAATGGGAAGAAGCAATTTAAGTTTGGGATCAAGGAATATAAATAAATGGAGATTCCTATGAATATTATGATGGGAAAAGTATTTGTTATTTAAAAATAAGGTAAATGTCTAGAAAAATAAGGAAAATATTAAGAAGCAATATAATGTTTAAAAGATGCAACCACCCTTAATATTAACAAAAATGCATATTATACTTCACTAAGTAATGAGATAGAATATTGATAGTAAATGTTCTAACTAAATAAAAAGAATGGTTATAAACTATTATGCAATGTGATCAAGCAAATAAAGTACGTTAAGGCAAGACCCTATTATTTTAAGATAAAAAACGTATTTTAAATGTTTATTTTAGTTGCTTCTTTAGAGTCACTCAATTTAATAAAACAAGCAATATAATGTTATCGCCTAAAAGACGACAACAAATTTTTAAGATAGATCCTTTAAAATTAATTATGATTTATCACAAATATATTAAAATAAATATTGCTGACCTTTAATCAATAGTTTTGGGTTTAATTGACTTGATTAAGTGTAATTTAATATAAATTAAAGGAAATCGATCGATTCATTTTAAATAAAAATATTTATTAGTTAATATTTTTCTTGCTTAAAGGAAGAACTACTGAGTATTTTTATTCAAAATTTTTTAAGGAATTAATTGATCCAAATATATATTAATAATACTTATAATTCATAAGATTTTTGAATATGTANTAAGGCAAAATTAAGGAAATTATTTAATGTTGGAATAATGGAATAAACAACAATAAGGATAATATCTTCTTTTACCAAGAGAAAAGTATTTTAAAGTTAAATTCTATTAGTTAAAGCGTTAGAAAGATATGGCACATTCTAAGAAATTATAAATTGTTGGGATTTAGGAATTTCATATAATGGTGGTGACATAGCTTTCTATGAATAAAAATGTAAATAATCAAAATATCATCATCAATATAGCCTAAGCTTTAAAAAGTAAAGGGAAATGTTATGAAGTGATTTAGCTTTGGAATTAAGGAGTTGAAAGGAATAAAACTTCTGTTGAATTTTATGAAAAAAAAGGTCAAGTTTAATTAAAATTATTTAGTTCGAGTCTTACAGTAAAATGGTTAGATTTCAGAAGTTAATTAGTGCATAGAAAATGGGATTTAATTGAATTAAACTAAATACTAATTTTATTATTTAAAGGGTAAAGGTTAACTTTATTCGTTTAGCTTCAAATTTAATAAAATAACATAAATGGGAAGAAGCAATTTAAGTTTGGGATCAAGGAATATAAATAAATGGAGATTCCTATGAATATTATGATGGGAAAAGTATTTGTTATTTAAAAATAAGGTAAATGTCTAGAAAAATAAGGAAAATATTAAGAAGCAATATAATGTTTAAAAGATGCAACCACCCTTAATATTAACAAAAATGCATATTATACTTCACTAAGTAATGAGATAGAATATTGATAGTAAATGTTCTAACTAAATAAAAAGAATGGTTATAAACTATTATGCAATGTGATCAAGCAAATAAAGTACGTTAAGGCAAGACCCTATTATTTTAAGATAAAAAACGTATTTTAAATGTTTATTTTAGTTGCTTCTTTAGAGTCACTCAATTTAATAAAACAAGCAATATAATGTTATCGCCTAAAAGACGACAACAAATTTTTAAGATAGATCCTTTAAAATTAATTATGATTTATCACAAATATATTAAAATAAATATTGCTGACCTTTAATCAATAGTTTTGGGTTTAATTGACTTGATTAAGTGTAATTTAATATAAATTAAAGGAAATCGATCGATTCATTTTAAATAAAAATATTTATTAGTTAATATTTTTCTTGCTTAAAGGAAGAACTACTGAGTATTTTTATTCAAAATTTTTTAAGGAATTAATTGATCCAAATATATATTAATAATACTTATAATTCATAAGATTTTTGAATATGTACATTAGGATTATGGAATTTTTAGATCTAATATTTGTGCTTTCGTTTTCAAAAACAAGATCTTTAAATTATTAATAAAATTTTATGTAATAGCAAAGATATAAAAGTGATTAGTCGATGACCATGTGTTTAATTAAGAATAATTCTACTTTGAGAATTTTTATTTCTTTTTTATATATTAAATATTAAAGAGATTATTATTGATAAATTGAAAACAAAAGTTTCCGGAAATTGATTCACCTCCCCAAGTCAAATTTGATAAAATTCTATATTATAAATATTATGAGATTATAATATTATAATATGTACTTTACATATTAATATATGTTCAAAAAGTCGCGATTTATCTCTAAATTTAATGCTTACTTTTTGGAAAAAATATTTTTTTGATAAATAAATTTGATAATTCTCTTTTCATAATAATAAACTCTATTTAACTAAATTTTAAATCAAATAAAATTATTTTTAAAACTTACACCTTCAATTCCCTACAATAATTTATACTGTGAGATTATACCATATGCTATTTATAAAATATGTTATGATAATTATATTAATATAAAAAGAAAATAAATATGAAAAATATAATATAATAGCATATAATATTTTATTCTATTACCTTAAGTTTAAAGATTAATGGATGACTAATTCTTATTTATATTATTTTCATAATGATGAACAAGCCTTAAAATAATTAATAATCTAGAGATGCTTATTATTAATAATAATAATAAATATATCCCACACAAAAATAACAGGAAGAGTAGGCCATAATTCAATATTACATATATCAGGACTTCTAAAATATCATGAATCTATTATTTTCTTTTAAACAAATTAAAGAGTACTTTGCAGATGAACCTAATCATAAAGCAATAACTTTAAGTTATAAGAAATTGATAATACAATTAAATATTTCAAATTCAATCCATTTTGACTTAGAAAGAACATATCAGAATGAATTTGCTTTTATTTAAGATGCGAAAGGTAAAGTCAAAACTATGCTTGAGAAATTAGACTATGTGATTGGTAAAGAACATTAAAATTTAATACAAAATTATAGAGTTAATAGTTTATCGTAATCGGTAAAGATCAATTAGCTTCCCTTGCAGCAAACTTAAGATTTTACTTTTAATGAAAATCTTTTAAATTAACTAATTCCATAAGTTGAATAGATTGATTAATAAATATAAAGTGTGAAGCAAGCAAAATACTATAATGTTCCGAATGAAAATGATATTAGATAAAGAGCTGAGTATGTTTTAATTTAAATTTTTTAGCTATTTTCAAGCCTTGACCTTGGACAGATTATAAAAAAGTTACCCAAAGAACACTAAACACTTCTAACACGATTCAAGAGGCCCTTAGACGATGCAACAAAATGGAGGGAACTAATTTTAAAATTACCAAGATATAGCTAAAAATCCGAATAGATGATCATATTGAATATGAGTTTTTGTAAATTTTAAACTTTATATTAATTTCAAAATAATATCAATTTAATTTCACCAGAGTCTTTTTATTAAATGATTATTATATTTCCTTTTCAATTATCCCTAATCTATATTGATTTTAATATTGAATTTGAAATAAGGGATAATTATTTTACTTTATAATTAATTAGGTTCTAATCTTAATAGAATTACTTAGTAATAAATAAAAGAAAGAAAGTTTTGCAATTAAGGATAATAACATAAGATCATTTAGATGGGTTGTTGTGCCCCAAGGAATAAAAAATATGTTTTTATAATAGGAACTCCAGGATCAGGATAATCAGAATTATGTAAAAAATTGTAAGAAAATACAAATGACACCTCATTTGTTGCAATTCCTGAAATGGATTTAGATAGAGAAATAGAAATTAGAGAGTAATCTATATTGGATTTTCAAAAAACCTATAATGAGAAGCATAAAGAAAATAATCAAATAATTTCTTTAATTGTGAGTGTTAAATTTGAGAGAACAGATATTATGAAACGAAACTTGTTATCTGTGATTAAATATTTTCGTCGCTTTATAGATTTAATCATCATCATAGTGACTTATTTTGATTAAAGCGAATATGTTGATGAAGATAAAGAGAACTTAAAAAAATCATTAAAATTTTTATTGAAAAATGATGAAGAGCGAATATTTTTTAGTTAAAATTCAAATTAAATTGATGAGAAAGAAAAGCTATTAGATGTTATCAATAAGGTTGATTAAAATAAATAATAGTCATTCACACTAAAGGATACAATATTTGAAGAAGTAGATGACTCTTAAAAATAATAAATATTAAATCAATTATTTTCCTCGTTTGGAACTAGAAAATAATGAAAAATTAATATATTATAAATATAAACAATTATTTATTATTTCTACATAATTCATATGAATTCTAATAAAAAAATTTTAAAGCTCCTTATATAAAATCACTTGACTCAATTCCTCTTATATATTATTTTCTTAAATCCATGGAAACAATTCATATATAACTCTCTTATAAGACAATTTAGTTATCGAAATTACAATTTAATTGATAATACACACCATCTAATAGAAATTTTATAGTTAAAAGTGGATTTAATGTCAACAACATTATTAAATTTAAAAAATAGGAACTTATTATCATGGATGATATTAAGCTGAGTTATTATCACTATAAACTTGAAGTAAGAGTATTGTGCTAGGGTAACATTTTGTTTGGAACTATAAGGAAAAATGGCCAATATTATGATAATTTATGATAGAAGTATCGAACAAATTTAAATCAGAAAGAATGTTGAAAATAATAAAGAGTTAATAAAGTTATTTTGAATTTAATGCTACTTTAGTAAATATTATTAGAATTGTTAAAATTGTATACAATAATAGGTTAAATTTAAATTAATGAATGAATAATAGATATTCATTGCTTTTAAATAATTCAATGAACGTTTGTTATTCATTGCTTTCTCTCCATACATTACCGAATTTGAACATCCTTTGATTTAGAGTCCCAAGTAATTAAAAACTCTCCATCTTCACTTATGGTTCCAAATATCTCTCCATCACATTCGAATCCAAAGTTAATTGATTATTCTAATTAAGTTTCTTAAATTTCATCATATGAAGAAAATTAAAATCTAATTAGATTCACATAGCATCCATTTTTTGAAATTAAGAGTTATTTAGATGGAATATATTACTAAGGAAAATAGAAAACACAGGGTTGTCCTCCTCCTTAAACAGGGATGTCTTTACTTTTGGAAAACAATCCTGAGGATGGATAGAGTGTATAAATGTACAAACTTGGCAATGCTTTACCAGAACAGGCTTGAAAAGAAAATTGATTGTTATTTATAAAACATATTCGAGTCCCTTAGATTTCAACTTAAATTTTTTATTTTACCTCCCACTATTACCTATTAGACAATTCCATCACTAATATTAATTTATCCTCTCCACAAGATATTAATTTATTCCCATCCATATTCAATGACAATGCCCAAACACAATCTAAATGCTCACTAATCGTCTATTGGCATGTCCATTAACATTTTTATTAGAAAAACGCAGCGCATGACCAAAATTTAATGGACTTATCATCACTGCCTGAAATTACGAGGTCTTCTGAAAGAGGATGAATTATCAAACATCTAATACTATTTGAATGTCCATTTAGTTTAAACAATGGAGCCCATTAAGTAGGTTACTGTTAAGAAGAGTTAGTTGTTGGAGACCATATAATTATAGTTGAATCCTTTGAACCTGAAAGAAAAGAATTAAGCATAGAAGGAGTATTTCTGAAAAAGTTAAGAGTATTCACAAAGTCTGAATGTTCACCTTGTAGCAATTATAATAATCTTGGAGTTCTTTTAGTTTCAATCTCATTTGTTGAATTTATCGAAGATGATGAGGATTGCTATTATTAATCAAGCAGAATTTCCATAATTTTGATGTTGGAGTTGCAGGCCACTATAATGATGCTATTATCATGATTGATTGATATTGCTCTGCAAAAATAAGTTTACTTATGGCTCATTTGTGGTAGCAATTAATATGTAAAAGGACTATTGGCAATCTAAGAAGTTCCAAGTAGGTTGGATAGTTAATTGGATGATCTAGATTGGGTGGGAATTTTCATAGAGAATCTTTCTGGAATTAATTTAATTGGAGAGAGAGGTGGAGAAAGTTAGAGTGTATCATCCACTTAAGTTATTTTCTTAAGAATATCTTGGCAATCACTATATTCTTAAAAATCTTTGAACAATTCAAATTTTTCATTTATTTGATTGCTCCATTCAGAATGGATTAGATAAATTTCTGTTTTGAGTTTATTTTCATCAAAATGATTTTATTCATTTTTAATTAATTTATCCAATTCCTGAAAAAATGAGTATTTTGATAATTCTTGTTTGGTTGATTCTAGATTCTTAATCCAATCCTCAGAAATCCTATAAAGTTATTCTAATTGTTGTATGATGTTCTATTTGAGTGCATTTATGGCAGTTTGAATTTATAATACAGAATTGATGTGAGGCATAAGTAAGTTTTCGTATTCCTGAAGTTTAGTTCTTTATTTTTCTTCGATCAATTGGAATACTTTTTTGTATCCCATGGTTCTGGTTTCACTGTCATAATCTTCAACACACTGAGTACACAATAATCGTTGATCGAAACTTAGCTTTGGGTCCCAAACCACCTGACTGATTGGTAGGTCATGTTTATTCATGCAAACTAAATTCTGTTAACTTTCGATTACCTGAGGCTTATACATTTAGTAAATTAAATTAATATTGAATGTAATTTTCTTGATGATTTACTTTAAAACATAAACATTATATTGATTTATCAAAGATATGGATTATTTTATATTCTATATAATTTTAAATTATTATAAATACATGAATTATTTTTAAAATTTAAATTATTATGATAAATTTGTTTATTTATAGTAGTTAAAATTGACTTGCTATTTATGAATACTTGCGTCATAATCTCCATCAATATAAATTAAATACTAAACCAAAATTTACACTTATAATTCGTGAACAATACTGTTGAAGCTCTAATAAGTCATAAAATATAAATTGTATTTTTATTATATTAAATGATTTACAATCAAAGACAATAAAATTTAATCGTTTGACATGATATACTTGGATTATAAAAATTCATTCAATATCATAAATGATACTAAAACCTCTCATTTATTTCTTATTTACATCAATGTATTTAAAACTTTGATACTCTTGGAGATAAATTGAAAATTTGTAAATATTCAAATCTAACGATTGATGATTTAGTATTTTTACTCAATTTTAATTCTGCTTTACTTTGCACAAAGAGGAGTGAATTAGATTTATAGTAATGAGGCTTTTCCTTAAAACTAATAAAATAGATTTTAATATTAATGTTGAATAAGTGGATATATTATTGTTGTTAATAAAACACAATTAAAATTAAAAGATACTTATAAACCAATTCTGATACTCTTATATTACTGGATTAGGAAATTCAAAGGTTTTCGATATTAATAATAATGCTTCTACTCATTTTGAAATGGTTATAATTCACTCAAAATATAATAAACAAAAGAACAATTTTATCAAAATTATAAAATAATTAGCATCAATCTATCCACAGACAGATTACGAAGAAATAGTTGCATTTAAAAAATAAAATTGAGAATGATCACTTCTTAATAATGATCTGAATTATTAGAATGGACACTATTTATTCAAGTGTTAACTATACTTAGGTTGTTATTAAGAAAATTAAATTTGATTTTTATTATTTTTATATAATTTAAGAAAATAGAATGCAATTTATCTAACAAAATTAAAATCTAAGAAATGTATAAGTTGATACTTTGAAAATTTCAAAAGGATTAGTCTAATAATATATCAACTCTGTAAGAATAAATTTTAATTAGGTCTAAACAAAATATTGTGGACATTTTCAACATTTCTTTGAATTAGATGAAGTTGTGAATTAATTCAATAATTACTCTAAATTTATATGCGGAATTTGTTAATAGTCTGCATATACTATTGCTGATCTAGTTTTGTATATTAGCTATCATGCGTATTAAGAATTCCATAAATCTGTTGATCCTATTCATATCATTAATGGAATATTAATAAACAAATATTGTTAGAAAGGATATTTACTTAAAACCATTTTTCAATGTCTAGATCCGAGACTAGATTTTGTAATCATATTTGAAAAATGAAATATTTGATTATTCTCTCAACTAATAAAATGGGAATATAGAATTTTAGCATTCTGTCTCCTAGATAATGTATAAATTAATATACCAGTAAAAATAAGAGGATGTACTCATTTAGAATGCTATGAATTAACAAGTTTGCCTCAACTTCAAAATATTAATTCGCAGAATCAACAAATTATTGAATGCAATCATCCAAAATGTAATCAGACGTTAGATATTTCAAGTTAAATATATTCTTTAGCTAAATTTATATTGAAGTATAACTTCTTAAAATGATCGAAAAAAAGAGTAATAGAATTCAATAAAAATAAAATATAATAAATAAACTTAATCCCTTGAACCTAAAAATTAGAGTTCGGTAAACTTTCTGATGACTTCTAGAATAAATATAGCTAATGAGAAGAGAACTAGACGAATTAGAATGTAAGACCCTTGAATGTTATTTTCTCCAATTTTACAAAATAATCTGGAAGATGAAGTGTTAAAGTAAAAACTTATTATAAACTGCTAATATTCATAATCAATGTCAATGATTGATTAAATAACATAATTAGCATTTGAAATTCTCTACAGATGCAAATATTTCCCTGACTTGAATAAATCTTTAGATTTAAGAACATATGCCTTTGATTTTATTTGAAAAAGAAACTGAATAAAAATGCATAGATATATTAATGCCCTTTATGCAACAACAGATAATAATAGATAATTTAAGTTGTGAAATTAAATAATTATATATATATTTTGATTCATTTTAAATAAAATAAATGCTAAATTATTCAAATGTTGGAAAGGTTTAGGGTTAAAGTATTGAAATATTTAATTCTATTAACATTGATAATTCCAGTCTACTAAATCCATAAACCAACGCCAGATATGAACATCCAGTAAGGTTATTTTATAGAATAGGTTTTAACTAAAAATTGTCAACA
The DNA here is from genome assembly GCA_905182995.1 of Paramecium octaurelia. Lineage (NCBI taxonomy): Eukaryota > Ciliophora > Oligohymenophorea > Peniculida > Parameciidae > Paramecium > Paramecium octaurelia. The sequence continues at coordinate 214,642 of CAJJDP010000150.1, read as the reverse complement.
TATAAATTATTGCTTTGAAAAGACAATGGCTTTGATGGAAATTAGTAACAAAAATATTTATAAATGTCCATTTTGCGATGGATAAGCAAATAGTCCACATGATTTAGTTGATGATTGGAGGGTTAATGCTTATAAAGAATTTAATGAATATACTTAGGATGTAACAATAATTAAAGGGATTATGGTTCACAGATACATGAGAAATAAAAAGAAATATTTGGATTTTTTCACTAAAAATGTAAACATAATTCAATTTAAATAAATGTTTTACAGATTTTACAAGGAAACTTCATTATCATCATTGATATAATAAGATTTATAAAAATACTATGCAATAAATTAACAAAAAATTAATTTTTGGAGTTTTTGCTTGAAAGATAGAGTGAAAATAACTATTCCTGTGAGAATATTTGGATGCAATCATTACGAATGTTATGAATTAACTAGCTTACTATTCTATTAATAATAGAATAGGAAAAAAAAAGAATTCCTAGAATGCAATCAGCCAGGGTGTTCAAATAAATTGAAAATTGCTCACAAAGATTACACTAAATATCCTGATACTCCAAGCACTCAGGAAATGGATGAATAAGAGAACTTTCTTGATGTCTAAGAATTATTTTCTGGCATTTTTGTAGATTAGGATTTATTAGATGCTATCAAATTGAGTAATCCCAGCTCATAGAAATTTTACTATAATAAGGAAACTGGAAAAATTTAAGAAGATTTAAATATAGTAAATGGTTAGCCAGTTGATCCATTCATTTATCAATTTTATTAAAATCAGCCAGGGTTATCGACCATTGTGAAATTCTAAGAATTCCAAAAATTAATATAATAATAGGCAATAGCAGTAAGTCAAGGAGATCTATTATAAGAAAATAAGGATTTAAATAAACAAGTAAATTTGTATAAATACAGAAATTATAAAGTGAATATGAAAGACAAATTCACTAACCTTTCGATTGAATATCCAGTACGATGCAGACTTTGTACAAATTTAGAGATTTGCATGGATATGAGAAGTTATATAGCAGAATATATTTACAGAAAAAAAATGTCTCTAATAAATCCTTTCTGTTGTCCATTATGTAATTAAAAATTAAGTGAGTAAATTCTAAAGATAAATATTGTCAATTAGATATATTTAGATTCAAACATGCTTTCATACATGTTTAAGGATATGTCTTATAGTAATGGAACATAGATTTTTGATTATAAAGGAGAATAATATATGTTTTAAGAATTTTTGGATAGATAAAAGATCAAACGAGAGAATTATGTTGCAGAGTTACGGGAAAGATAGGTTTTATTTAAACAACTTTTTTGTATAATTAATCCAAATTAGAGAATTAAATAGCCTTTAATTCTCTAAAAATGTCCAGATAGAAAAATTGTTGATTTTGCATCATTTTATGAAGAATTAAAGAAAATAAATTTTGATTACGAAAATTAATATCTAATATTATGTAGATGTAACTATTGTAATAAAAATCCGATTAAGACTTTTGTAGGAAACATCTATTTTCACGAAGCCTTTTATGAAGCTCTAAATAAATTTTATGAAATTAAGGAAATAGAAAATGATAATGAATTCTCTTATTAGTTTGAGGATACTAGAGAAAATAGTTATGTTATCAAAAATCAATAGCAATAGCAATAGAAAATCAAAATAATAATGCGATGATTAATTAAATTTTATTTTGATAAGCATATATATCGATATTTCAAATTTGTAATAAATAATTCAATAGCCAAATTAAATAAAAATAAATGACAAATCATAGTTTTTTTTTCTCTAATTTTTTTAATGCTTTAACTAGCTAATCACTTATTTTACATAGCATGTCTGCATGTTCAATATCTTTTGTCTTTTGTTTTTCAATTTATTTTAGTCTCTCTTTTAAGATTTAGAATTCACAATCTTTTTGTGTTAATTAAATTTATAAAAGCTCTCTTTATTCTTATAATCTTTATCGATCTTCTTTCAAAATCTTGACTTCACCTTCATAAGTCAATTTAATTCTGTCAATTTAGGCTTAATTTTATTCTTTGCAATCATACATAGCCTTATTATATATTTTATCTCTTTCTATCTCTACTCTTGCTTCATAAATATCATCTAATTTTTCCTTTAAATCCATGAATTTTTAATTAATATCCTTTAAAGTTAAATTAAAAGTCTGCTAAGATTATAATTACTGATTCTTTAATTCCTTTTTCATAAATAAATCAGGATTTTCAAACAATTCCCCTTTTCTAAATTCAATTCCACCAGAGTTATCCAATTCTAATAGTTTCTTTTCGTACATAATCCTTTCCTCTTGTAAAGTTATTTTAACTTAATCCAATTGTTTATGTAAATTCTCTTTCTCGTTTTTTAGTATCTCTTATAAAGTATTGATTTGGCTTTTCAAAACATTAACTTCCTGTTTATAATCTTCTTCTTTTCTCTAAAAATTCATTTGCATAGTATTAGCCACTTTTTCAATAATTTGCATAACCAACTCCAGAAATTGGACATAGCATTCGTAATTCGAAGGTGGTTTTGCTTCTTAAAAGTAAATCTAAATTCATAATTTTATTTTTCATTACTTTTTTGATATTGTTAACTTAGGCAATGATGTGCTACACATTAACCAATTTCCCCTATTCAGAAAGCTAATTTAAGATGTCATACATTTTACTATGGTATAACAAATAAAATACTTTGAAATCACTTAGTTTGTTCTCTTGGATTTGATGTAGTTTTCTTAGAATAATACTTGAGACTTCTCAGTTATTGATTTACTCAATTAGACAATTCCTTCAATCTACCTATCAGGAGCTATGTGATAATGCAAAATTGACTCTTGTGCTTTTGTACTAACCTAATGCAAATTAGAAAATAGTAATTCATAAGTCGTAGGAAGTGAGATATCAGATGATAAAATCTCTTTTGCTTTTTCCATCATTTTATTGAACTCCTTTGATAGAATCCTATCCCAAACATTCTCAATATTGGGCACACTCCCATTATTTATTGTAGTAACATATTGGGTGACTAATTCAATTAGTCTTTTTCCATTCAGAGGAGTATTCTTGTACATTTTTGGTTGAATATCCAGCAAAGTATTCTGGATAAGTTAGTTTAATTAGATTTTAAACTCGTATCTTAATTCAGAGTAAGCCACTTTATCTAGCTCTCTTAATTGCCTTTCATCTGCCACCGGTCTAACTAAAGTGTAGCAATTTCTTCGTTTGAAATATTTGGTNTGTCCATTATGTAATTAAAAATTAAGTGAGTAAATTCTAAAGATAAATATTGTCAATTAGATATATTTAGATTCAAACATGCTTTCATACATGTTTAAGGATATGTCTTATAGTAATGGAACATAGATTTTTGATTATAAAGGAGAATAATATATGTTTTAAGAATTTTTGGATAGATAAAAGATCAAACGAGAGAATTATGTTGCAGAGTTACGGGAAAGATAGGTTTTATTTAAACAACTTTTTTGTATAATTAATCCAAATTAGAGAATTAAATAGCCTTTAATTCTCTAAAAATGTCCAGATAGAAAAATTGTTGATTTTGCATCATTTTATGAAGAATTAAAGAAAATAAATTTTGATTACGAAAATTAATATCTAATATTATGTAGATGTAACTATTGTAATAAAAATCCGATTAAGACTTTTGTAGGAAACATCTATTTTCACGAAGCCTTTTATGAAGCTCTAAATAAATTTTATGAAATTAAGGAAATAGAAAATGATAATGAATTCTCTTATTAGTTTGAGGATACTAGAGAAAATAGTTATGTTATCAAAAATCAATAGCAATAGCAATAGAAAATCAAAATAATAATGCGATGATTAATTAAATTTTATTTTGATAAGCATATATATCGATATTTCAAATTTGTAATAAATAATTCAATAGCCAAATTAAATAAAAATAAATGACAAATCATAGTTTTTTTTTCTCTAATTTTTTTAATGCTTTAACTAGCTAATCACTTATTTTACATAGCATGTCTGCATGTTCAATATCTTTTGTCTTTTGTTTTTCAATTTATTTTAGTCTCTCTTTTAAGATTTAGAATTCACAATCTTTTTGTGTTAATTAAATTTATAAAAGCTCTCTTTATTCTTATAATCTTTATCGATCTTCTTTCAAAATCTTGACTTCACCTTCATAAGTCAATTTAATTCTGTCAATTTAGGCTTAATTTTATTCTTTGCAATCATACATAGCCTTATTATATATTTTATCTCTTTCTATCTCTACTCTTGCTTCATAAATATCATCTAATTTTTCCTTTAAATCCATGAATTTTTAATTAATATCCTTTAAAGTTAAATTAAAAGTCTGCTAAGATTATAATTACTGATTCTTTAATTCCTTTTTCATAAATAAATCAGGATTTTCAAACAATTCCCCTTTTCTAAATTCAATTCCACCAGAGTTATCCAATTCTAATAGTTTCTTTTCGTACATAATCCTTTCCTCTTGTAAAGTTATTTTAACTTAATCCAATTGTTTATGTAAATTCTCTTTCTCGTTTTTTAGTATCTCTTATAAAGTATTGATTTGGCTTTTCAAAACATTAACTTCCTGTTTATAATCTTCTTCTTTTCTCTAAAAATTCATTTGCATAGTATTAGCCACTTTTTCAATAATTTGCATAACCAACTCCAGAAATTGGACATAGCATTCGTAATTCGAAGGTGGTTTTGCTTCTTAAAAGTAAATCTAAATTCATAATTTTATTTTTCATTACTTTTTTGATATTGTTAACTTAGGCAATGATGTGCTACACATTAACCAATTTCCCCTATTCAGAAAGCTAATTTAAGATGTCATACATTTTACTATGGTATAACAAATAAAATACTTTGAAATCACTTAGTTTGTTCTCTTGGATTTGATGTAGTTTTCTTAGAATAATACTTGAGACTTCTCAGTTATTGATTTACTCAATTAGACAATTCCTTCAATCTACCTATCAGGAGCTATGTGATAATGCAAAATTGACTCTTGTGCTTTTGTACTAACCTAATGCAAATTAGAAAATAGTAATTCATAAGTCGTAGGAAGTGAGATATCAGATGATAAAATCTCTTTTGCTTTTTCCATCATTTTATTGAACTCCTTTGATAGAATCCTATCCCAAACATTCTCAATATTGGGCACACTCCCATTATTTATTGTAGTAACATATTGGGTGACTAATTCAATTAGTCTTTTTCCATTCAGAGGAGTATTCTTGTACATTTTTGGTTGAATATCCAGCAAAGTATTCTGGATAAGTTAGTTTAATTAGATTTTAAACTCGTATCTTAATTCAGAGTAAGCCACTTTATCTAGCTCTCTTAATTGCCTTTCATCTGCCACCGGTCTAACTAAAGTGTAGCAATTTCTTCGTTTGAAATATTTGGTTATAGCCTATCTTATTTAATTCCTTTGCTTAAATTCATCAGCAAAACCCTGTTATTCATCAAGACATTCCTCCAAGTAAGTGTTTGGAGTCGATCCTTACAAATCAAGGCCAAAATCTCTAATTACCCAAGTGAGTGAAGGGAGATATTGAGTAATAAATTCATCATCTCCCAATAGATGCTTACTAATATTAGTGGTGAAGGAAAGTGTTTCCAGAGATTTCTCATCGATGACTTACATTACATTGTAAAGCAAATTAGAACTAATCAAGCAAGCGAGAACAAGCAACCTAGCATCATTATTTTAGTCTCTTTCATAGGAATCTGTAATTTACTGTAAAAATATTACTCAATCCTTCTGTATCTAGAAGAAGAATTGTAAGATTGTCTGATTCGACTCTTTTGCCCCAAATCCAGATTCCTTTCGTGCAAGGATTGGTGCTTGATCCTAAAGTGAACCCAGTTTACTATCCAGCAAATCTATTTAGTAAATAAGACTTTCCTGTCCTATATTAACCCACAATTGAAATTATGGCGATATTAGTTTCAATAGCTTAGATGAATTGAACAGCCTTCTTAGACATCAGAAATTTCCCATCCTCATCAATATCGATAAACAATATTGGTTAAGCCAACTCCTATTACATTCAAAAATATTTTATATTTATTATATAATGTATTTAATCAATTCAATAGTTTTAATTAAGTTTTACTTATTTACTGATTAGCCTTCTCAATCTAATTAAATTACAATATACTTCTATAAGACTTTTCTGAGAATTAGAATTCCAATCATTAACAAGTAATTTGATATTCTTGATTGCACTCCATTTGATTTAAGATATGATATCTAAATTGATATAAATTACACATTCCTTATTTTTATTAGATTTCTTATTTAACCTTACTCAAATAACATAACAAATTATCTACTATTTGATCTTTATTGCAACTCAAATGAACGATAATACAGCCTAGATTAGATCAAAGATATATTATTTAGACAAATTGTATTTACTAATGTTTATAAATAAATTAAATGAAAGCATTAAATTTTTTATAGGAAAAAGCTGAGCAAGAAGGCACTGGTTTCATTCCTTTTAAAGATGAACGAGACGAGCTAGGAAATCTCAAGGGTTTGACAAAAAGAAGTTTCTCAAGAGCAAATAAAAAAAAAAGCGAACATATTTTTGATAGAACTACATCAAATACTTCCAAAACATCTTCAATGTAATATATCATTATTTATATATGATAGAAATAAAAAAGTGAGATTTCTTAAAGAGATTTACTCAACTCATGGAAATTCTGATTGGTGTAGCTTAACTAATTTACGTAAGCTAGATAAAAAATTTTAATTAAATATTGAAACAGAGATCTAAGTTTAAAAACCACTCACAGGATTAAACTAAAAGTTGTAATTTAATGATGGAATTGTAAGAAAGTTTACAACTAACATTTGTAATTCACCAAGACTTGGAAAAAAATAGAAAACAGAAAACTATATTCCTCCATTGGGATATTATCAACCCTAAGACATCTTGAAAAGACAACCCATGCTCGTTTTTATGGATTAATAAATTTCAAATAGCAATAGATTATCCCAGCACAAATTCAGTAGAACCGAAGCCTCCACAGCCTAACCTGGTATTAGGCAAAAACTTTCGCCTAATAAAGGATCACCAGTTCCGTAAGAGATTTTAGAGAAAGCTTTCAAAACAGAGAGAATCATTACTTAATAAAAATATAAATATGTACCTTAAATGATAGATGAAAAAAATCTCGAAAACCTAACAGCTAGAATAAATTGTATCAGATAGAAAATCTTGCATTAAAAAATTAACAGTATATCGAATCAATGATTCTCATGCTTATTTTTTATTAAAATGATTATCTTTTGATTCTAAATTATCTCTTAACAGATATAAGGGCTATTATTGTTATATTCCCTTCAATTTTATGGTCATTTATTTTCAAGTGCAGTAAATAGAAAATGATATTTTCTTATTATTTTCAATATATAAAATAAAAGTAAAAAAATAAGGAAAGTTAAATTTATCGTTTGTGTTCTTGTCCTCTTTTGTATTTTATTAGAAATGTAATCATTGATATTCTAATAAAAGCAAAAGTAAGGTAGGATAATAATATTTGGCCTGTGAACCAGTATTATCAATAAATTAAATGAATATAAATACAAATGCTAATTACAATTATTATTTTCATTTAATTTTATTTTGCATTATTCATTGTTCTTTTTGATTTGAATATTTTAAAATGTTGTCATCCAAAGATATTTGCTATCTAGTGGAATATACTCTGAAAGAAAATAAGAGAAGATAGTTATCCTTTGAAACTAAGAAGCTTTTAACAATAAATGAATTACTAATTTTTACATTAATAATAACAACAAGGAAGTTAACTGATATCTTTTAAGTAGCATTTTCTTATAAAATAGAAGTAGTAATTAAAAATGAAATCTGCGAAACCAAACAAACATATTGAATTTTAATTTATTATTTTACTAAACAAATAATTTTTACTTTCTAAAATTCTAAACTGTTCTCTAAGACTTGGATATTGACATGAGCTATGTGAATGCTTTACTATTTTCTTATAATTGCAAATTTTAGCTGAAAAAATCTAAAATTAACATAGTTTTTCAAATCAATATATGTAAGGATTAATTTATAATTCTAATATATAATTATAAAAAAGAGTTTATTTAATAATTTTCATAAGACTCATAGCAATATTAAAAGCAATTAACCTTCCTGCATGATGTATCTTGATCTGTTGTAGAATTATGGTTACTTTCTAAAACAATAATTAAAGAAATAGGGAATTAATTAATTTCTGAAATATTTTACTAACAAATAATATTAGCTTGATTTAGTTTTTTAATTATATTTTACCATTAAAGAAGGTTGTAAGTCATCTCAATGGGGATTTTTGCTTAAAGAAGATGATTTTAGGGTTTAATTATAAATCTTACAACAAGAAACAACCAGAAGGTCACAGAGAATCACATAAAGATTAGAATATATTTAATTATTATTTTGTTCTGGAACATTTAAATTTCCTTATTTGATATGATAAATAGTTCAGATACACCACAATATTTATCTATAAATTTGAATTCTAAGTGGTCCTTAGATTTATTATTATTATTTAGATAATAAATCAGAATGCCTTATATTTCTCAAATAAGAGATTTAATAATTAGGGAAAAAGTATCTGTATTTTTAAATTTCTTAGTCTAAACCAATAAATAAGTTGAATGAATTTTACTTGAGTGATTCGTAAGGCATATGTAGAAGAGATATTCTCGTTTAATGGATTGTGGCAGTATCTATATTCACATATAATTAGTAATCTTCTCAATTCAGACATTCTCTAAAAACCATCGAACTTGCAGTCATATACATTGATACTTATCTTAATTGTTTTAATATAACCTAATAATATCTATAGTTATTGGGAATTTCAGCCTATTCTTTAGCATCTAAAGTAAAAATGAAAATAACATGTAGTTTAATGAAACAGAAATGATGTCGTAGATTAAACTGTACGATTCGGATGGCTAGAATCTGTATTAGAATGGAGAGTATGATGAAATGGAAGAGTAAATAATTAAAGTTATGGGATTTCAGCTAAATTACATTACTTCATCAGATTATTTATTGGCAATGAATATAGAAATAAATGAAAATATCTAAAGTTTATTACTGTTCATTCTGCTAGGTATTCATTTAAAACTATTGCAGATTTTGACATTTACAAACATTCTCACATCGAACTTGCTTTAGCCATAGTTGCTTATAGCCAAGAACAGAAAATCTAATTTACAAATAAAATTCTTCAGCTATCCTAGTTCATACATAATAAAATACTACGAGCTTAAGAAATTGAAATAGATAAAGAATAAAAAGAAGATTCTGAAAGTAAAATACGAAATAAACAAATAAACAAAAAGATTACTAAAAACAAAGGCATGAATCACTAGAAAGCTCCAAAACAATCAGTTTGAAGTTCTAGAAGATAAATTTCGTTTCAATTGATCAAAGGATCTAAATAATGAACAAAAATTATGTTTTTGTTATTATTTAAACAACTTTAAACACTTTTCTTTCATAAATCTAAAAATAACTAAACCATTGTTTTTAGTATAGTCTAAATTCTTTATTAGAGTTACCACAAAATAGTCGATTCTCAAAATCACGACGCCTCTTTAATAAAAAAGTTTTTTTATTTTAAAAGAAACTGGCTTTTTGCTTTGTATAGAGCACAAAATGTACTGCATTTAATCGATGAAATATTTTAATGCATCAGCTAGGAAAATGGAGTAAATTTGAATAGAAATTAGCTAAATGATGCTTTATTGGATTTACTTATTTTTAAAGAAATATGATAAAAATTGCAACCAGTTATTTTGCTAGTAAAGAATATCCTTATATGAAAGGTTTTTGAATTGGATCAAGTAGAAAAGAGAATACTTATTTGTTTTATATGGCTGACACAAAATCAAAGAAATTAAATAACAATAATTAAGTATCAATTCTTTTCACTCGAATTATTAGAGTGAAATGAAGTATTGTTGATTTTTTCATAGAGACTAGCCTCTAATCTGCTGAATTCCTTTTTTGTATCACCTAACATATTCTCTAAAGTATGCAATTAACTAATAAGGAACATCATTTTTTGATCTATTTTTCCATCTTAAACCATCTAATTTTCAGTTTCATTTTTACCTTCATTTACATTAGCTCTAAAAGTTATTTAACAATAATACCCTAATTGAGTAATTCCAATTTAACCTAGATGATTAAATTTTTATAGAAATGTATTCATAACCATTTATTTTTGTTCATCTTCCTCCTCTTTGACTTTTACACTCTTTGCAATTTGCCGTTTAGTTTTTTTTTTACTTTCTTGTAACTATTATTATTGTTATTGTTATTGTTATTGTTATTATTATTGTTATTGCTATTATTATTGTTATTATTATTATTATTGTTATTATTATTGTTATTGCTATTGTTATTGTTATTATTATTGTTATTAGATTTTATTGTCATCAGAAGATAGAATCATTTGCCATTTGGCTTATTTGGGATCACCCATTTCCACATAGAATTTCTTCATTACTTCATTTAACTGTTAATTAAAGAATGCCAATAATTTTTCTTGAAACTCATTCATTTTATCAGAATCCCCATTTTGGGATTGAGCATCTATTTTTTATTGAGAAAAATTCGCTAATTATTATTCAAGATTTTATTAGAAATCTAATTCCTTTTCTTCAGATGAATTTTTGTAATCATCCTTTTTTAGTATCATTTTCCTAAGGTTCTCTACCTTATCAGACAATTTTTTATCTTTTTTCTTTTGATTGTACCTTTTTTTATATTTTTTATAAATGGTAGAATAATCCTTCATGCATGAAGTACGTTTAATAGGTCCTCCTTATTGTTTTAATAACCTATAAAGTAGATTTTATTCTTAATATGTTTCTGCCTGCATTTTCTTTCTTGATTTACTATCATCATCATCCTCAGATTTAATTTCAGATTCTTCAACTTTCTCCTCTTGCATAGATTTATCTGACTCAGGTTCCTCCTATTCCATTTACATTTACATTTGCTGCTCGTATTTTTATAGATGCTCTTTTACAAAGGTCTATAAAGCTGAAGTGCCATTTTCTCCTTGTGCTTCAAGCATCTAAAGTAAATAAAATGGGTATTTACCTTAAGTGATATCCCATTTTTTTCTTAATCAGCCAATAATTTTCTAACTGTAGAATAAAACCTGTTCTTCACCGAATTTTCAGTTCTGCCTGATAAGTTCTTCGCAATTTTTGACCAAGATGACGAATACTGTAGATACCCTTTAAATATCTCATGATCCTCCTCTAAGAATAGTGATTAGATATAAACCAGATGTCCACCCTCCTTTTTTAACATTAGGATTGAGATTATTGAACCATCGTTCTCTGCATTGCTTTCCAGACCTTCCTGCAATATTTTCAGCGCACAATGACCACTTACAAGGCCCATTATTCTTAACCCATTCTAATAGCTTTTCATCCTCGTCATCTTACCAAGGCCCTAAATCATAACGACGCCATAAGTACCTTTCTTCAGTCCCGGTTTGAGTATTTTCGTCCATCTGTGCAGACATTGTATGGCACTCCTACCTTCCATCATGTCACTTATGATTCGCCAACTCTTTTCTCCGTATTCTACAAATAAATTTCATTAGAAAACCTTCAATCAATTTTTAAAGCTTCTCATCCTCTTCAGGCGTCCATCTGCCCACCTTTTTTTTATCATTTTCATAATCAGCGATCGGAGACTGTTGATTAAGTTTGCGTTTGTCGCTCTTTCTTTTCGATTTGCCTTCATACATATCTACCTCATATTTTATTATTTAACCTCTCGACATCTATTGTTTTTTTTGTTTAGTTTTCGTTTTTATTTAATTTATCCGTTTTTCACATTATTCTAAAACGATTAGAGGCGCTTCCAATTAGACGTCATATCATAGTTCTTATTTTATATATAAATAAGTAGATAATCAATTGATAGAAAAAGTTATTTATCAAACACTTTTTTTTCTTTATTTGATATTAACTTACTTTAATAATTAAAAATCTCACAAAAAGTGAATAAGTTTTAGATCTAGTATTACTACTTTTATCTATTCTAAAGAACTAATAATATATATCATCAAATAACATAATATTTTGAGTCATGAAGCCATTTTAGTTTGAATTTGATTTTTACAATATATATTTATAAATAAAAGATATTTCATCTATTTATGGGGTATCTAGGTTGAAAATAAGAATAAGATCAAGAGGAAATAACTTATTTCTAGGAAGAAGAATTATCATACATTTTAGGATTTTAAATTCATGGCAATTTTTATTTTTTTTTTTATTTTTCTGATACAAGAGTTTTGGAATATAATACTAATTTATTTAGATTGTATAATCTATATTAAGGATTAACTTAAGCTTAAAATTTATTAATTATGAAATAGGTAATTACTTTTATACTTAACATATAGTTTTACTTAAAATTATAATTATAATTACTTTTTAGCTGTCTTTAAACTTCACTCTTAATTTTTCACTATCATATCACTATTATATTTAAATTATCTTATTAAGTAATTATCCAAATTATATGGAAATATTAAATATAAAATTCAAAATAATTAGGATAACTATGAATTAGAGACTAGCTTATAAAAATTGATAATAACCAAATAATAGAAAGGATATTAAACAACAATAAATTTCATAGCTCTCCATTCTTAAATAATGAGCGATAGAATGTTAAGACCAAATTAAATAAATAGATTTTATTCTATTTAAAGTGCGAATAACTAATTTTCAAGTATATACTACAGAATGTCATCAAGAATTACAACGATAATTGATAGACCCTGTTTTGGATTATTTATTTTAGTATTGTTAAAATGGTATAGTAAGCATAGGTGATAGTTATGAGTTAGTCGAACAACAGTTGAAAATTGTTTAATTGAGTTATTACTTAAAATTAATTAAATAATGGGTAATTGTAACATTACTGACAAAAAAGAGTTTTCAGAATCTTAAAGTACTTAGATTGATATATCATAGCTCTTTCTGTCAATAATTTTGAGTTTATCGAGGTTTTAGGAAAAGGGGGATTTGGAAAGGTGTGGAAAGTGAAGAGAAGAAAAAACAAAAGTTATTTTGCATTGAAGATGATGTCGAAGGCAAAGTATGTTACATTATGACTCTTAGAATTATTGCGAAGAAAAGTGTAACTTCGGTTATGAATGAAAGAGCACTTTTGTGTCAACTGAGACATCCATCATTAATAAACCTAGTTGGTGCATTTCAAGACAGGGAGAATTTATACTTAGTTATGGATTTATTAAGTGGAGGAGATCTTAGATATCACATTGGAAAGAATAAAAAGTTTTCAGAAGGAGAAACGAGTAACATCAGTTTTAATTTAGAATTTTTTTGTGCTTGCATCATAATTGCCTTAGAGTATCTCCACTCATAAGGGATAATCCATCGGGATTTGAAACCTGAAAATTTAGTATTTGATTCAGAAGGCTATCTACGATTGACTGACTTGGGCATAGCAAGAATATGGAGGCCAGATAATTCTGCTGATACCAGTGGAACTCCTGGATATATGGCTCCGGAAGTGTTATGCAGACAGAATCATGGAATTGCAGTGGATTATTTCGCGTTGGGAGTAATTGTTTACGAATGCATGATGGGAAGAAGACCATATGTTGGAAGAACAAGACAAGAGATAAGAGACAATGTGTTGGCGAAACAGGTTTAGATTAAAAAAAATGAAGTTCCAATCACATGGTCTTTAGAAGCAGCGGATTTTGCAAATTAAGTAAGCTTTAAAACTATGAACTCAGTTAATTCAGAGAAAGCCAGCTCAAAGATTAGGGTCTGACAATCCTGAAGCAGTGAAAAATCATAAGTGGTTTGATGGATTCGAATGGAATAAATTACTTAATAGATAATTATAGCCACCTTACTTACCACAGAATTATAGCAACTCAGATGGGTCAACTAAGGATACAGAGTAGGATACTAAGGAAAACAATATTATGCTTAGGCGTAATTCGATTCAAGGTATTCATTTAAGATCTATGAAGCATAATTCGAGGGATATAGTCATGATCAAAATGAACTTATTTCTGCTGAACTAACAAAATTATGATTCTATATATCATTAACTTATTGCTTATAAAATATCACATCTTGTTATTGAACTTTTTTATTCATTTAGATCTAAATGATGATTTCCTTCAAGTTGAAAGGTTTAAACTTGAAACTTAAAAATTGTAATAATTAAGTGTGTGTACAAAAAATAAATTAAACTCATATTTAATTAATTTGATATTCCCTAAAACATTTCTTGATAAAATTTACAGCCTATTCATTGTTGTAATTTTTGCTAATCACAAAGTTGTAGAGGTCTTAAACTAAAATTTATTAGGCTGGATGGTTTTTGGGCAATTTTACTTTCATTTCAAGGCATTTAGAATAGAAATTCCTTTTGAACTCCAGAGATTATTTTGGATTATTTTCAGTTTAAAATTTTCTGTAATCATAGATTGAATTGGTATTCTCACTCATGTTTTATTCAGTCTTTAATCGAGCTGTGCTGTTTTAAGATAAGGAATTGTATGTGATTTGCTTACGTTTATGTTATAATTCTAACTTTTCTTTTAATAGAGATTCTAATCTTGTTAGCATCATTATAACACTCATAGATTGCGGAGAGTAAGAAAGTAAGACTTTTACTTCGCTTTCCATATCTTCAAGTTTTTTTACACTTAACATATTATAGCATTTTATGCCTTCTATCTGTTTACAAAGTTCTTAAATTCTAATTAAATACTTTGACTTTTCAGAACCTTGTTCACATTTTTCCATACCATTCTAAGCTACTTAATTTATATGCTCCAATTAAAACGAAATATTATCAGAATAGCATTCAATATTTCTTTTATTTTCCATGCAACTAAGACAGTGAGAGTCTATTTCATTTATTGGAATGAAACTAAAGCATCGTACACAAAATCCCATCTATTCTGAAGGCTGCTATAATCGTCTATTAAATTTTAAAGTTTTATTCATTTTCAGATTTTATTAATCCCACCATAATGTATTNTTAAAAAAAATGAAGTTCCAATCACATGGTCTTTAGAAGCAGCGGATTTTGCAAATTAAGTAAGCTTTAAAACTATGAACTCAGTTAATTCAGAGAAAGCCAGCTCAAAGATTAGGGTCTGACAATCCTGAAGCAGTGAAAAATCATAAGTGGTTTGATGGATTCGAATGGAATAAATTACTTAATAGATAATTATAGCCACCTTACTTACCACAGAATTATAGCAACTCAGATGGGTCAACTAAGGATACAGAGTAGGATACTAAGGAAAACAATATTATGCTTAGGCGTAATTCGATTCAAGGTATTCATTTAAGATCTATGAAGCATAATTCGAGGGATATAGTCATGATCAAAATGAACTTATTTCTGCTGAACTAACAAAATTATGATTCTATATATCATTAACTTATTGCTTATAAAATATCACATCTTGTTATTGAACTTTTTTATTCATTTAGATCTAAATGATGATTTCCTTCAAGTTGAAAGGTTTAAACTTGAAACTTAAAAATTGTAATAATTAAGTGTGTGTACAAAAAATAAATTAAACTCATATTTAATTAATTTGATATTCCCTAAAACATTTCTTGATAAAATTTACAGCCTATTCATTGTTGTAATTTTTGCTAATCACAAAGTTGTAGAGGTCTTAAACTAAAATTTATTAGGCTGGATGGTTTTTGGGCAATTTTACTTTCATTTCAAGGCATTTAGAATAGAAATTCCTTTTGAACTCCAGAGATTATTTTGGATTATTTTCAGTTTAAAATTTTCTGTAATCATAGATTGAATTGGTATTCTCACTCATGTTTTATTCAGTCTTTAATCGAGCTGTGCTGTTTTAAGATAAGGAATTGTATGTGATTTGCTTACGTTTATGTTATAATTCTAACTTTTCTTTTAATAGAGATTCTAATCTTGTTAGCATCATTATAACACTCATAGATTGCGGAGAGTAAGAAAGTAAGACTTTTACTTCGCTTTCCATATCTTCAAGTTTTTTTACACTTAACATATTATAGCATTTTATGCCTTCTATCTGTTTACAAAGTTCTTAAATTCTAATTAAATACTTTGACTTTTCAGAACCTTGTTCACATTTTTCCATACCATTCTAAGCTACTTAATTTATATGCTCCAATTAAAACGAAATATTATCAGAATAGCATTCAATATTTCTTTTATTTTCCATGCAACTAAGACAGTGAGAGTCTATTTCATTTATTGGAATGAAACTAAAGCATCGTACACAAAATCCCATCTATTCTGAAGGCTGCTATAATCGTCTATTAAATTTTAAAGTTTTATTCATTTTCAGATTTTATTAATCCCACCATAATGTATTAATTATGTGGATTTCTTCAAAATGTATAATAACATAACAGTCATATTAAATAAAAAACAAATTTCTAAGTTCATCTTTTTGGGCTTTTATTGATTTTCAACTAAGTACATCTAAATAAAACTATATTTAGAATTGCGCAACTTCAACAATGTAAAAGAATTCTTGTTTTTAACCTTTACATGGCAAACATAAGAAAGATGAAAAATTTATATCTAATTTATGGGAATTCGTTAATAAATTTAATTAAAATTTTGTATTATAATTTAAAGATTACTGGATTTCTAAATTTAATGTCCAATATCAATATGGTTATTGAATATAAGAAGAAATTTGAAGCAGTAAATTTTTTTATTGGCAACTCATCTTTACCTTGAGAAAAGTCAGGACAACATTTAATTAAATACATATACATTAATCTTAAAAATGAATTATTTTTCAAAGAGTAAAACTTTTGATCTGGTTGTCCTAACCTTCGAATCCTATAATATAATTTGGTTGTTTCACACTAATCTAAAAGTACTCTTCTGTCTCTGTGATGTTACTAACCTCTGATATGAACAGTAAGCCAGTATCACTAAAAATTAGATATCAATTACATAATGAATTCTCTTAACGTCTATGGGATTGAGGCTAATTAAACTCTATATAATTTTTATTTGATTGATGTATCTATGCTAGTGTTTGATAAAGAGTCATCTGAAATGTTTGAAACCTAGATGTTCTTCAATATTAATGGAACATAAACATCATTTTAAGCTGGTATGAATATGCTCTATTTGCCAATTTAAATGCTTGACAAATCAAATTAAAATTAAGGATCAGATAATTTGAGTTTTTATTGAACTTCAATAATATTGTCAGATTTCTATTTTTAATTTAAATATTCAATTTAACCCTTTAAAGATTAAAGTTATATTGTCATCTCTAAATTCTCCTAAGTTAAACAGTTAATTTTATCCTCATATTGTAATTAAATTTAATTAAAATCATCCTGTTATTTCAATAATTGTAATTAGTCTTGATTTTTCAATGAAATTATTTCATTATTCTTTTATTAAAGAGCTAAATCCAAATTGTCTATTTTATTTTAAAGTGACCTGCAAACCTCTTCTAATTTTTAGTCCTTTTGGACTTTTTTTTCTTATTCTTCACTCAAATTTTCCAATCTCGAATTCTTTTCTATATAATCTTCTAACAATTCATTATAGACTTGAATCTATTTTTCCAATTCTATTGATTTATTATCTCTTTCCAATTCCACCATCTTTATTTTCTATCTCATTTTTTCATTTTCATTTTATACTGTCTCTACCTAAGAGTAATAATCCTACACTTATTTTAAGTATTATTTATTCAATAAATCCAATTCATTGATTTAATCATTCTGATTCTCATATTATTATTAGATTGATTATTTATGCTTGAGTAAATCTTGTTAAATTTACTTTGATTACGTTAATTAATCATTGAGTTATTTTTACAATTATTGTAATTTAGATATTTCACTATTCTTCTATATTAGATTAATTTCCAAGTTCTCACATTTACTGACAAATTTATTTAAATCATCTTTTAATTTAACTGTGTTATTTTATACAAATTCTAATTTTTACTAAAGTTCTGCAATTAAACTATTTTTGGTATCAATTTCCACTAATTTTGATTCAAAATCTTATTCCTGCTTTTAAAGTTTAATCTTCAACTTCTCATATTCTTGTCTTTAATTATTTATTTATTCGCTAAATTCATTTTTTAAGTTTATAAGTTTTGAATCATTTTCTCTTTAAGATTTATCTGTATTAACATCTATTGATGATAATGGTTTGTTTTCCGCTCTTTAAATAAACATTTTCATAGAATTCTTTGCTGTCAATTAGAGTAATTCAATATATGTAGAAGACTTTTTAGTTGTTTTCTCTTAATAGAATAGATGAGTTTGTTTACATTGCTGATTTAAATCCTCTATTTATTATTTCAATTAATCAAAATCATTTTCCTATCGTTTCTTAAAAGTATCTGTGTGCAAACCAGTTATATTTGGTAATTCAGCATCTACAAAAGCATTTATGATTTGAATTGATGGAGTCAAATTTTTTAATTGTCCAATAAAATCTTAAGGCAAAATTCTACCATATTATTATAAAAATTTCTTCCTTTTATCCTTTTCTTGATCTATCAAGGACATTAAAGATTTAATTTTCTTATCAAAAATATCTCTAAATTCTTTCCTTCTACTAGTTTCTATTAATGCCTATTAATAAGCCTATGGCAACAAAACAGGATTTAAAAGGTATGAAAAATCTTTCTCCATTTTCTCCACCTCTTCATCATATTGTTTGATTTTTTCATTGTGTTATTCAAATTCCTTGTCGAGAGCTCTTAAGTTTTAAAAAACTTTCAAAATCTTAGACATATTTTATTATTTTAATTAGTTGAATTACATAAATACTTATTTAGCTAAGATTATGTGGAAATAAGATACTTTTCTCTAAATGATCGCCTAAATGAATAACAGCATCTTCAAATTACTTTAATTGCTCTTAAGACAATTCAAACTAAGATAAATAGTACATAGCTGGTTCATCATTAATGTCCTAGGAAAAATCAATCATATATTGTCTTAAGGTATTGTATTCTTATTATATAAATACTTTTTACCATCAATAGTGGATTAGACCACAGATTATAATAGCGATTTATTTTCTTGGATGAATTATTAATATTATTGTTAATTTGCTTTATAACTTGATAAGCATTGAGTCATGTTTTCAGTTTTTTCGTTTTTAATCTTCTATTTTGATTTTGATATAGCTTAGGTCAATTTGTCAATTTTTTATTTTAAATTTTATTAAGTATTTAAACAACTATTTTTCCATTTCAACATGGATTCTGGTTTATAATAGATATCACTTAAATATTTTTATGAATTTGTTTGCAAAGCAGCATGTAATTCTATTTTTTTTAACTACTCCAAACTGTCATCAAATTTTTTCACTGTTTATAGATTTCTTTCTAATGATTCTTTTTATTTTTTTGTCAGCTCCTCTTTCTTTGCCTTTGTTATCTTATATGTAGTCCTACTCATTTTTAATACAATATCAAATGACTATATTTGATTTTCCAAGTCTTGCCCAATCTTTTCTAACTATTTCACTTTTTGTTAATAAGGTATATATTTATTCTTTAAGTTTTGTAAATGCTAAAAAAATATTTTCTCATGATTAAGGATGTTTGTGTTCAAATTTATTAATGTTTCTTTTGCTTATTCTGACAGTAACAACTATTTTAGGTCCATTTTAGGCTCATATTTAGGGAATGGAAACGAAACCTGTTCTGGATTTTCACTTAGATCGAATAAATAAATTGTCTATTCCAATATTATAGAATTTATTACATAAAACTTTTATTCATCTGGAAATTATTAAACAGTTTATTGCAATTATTAATCTATATCAAATTAGTTTAAATCTTCCAGTCTTACTCCTTTTTTAGTAAGAAGTAATTAATTCTTCACTTCTACTTTTGTTTCATTTTAAATTTATTCTTATAGGTATTGTAACCTAAGATATTTGTATTAAATACCGTTTATTTTCAGGTGGTAGAGTCAATAAGAACTAATGACCATCAATACCAATTTTTACGATGAAGTCCATTTTTCTATTTTTTTTTGAATTTGAATTAATTAATTAAAAAGTTGTTATATTACCTATTATCAAAAGGGTTGAGGTAATTAATGAAACCACTTCAAAATTATCCTAAACTATCATAATTAAAAATTAACAATAATGAATTCAAAAAGTGATATTTTTTAAAAGAAACATTCCTTTTCTGTAAAAATTCAATTTATTTCACAATAAAAAATGAAAATAATATGAAATCTTATAATCCGTGTTTATTCCTTAATTACATTATTCTGAAACACTTAAAGATCTTCTCGTATTCAACACCTTAAGTAAATATTATAAAACCAATTTGTTTAATCATGTTTCTCTTTAAGTTGATGCATTAACAATATTTAATGTGTCAAAGTGATTTCCATTAAGGGTCATTTTTGTAATTAATGTAGTTTGAGGATTTGCAAAGGACAATAATTTTATTTGACATAACTAAGATAATTGAATTTATCATATGGTTTTATAAAAAAAAATGGAAAAATAATGTTTAATTTCATAAAAAGAAATAGAAATTTTCTTAACTGATTTTTTCATAAATTAGCATATTTATTTCTTATTTAATAAAATCAATCTTATTAAGTTAAAATTAGATTATATGGAACTAGTGAAAATACTAAATTAGCCATAGCTTCTTCGGGTTTTAAATTTTTCTTAACTACAAGATAGTAAAATGCTCCAAGTGTAACTTCGCTATATTCTTAAAAGAAGTTATGTCTTGAGAAATCGATGTAAAGCTTTTATGTAAATAAGCCATCATCATACAATAAAAAGTTAAGAATTTATGAATTGAATTCTCCATAGTTTTATAGCGTAAATATCTAAATAAATTTAATGAAATGTACCTTTAGAAAATTAAGTTGTGCTACTTTCTGTAGATGAACATACATACAATACTTTTATTATTATTCTTAAATCACAATATCTATTGACAAAAAGGCTTATTTTATAATCTTATTAGATAGGAAGTTTTCATAAAACTGTTAAACTTGCTAAAAACTAATGTATAATATTTACATATTATAAATTTTGAAGTCCTTCTTTTGAGTATAACTCCTCTATAGGTGTAATTGACACAGTTTTATCATTCTTTTGTGCCTAATCTAATATGTCAATAAAGGTAGTTCTAACATCATCCTCATTATCTTGCATTAGTTAGTATAATTCAGTATTTTAATGTAAAGCCCAAAATGCTCTTGCAATTGTGTCATCATTAATAATTATGTCAGTCTAAAGAGTTTATTGCTCGTAAATCAGTGTAAAAACTGTCATCATGTACTTAATATATTTGCCATCTGCTCCAAATGAATCAAGTTTTTTTTTTGATTAAAGTGGAAGAACCACTTGAGAAACTTCAAAATCATCACATGAGAAAAGCTATTGGAATATGCTCAAAAAGTCTAGAAATTCCTCCCCCGTTTAATCATCTTTTGGCTATTCATCGTAATATAATATTAATTATTTTTAAAGGGGATCCTTTTCAACTAAATAAAACGAATATGGGTTATCTTCAAATGGGAAGAAGTTTCTTTATTCACCATAGTTTTGTCTTCCAGTTCTTTCAAAAAATTTCTCCTATATATACTAATCTAATTATGTTATCTCATCTTAAGCTTCTTCTTTATTAATAATTTTTTCAAAAATGAAAAATGCCTATCCTGTTTCATCAAAATCTAAAAAGTAAGCCTCATCTTAAATGATAAAATCTTCAAATAATTAAATTACAAAATCAAAAGAATTAAATTCTTAAATTTTAATTTGCATACTTTTTCCATATTTTGTTCCTTTAGTAAACTTATTTATTTAGGGCAAAATTTCTGGGGTTATAAGAATCTAATCAATCTCCTCTCCTTCATCGCCAGGTTATAGCACATCTCCAGGTTTCTCAATATCATCAATATCGAAATCAAAGCCGCTACCAGGTTTTTTCAAGGGCTATCCATATAGATCAGGTCCTATATTATTTTTCTAAATATACCTCTATATGGTGGTTAGTCATTTTTAAAAGAGTCACTCTCAAAATTATCATCAAGATCATCATCAGGAAAATGAATTGCATAAGGATCTTTCATATTTGGATTTTGTTCTTAAGGGTCAGGATGACTTTCAGGCTTTTTTTAAGGAGGATCAGTTTTTTCGGGGTGTGCTGGTTTTTGGATTTCTTTAGGAGGAGCATCGTTTTTTTTAGGAGGGTCTTTTGGAGGTTCTTGCTTTTTAGGCGGTTCTGGCTTTTAGATTTCTTTAGGAGGAGCATCTTGTTTTTTAGGAGGGTCTTTGGGAGGTTCTTGCTTTTAGGCGGTTCTTACTTTTAGATTTCTTTAGGAGGAGCATCTTGTTTTTTAGGAGGGTCTTTGGGAGGTTCTGGCTTTTTAGGTGGTTCAGGTTTTTAGATTTCTTTAGGAGGAGGATCGGGTGCTTTGGGAGGTTCTTGCTTTTTAGGCGGTTCTGGCTTTTAGATTTCTTTAGGAGGAGCATCGTTTTTTTTAGGAGGGTCTTTGGGAGGTTCTGGCTTTTTAGGTGGTTCTGGCTTTTAGATTTCTTTAGGAGGAGCATCTTGTTTTTTAGGAGGGTCTTTGGGAGGTTCTGGCTTTTTAGGTGGTTCTGGCTTTTAGGTTTCTTTAGGAGGAGGATCGACTTTTTTAGGAGGGTCTTTGGGAGGTTCTGGCTTTTTAGGTGGTTCTGGCTTTTAGATTTCTTTAGGAGGAGGATCGACTTTATTAGGAGGTGCTTTGGGAGGTTCTTGCTTTTTAGGTGGTTCTGGCTTTTAGGTTTCTTTAGGAGGAGCATCGTTTTTTTTAGGGGGGTCTTTGGGAGGTTCTTGCTTTTTAGTCGGTTCTGGTTTTTGGGTTTCTTTAGGAGGAGGATCAGACTTTTTGGGTGGATCTTATTTAGGAGGTTCAGGCTTTTTAGATGGTTCTGGTTTTTAGACATCTTTAGGTGGTTCTAGTTTTATAGGCGGATCCTTAGATGGTTAATGTCTAGGATCTGGTTTTTTTTGCTCCTCTCTCAACTTTGTTGGGCCCAAAATTATATCAACATAATGTTCTGGCGTCTAGCCAATATAGACCCCTCTATTCAAGCTATGAATTTATTCAGCATAGTTGTTATTTATTATTTTTTCATATTTACCTTAATCGGCCTGCGGTTTTGGATAGTTTGCAACTACTTTTTAATAATAAAGTTCATTTGTAATAGAACTACCTTCCATGATTTTACCAGTATTTACAGGTTAAGTTGGTCTCGTTGATTAATTTTCTTTAAAGAGCTCTCGCTATTGCTATTATCTTATCATCAAATCAATCTAATCGTTGACTAATTCAGATCTTCTTTTCATTTCATTTTCTTGTTCTTTTTACATGTGATCTCTAACATGTTGTTACTTTTGAAGTTCTTTTTATACTTATTATAAATAAGGATTTTGTTTGTTTTTAGCAAGTTATTGTTCAACAGATTTATCAGTTTATGACATTTATCCTTAAAACTTAGAGATATCTGAGTTTAATAAATTAGTTAATTCACTATAAAGACTGTCTACGTGTTATTTAATTTAATTTGAGGATGGCGTTCTGCCAGGTGTCATTTTGGTATAATATTATTTTGCCTTATCCAAAGCCTCTTAGAGTTTGGTTTCAATTAAGACTTTTGACTCATCTTTGTGATCCAAGATTTCCTTAAACAAACTGACTGCATCATATTATAGATTGGAAGCTTTATTTGCGAAGAGATTTAATTTTTACAACTATTGTAACTACTGCTCACTTGTCAAGGGAACTTTTCTTAAATCTTCTTCATTGATTCGATCCTCTTAAATTAGATAGTAATTTTCATCTTCCTTTAAAGATTCCCAATCGTTTTACGTTTTTAATAATTTTTTATGAAGTTCCTCTCTTTTCTTCTAATATTCGCTTTTTTCTGTTGTAGCAAATTAGAAATATTCAGGAGCAATTTCTTTAAGTTCCTTATTAATTTAATTATAAAACTCGTTGTAAATGATTCTTCTATCTCTCATACACACAGTTTTACTAACGTAATACAAATCATCAGTGGACATTTAGGGATCTGATCTATCATTGATAATTGAATGAAATCTTGAGGATAAAATAATAGAATTACTTAGACAACACAACATCCTTATTAAAAACAAAGAGTGGACTTGTATTTTCATGTTCTGTAGCATCCTTAATTTATTTCATTGAAATAAGAAACATGGATTCAATCAATTCATCTATTTTTTAAAATTAGGTGAGTTCATTGCTGCAAACCCTCTCCAGTAGATCCTCTAGATTAAATTTAGTGATATTAATGATAAAATGCCATCCTTAATCATACTTCAATAATTCATAGACTCTGAGGATTTGATCAATTTTTTTTATAACTTCTCTATCATATTCTTGTGGAGTTTTTCTGGAAGCAAACTTAGTCACAAGATCGTTTGACATATCTATTAATTTTTATCTAATATGCTGTCGAGTGTCTCCAATTCGGTAATCACCTGGAATTAGTACTTATACTTATTTTCCATCCAATTTGAAAACATGCTAATCAAGGTGATCAAAGAACTTATGCAATCGTTTATCCAATACAAAAAAGAATTTTTTCAAGAAATCATCAATATGAAAACCTAATATATTTCAAAATGCCTTACCATTAACGATCATATGTCCAAAGGTTTGATTTAATTTTTTCATCTAATCTTCGAACTACAATATGTTTTTCCTAATTAAAGGAAAATTCTTTTGTAAATGTCTAACAAGTTCTTAAGGATCAAATATTTTGATGGCTTTATAATTTGGTTTCATTATAATGTCAGGCTCAAACACTTGCTTATACAAAGATTTCGGGTATTCCTTGTGATATCCAACGCAATTAGAAGCTAAATAAGGAGCTATGGCTGTTTTTTGAGGATATTCCTATTCTTATTGCATTTTAAATTATTTATATTATAAGCAGTTAGAGAAAATAATCCCCTTTAGTATTTATTTTTTTAATCCAAAAAGATAATGCAAATTTATATGTTCCTTAACATTGAATGTATTCTTCATTTCTGGATTCCAACTATGTGTAAATAAATGTCATTAAACATATTTCACTTATAATATTTAATACTAAAATAATGTTCAAAATTAAGAATAACGCGTGTGTTCTTAGAGGTTTAAACTATTTTCTTCTGGTGTTGAGAATAAATCTTGTGTTAAGTTTATACAAAATTTATAGAATTTAATTTATTTATATGTAATTTCATTTTATTAGCAATTTGTTAACTTCATAATAAACTTTTTTGTTTGCTTTTAATCTCAGTGTTTCATTATAAGAATACCTACGAGAAGATTAAAGTATGTATATTTCAACATGTATTTTGTTATAAAATTAAATTATATGGATCGTTTAATCTCTGTATATGATTTGCAATGGAACTGTAATTATTACTCCTTGTTATGAATTACAATACTCTAGTTTTTAATATTTATTGATTATCAGTAGTATTTAAAAAGACATATATAAAAAATAGAAAAAATAGCTCAATTGTAATAGTTATAGATAAAATTCGTTTCTATCTATTAAAATACCTTAATGTCTGAAATTAAAAGATATTGATGATGCTGAATTTAGATTATATCTAAGTAATTATCTTAGTACTTTATTTACAAAAATATTTAATTAAATATCAATACTTGATGAACTCTGAATTACACTCTAATAGAGAACTGTTATAAGGAATGAAAAAATCAGATTCAATGAGAAGCTAGAGACAATTAAAATCCTGTCCAGCTTACTTCAAAACATTGCAATTTTCAAAATATCAAAATATTTAGACATCTGAATAAAATTAGTAATTTTCTAAGGCGAACCCCCTAAACGTTTTCATCAGAATAATAAAGTTTATTACATTAATCACACAATCTATATTTCCATAGGATTTTAAATATTTGGATGCCAACATGTTTAAAATAATTGGAGATAAAGCAGCAGATTTTAGCTTTTATGTGAAACATGATTACTTCAAATATATAGTAAATATTATTTAATCATAGAAAGCAGCTCCAGAGTCTAGGCTCTAACACATATTNATGTCTAACAAGTTCTTAAGGATCAAATATTTTGATGGCTTTATAATTTGGTTTCATTATAATGTCAGGCTCAAACACTTGCTTATACAAAGATTTCGGGTATTCCTTGTGATATCCAACGCAATTAGAAGCTAAATAAGGAGCTATGGCTGTTTTTTGAGGATATTCCTATTCTTATTGCATTTTAAATTATTTATATTATAAGCAGTTAGAGAAAATAATCCCCTTTAGTATTTATTTTTTTAATCCAAAAAGATAATGCAAATTTATATGTTCCTTAACATTGAATGTATTCTTCATTTCTGGATTCCAACTATGTGTAAATAAATGTCATTAAACATATTTCACTTATAATATTTAATACTAAAATAATGTTCAAAATTAAGAATAACGCGTGTGTTCTTAGAGGTTTAAACTATTTTCTTCTGGTGTTGAGAATAAATCTTGTGTTAAGTTTATACAAAATTTATAGAATTTAATTTATTTATATGTAATTTCATTTTATTAGCAATTTGTTAACTTCATAATAAACTTTTTTGTTTGCTTTTAATCTCAGTGTTTCATTATAAGAATACCTACGAGAAGATTAAAGTATGTATATTTCAACATGTATTTTGTTATAAAATTAAATTATATGGATCGTTTAATCTCTGTATATGATTTGCAATGGAACTGTAATTATTACTCCTTGTTATGAATTACAATACTCTAGTTTTTAATATTTATTGATTATCAGTAGTATTTAAAAAGACATATATAAAAAATAGAAAAAATAGCTCAATTGTAATAGTTATAGATAAAATTCGTTTCTATCTATTAAAATACCTTAATGTCTGAAATTAAAAGATATTGATGATGCTGAATTTAGATTATATCTAAGTAATTATCTTAGTACTTTATTTACAAAAATATTTAATTAAATATCAATACTTGATGAACTCTGAATTACACTCTAATAGAGAACTGTTATAAGGAATGAAAAAATCAGATTCAATGAGAAGCTAGAGACAATTAAAATCCTGTCCAGCTTACTTCAAAACATTGCAATTTTCAAAATATCAAAATATTTAGACATCTGAATAAAATTAGTAATTTTCTAAGGCGAACCCCCTAAACGTTTTCATCAGAATAATAAAGTTTATTACATTAATCACACAATCTATATTTCCATAGGATTTTAAATATTTGGATGCCAACATGTTTAAAATAATTGGAGATAAAGCAGCAGATTTTAGCTTTTATGTGAAACATGATTACTTCAAATATATAGTAAATATTATTTAATCATAGAAAGCAGCTCCAGAGTCTAGGCTCTAACACATATTATAAATAACTATACTCAAATATTACACTATACAATCATTATTTGAATACTTTTCCCATAGTAAATTCCTTTTTAAGCCCGAATAAACATGTATTCTCATATGGAATGTTTACTTGCTTATAATGATAAACTTTAACTTTTTGTATTGTTCCATTAAATTCTCCTTTGACTTCGATAGCAGAGAGCCAGAAAATTACAAACAAAGCGAGATCTTCTTCCTGATAATTCCCTTTATCAGTTATTTAATAGACATTTTAGTGAAATTAAATAGTTGTTATTATGAGGCAGGCTATTTGGTGACAGACAGACATAAAATAATTAAAAACTTTTATCATTCGAATGAATGCATAATTGATTCAATAATCATAGTGATATCATTAGGTTATTTTTTTGATTCGCAAGGTAACAATCTGTTGTCACTATTTATGATAATAAAAATATTGGATGTTCCAAAAAGAGTAGGATTGATACTGGATAAATTGGAATTGACAACCAATTATTGGGCAGTCTATGATTTAGTCCGATTGATCTATTTGATAATAATTGAAGCACACACATTTTGTTGTTTTCTATATTATGTGGGGAAACAAAATAAGGATGTCTCTTGGATTATCAAAGAAGATTTAGTTGATGCTAATTTTATAACAAGCTACGTAAATAGTAAAATGAATTTAGTTGACCACATTTTATTGGAGTGTAATAACTATGACCACAATTGGATACGGAGACTTTACTCCTTAGAATTTGAATGAAAGAGTATTGATAATATTTGTAGCCATTGTATCTTGTTGTACATTCGGGTTTTTTGTATCATCAATAGGATAAATCATCTATTCAATATAGAAGAAAGAACAACAAATAAGATTAGATTTGAACGATTTGAAAAAATATTTGAGGGTGAGAGGTTTTAACTCAGAATTGCAAATAAAAATTAGAAGATATTTTGAGTACTTATGGAATGATTGCATGGGACAAGATTAATTCGATATGTCTAAATTGTAACAACTATTACCTAGCAATTTGTATACTGTAATAATATACAAATTATTTTAGGAAATGATATTAGATTTAAATCTGAAAAGCATATCAAAGATTCCATTTTTTCATGATAATTTTAGTTCTGATTTTTTGTAGGCTTTGGCTGGTGATTTCGAAGAGGAGAAGCTGACCCCTTGGTAGAGTATTTTTACAAAAGGAGAATAGAGTAAATATCTTTACATCCTTTGTGAAGGGGAAGTCGAGTATTACGTATCTCTTCCAGAAGGTTCTGGCAATTGTGTATCCATTCAGAAAATGGATGGGTAAGATGAAATTTTTGGACAATAAGATTTTTTATTGGACCAAAACTACTCAATAAATTGCAGAACTACAAAGCCATCTAGAATATTAAAAATGCATAGAGATAAGTTTCAATAGATAGCAAAGAAGTTTGGTTATGTATAAAATTTTAATAAGCTTTAGGAAAAATATTGTTAATTAAAAGATTTGGTAAAATTCTCAGGAAGATTTGATGAGTTCCATATTTAATGTATTGGGTGTAATAAATCAACTCACTTACTTTATAATTGCCCAATGCTTACGGGATTTCCAAGTAGAACAAAAACCTTGTTGAAATATAAGAAAAAGTGTTGTTAAGAGAGGAATGCTTTTAAGAGAACCAATTTAGAAAAGAGAATATCTACTCTAAGTGTGGAAGGCAAAATCGCAGATAGTGTGTTATATTATTTGTTGAAAGATCCGAAAATGTCAGAAGAATTCAATTATCAACTTAAAAGGAATATGGCGTCATCTTAAAATGGATATCTTAGAAAATCTTAAAAGAAGATAACCAATATACCAAAAAGAGGAGTGCCGTTGTTTTTAAGTCAAGAATAATTTTCGAAAACAGCAGAAACTAATTTCGAAGAAAATCTAGGATTACAATTCAGTAAAGGCGTATTTTAGTAATAGAAGAAAATGACACCTTTGGATTAAGAACTTAGTCAAGAAGAGAGTTCTAAAATAGTTGCTACAGTGAATAAACAGTTTTTAACAAAGAGAACTTCAAACTTAAGCATTGGTAAAACCAATGAGGTCATTTAAGAGGTGGAAAAGGATTATGATTCGAAGGATGAGAAGACTCTATTGATTGAATCTAAAAGTATGATACACTATATTAAAAAGGAGATTACTAAGAATCTATGGGGAGGTATAAGGATATTTTTGAGTCTTTTGAGATTCAGCGCGATTATGAATTATACATGCCTCACATGAACTTCAAATTAATTTAAGAACTTTTCTAAAGGAGTAGGGAAATAGCTAGTTTCCATAATTTCATCGATGTGAACATTGTGAAAAGAAAATGGAAAAGATCTAAAATAGTCATTGTCTTGGAATCTTGAAATATAAAATAATTTAATGTCTTATTAACCGAAGGGACTCAATGCTATAAGATTATCGTAGATAAATCAGACAATTTTAAAGACGCGCAAAAGTTAAGAACACCCTTGTGACCTTTCTTCTGAATACCAATCAAGAAACAATTCTATCAAACACACCAGAGCTATTACACAGCATAATTAAAGACTTATGAATGAAGATGAAATATAAAAAATGCAAAGACCTTAAACATCCGAAGGAAGCAGACGTAATAGAATCTTAGAAAAGCATGCCTAAAATGGAAATCTGAATTCAAACTTAAAATGTGATATACTAGAATGTGATAATGAAGATGATCATTTGTATTATAGTATTCATAAACAATAGAGATTACCAATAGTAGTCAAATTATCATGTTATTTGCAACTCTAATAACACTAATAGGAGCGCATAACCCAAAGTTCCATTTTAGACTACTCTCGATCAAGATTTTTTAAGTTTGTTTGCAAATGATTGATTAATTAATCTTTATATTATTTTTATATAATTTCTTTATAATGTATTTAAGAGCCCTTTGGAGTCTACCCATACACAATCATGATCCAAATGGATTTTTGAATCTTAAATTCTCTAAATTTGATTATTCTCTAATTATTTCCAGATTCAAGCATTTAAATTTCTGTTATTAGAAATTATTAATTAATTATTAACATCTATTTTTATGAATTCAATTGAAAGAGCTAGGGAATTGTTACAGAGCATTAAATCGAAATCCAGATCTAATTTTGAAAAGGTGGCTTAAATAGAATTTAAATAATAACATTTCTAACAACCCAGTCTAATACAAAGTAAAAGTGAAAATTTGAATTCAATTTTCATTAATGACAAACAATATCCATACTAAAACATCATTCAATAATAAAAGAGATTGGCTAGTCAATTTTAAGACCTAATGAAATAATTATATGATGTGGAATAATTGTTTCGAAATGGTTTAGAGGAAAATTGCTTAGTTTAGGGCTTAATAGGTTTATAGAATCTAGGGACTTATATGATTAAGGAATTTGAAATCTTGAAAAAACTATAAAAACCAAAGTAAAATGCACAAACCACTCCGGTTAATAAAGAATGCATGGAACTCGAAAAAATTTATGATGAAAAGATGAGGATTGAGTTGATTTAGATCTTATTATTTATTAAATAGAAGGTTCAAAGCGAAAAAATTAAACATATGAAGGAAGCGATTTACAATAATGAAATATTGATATATGATTATGGGAACATCAAAAAAATTAATCAAATTAATCAAAAATTATAGATCGATGGTCCCATCATTTAAAACCAATTATAAGATAGACTTATTAATATTAAGTAAATGCTTAAGTAAAAGTATCAATTGCTTTTGAGAGAAAAGTAGTAATTGATTGATAAATCTCAACAACAAGAATTAATATAACATGCATTCACATTGTAGAATTTATAAAAAATCGAACAACGCGCATCAACAGTCAAAAAATTTATAGCTGAAGAATATCAAATATTGAACCAATCGTTACAATAAATCAAACTGATAGGAATAGACTTTATTTATAATTCAATAAATGAAAATAAGAATATAATTGAGTATGAAAAACAATAAACAAAACCTTTGACATATCTTGAATCGAATTCAGAATTAGGATAAATTGTAAAATCTCAAAATAATATTATCGATATTGAAAAACTGATCAAATAAATTAAGACTTGGTGCAAACATTCTAAAATTATTTAATATTACGATGACTGCTCAAGTTATAACTTGATTTAATAATGTTTTGAATAAATAAAAGCCAAGAAGACATTCAAAATAAAAGAACTTGATGAATTGCGACAATTATTTATGTAGATTTAGAAATTATGAAATAATTATATATATTAATCTATTGTTATATAATTAAAATGAATTCATTCACAGATGTTTTCAACGAATTTTCCCAATAACATAATCAATAATTCAAATTGAGAGATTTATTAGCATTCCTGGATTCAAAATGTTAGAATGGATATTTTGATCGTGATGTATTTCAATAGTTAATTGATTAAATACCAGGAGCTTAATCACAATAGCAGTGTACAATTAACTAACTGATTTATGTGATGAAGAAAGCTTATGAAGTCTTAAACGATAAGATAAATAAAGGCTAACAAATTATAGATCAAAGAAATATGTAAATTTTAGATTTGAATTTTCAAAAGCGAACTTAGAGCTTATCAAGACAAATTGAGATAATCTCAAACTAACAGTCTCACTAATACCAATAAATTAAATATAGAAATTCTTGATGCTGACATTTTTTATCAAGGGAGTGGATAATTGTAAGTTAGCGTAGAATGCATGACAACCGTAGTATATACCTGTAATTATTTAATAAATAAATTATTAGAATTATCCAGTAGATAAAAACCTTAATGGAATGAATCCTTTGAATTGTATTTAATCGAAAATATTTAGCAACGCAAATGAATCTGCAATCTTAAAATTCATCTTATTAGATACTGAATTACTACAAAAAAGAGGTCTAGGAGGAGTTGCCAACCTTGACATTAATACATTTAATGATTAAATGCTTCATGACATCCATGTCAATCTTACAGATGAAAGTAACTCTGTTATTAGAGCTAAACTGCATATTAAAGTTTAGTGGATTCATTCAAAAGTACTAATTCTTAATAAAAATCTAGAATAAATATTTAATTGATTTAATCAATGAGAATACAGTCCAAATTAATCTATTAGAGTAGGAATTGAATGATCATGTTATAGATTTGGAAATTATTGCCTAACCTTTTAGATAGGAATTAAAAGTTCCTAATGTAGGTGTTTCAACCTATTAATCATAACCAAATTAATAATAATAGTTACTATATCAATCTTAAAATGGAGCTTAATCCATTGATGAAAGATAAATAGATAGGCTTGTATAAATCTCTTTGTTATTAACGATTCTCTATTTAATAATTGGATTACTTAATAGTATCTACCGAACTATCTATCTGGATGTAAGTTTTAGATTTATAAAAGTACATTGTAATATTTTACTGCTTTCTATTCTATTAAAAAAACTATAGATTGCAATCTTTACTGCATATTAAAATAATAATGGCTATGCTAATTGTCGCCTTGATTCAAGACATAGTCTGGTTGGCTATTTATAGCACTGTATTTATTTGATTCAAAATTAGCCTTATTTAGGAGAATTTAATCCAAATTTTGATCATTTGGAATATGGGATATAAAAGTATTAGGTGATACTAAGTGGGCTGCTTTTATTATGCAAAGTATTTATTTAAATAAAACTCAGATTCTTGTATTAATATTTTATGTTCATATATACTCTACATACCCGGACAAACAAACATAAATTTATGATCAATAATGGTAATCAATTTTTGGATTGAAACAAGTTAGAGAAATCAATGTTTATCGAAATTATTATTGATTATTTATTCAATTTAATTTTTGTAACAAAAAAAATGTATTATGATCAATCTATACAAATTGGATTTTCCATATCTTTTCCATTTTTACCCTCTTGAACACTAGTAGGTTAAGGAGATTTTATTTTTATTATAGGTTTTTCTTTCAATTTTTGTTAAGAAATTTATTACTATTGTTATTGTTATAATTATTATAATTGTTGTTGTTGATGTGCAATAATTGGTGGATTTTGATGACTTAGTGCTTTTTATATTAAAATATTTTAATCCTATTATTTTGAATTTATTAGTTATTGTTGAAATACGCTTCCTTGGAAAGCTTATAATGATTTTAATTACTCTTCACTAAATGCTTTCAAATCTTCATGTTGCTTTTCAGTTTGACCAGGATTTTGCATTATAATCTGATCAGCCAGCATTTTAGGGAATTGAGAACTAGTATTAATCTTAGGCTTCTCTTCAGAAAATTTGTATATATATTTCTTGGTGGCACTCTAATGTAGTTATTATTATTAAGTTTATTAGGGATTTTTGGGATTCTATTCATTGGTTGCATTTATGTTATTAGCAAAGTTTTTTCTAATAAATTCAGAAAATTATTTTTTGATTACTCTAACCATTCTTTCTTTTAATCTATTAGATTTTTGATTTGGTTTATCATTTTCTTAATGGGAAACCTATTGTTATTATTATCTTTATTATTATTATTATTATTATTATTATTATTATTATTATTATTATTATTATTATTATTATTATTCATCTTATTATTGTTATGACTACTTTTATTCTAAATTTTATTCTTCATTTAACTAATCATTGATTTATTTTTCTAAATTCTTTTAAGCAATTTCTTACTGGGATATCTCATCTTACCAAGTTTCGAATTTTTTAAATTTAATGAATTTAGGTTTAGTAATAGTTTATTGGGATAATTGAGATTGTAATGAATTTTATTTTCCCTCTATATTAGATAAATTTGACTCAACAAATTACTTTAATTACGCTTTATTTTAAGAAGAATTGACATTTTCATTTTTATCTTTTTACTGGATTTATTGTTATGATAGTTGTTGTTGTTGTTATTGTAAGACATTAATTTAATCAATTTATTTTTTGCAAAGTTGAATTTACATAAAAGTTGCTGCAGGATTAAATAGCATCAGTCTAGAGAGTAATGTTGGATCAGGTTTCTACTAAAGAGGTTGTTTCTATTGTTCCTCTATTTGATTTTATTTATTGATGCTGATTTATTCTTCTTCTGATTCTTAAAATTCTTCTTTGATCTCTTACACAATATCACCCTAGAGTTAAAGTGAAAATGTTACATTTTAATCAAAAACCACCTCCTTGATGTTCTCTTTGTTGTTTCTGTATTAATCCAGCAATTACAATTAATACTAGTCAATCGTTATATCAAATATTTTTTTCTTGCAAACTGGACACTTCCATTTTCTTGATGTACCTGCATTAATTGTAATAGTATTTTCAAGAGAGAAACATTATACATGGGTACAAAACCTTCCTCGAGCAGGAGTCTAATGATATGAAGCACTCTTACTTAAATCATTTAATAGTCGAATTAACACTTCAGGGAGACTTTGATTGTAATTTTATCAATTTAAACATCATTATCAGTTTTTTCTGCTATGCATGCTTTTTATATGAGTTTAACACATTCTTCTTTAGTTTTGATACAGTCCTTATTTTGTTTAATTTGATTGATCAAGTCCTGATGAGGTCTCTTCTTAGTCAAATAAATGGCTTATGCATAGACACCGCTAAGAATAAAAATAGGGTTGTACTCTTCGCATAATTTAAACTATGTTTTGGGCTCCTAACAATTTTGGACTTCTTTGATGATGATCTGGTTGTAGCCTGATTTGAGGGAGAAAGCTAAATTGTTTTGCTATTAGGGAATGATTTAAATTTCATCCTTTCTCTTTTTAAGACTGCTATTGGATTTGAGTGGTTTGAATTCAGAAATACGTTATTAGTTGATGGAGATCTCACAGAAATCGGGCCATGTAATTTCATTCATGTATTTGGCGTCTAATCTTATAGATCTCAATTCGACTTAGTATTAAAATGAGCGATCTTATAATTGGCTAAGTTTATATTGATAGAAATATTACTGATATTCTTCTGTTGTAAGCATGAAATTGAGTGTACTTTAAGTAGTATTCATCAATGTTGGTTTGGCAAGAACTTTAATAATTTGATTGAGCGGGTCAATTTTACTGAGTATGCAAACAGGACACTCAAACATCTTGACATCGTTGGGCTACAATTTGAGACAAGAAATATGTAGTTTATTGTCACAATTAATGCATTTAACTTCCTCATTAGTAATTCTTTTGGCGGGAATGATTCTTGGAATAATAGGAATTTTCTTACTTACATGGACACATGAGGAGTTATTACATTTCTGTCTGAGGAAGGGGATCATTCCATTAATCTAATTAAATCAGAATGCATACTGTTATATTGATAGAAAAATTGCTGTGGAGGGTTTTATCTTAAATGTTATTGATAGAGATTGATATTCATTAATTGGGAGTATTATGGTAACATTTATTGTTATGTTTATTGTGCTTATGGGAGTACCATCTTAAATGTAAATGAATTCAATACATAATTCAGGTAAGAATTTTGGAGTAATTGTGGGATGGCACGCTGCATTTGAGGCTATTGTTGGAAGGATTATGTTTTATTTATTATGCTTCCTTAAAATTTTTTTAAGATGGCCATAATGCTTTCATTGTTTTGGAGGTTTGGTTGGTGTTGAAGAAGTTATTCAACTGGTCTAGAAGGATCTACTTATATCAAATATTATAGGAGTTGTTTTGGAATTTAGGCAATAATTTCTTCTTTTTTTTTTTTTTCAGGTATATTCAGTTCTTTTGCAATTTATTATAGTTGTTTTTTTCCTAATTTTTATAAATGCACACTGTTCGCAGCATCTTTAATTGCCTTCTCATACGCTTAAGATATTTAAGTATTTTGGGGATTCAACATGTTAAAATTCGACATATTTAGAAAACTAAATATTAGAATGCTTCTTTACTTGAAAGGAGGTTGTCCAGACATTCTGCTTGTTTGATATTTAAATTTTGATCTTTAACTAAAAAGATTCGTCATTCCCAACACACCTCCCCCATGCTTAATTTAACTTTTTAACTTTATGGTATTTACAATTTAAGTGAGTGTCGTATCTTTTTTAATTTTTTTTAAAAATCCCCTTATTTAGTGTTTCTTTTAGTTATTTAATTAATATATTTTTTATATCCCCTTAAAATGGAAAATCAAAAATCTTCGTTGCTCTTTGTCTCTCCAAATTATGATCTATTCATTTTTTCGCTTGAAGAAAATTCTATAATGCACATATGTGCTTTACCAAAATAAGCCCTTAAATTGTAACTGTATACAATTAATTTTTTATAACATAATCTAACGAATTGAAACTAAAGTTGCTAAAAGACATCGTAATTATGAATAAAATATCGAAAAATATGAATATATCCGACTCTATATGATATCTTATTGAGACATCATAAGCAAATCTTAGAATACCAGGAGTCAGCGAATTAAAGTTTTATCATCAGAATTTTCAGTTCATGTGCTTTTATCCACTTCAACCTCTAGAACTATCTCTAATTCTATATTAAGCTTCCCTGCAGCACCTAAAAATTGAGTAGCTCATTCAAAAAAAAACATTAAATTCGACATATTATCTCAAACGATCAAATATCTAACTTATTCTTAATAAGATTATCATATTTTATAGTTGCGAATATATATAAAGGACTTATTCAAACATTAATCCAATAGTCATTGATGCTGGTGTCCATCTAGAATAATTTCAAGTTTAAAATAATAAGTTTATTATTTGCAGCTCCTTGAGAGACTAGCTTATGGAACAATACACAAATAAAAAAAGAACAAATCATTTTTATATACATAATAAAGGAAGATTCATAGAATAAGTAAAAAATGGAATGGCTAAAATGAAGATTAAACAAATAATAATGAAGTATGAAATTAAAATATCATAATTCAGAGAAAGATTGAACAAATATGTCTTAGATTGAGAGTATTCAAGTCAATAAGATCCTCAACTTAAAACAATAATTAAATTAGGAGTAACTAAATTTACGAGAGATTAGAGTAAATATTATTAAATTTGCCCTTTTCATTTTTATAATCATTCTATAACAATATTATTATTCAAATTAAATTTGCATGTTTGTTCATTGATATAGAAGGAGTTATTAGCAGAGATTAGTGTTTCTATACTTGGAGAAGTCCCCTATTATATTATTGTTAGTGAGTGTAAATATTAACAATATGTTGTCTTAGAAGAAGGACGAATGAATGTTTCTTAAATCTAAATTTGATATTCAAATATTGTTGTTAATTGTTTAATGATTGTAGTTGATCAAATATTCCTATTCTTAAAGTATTTTGAACCAAGATCGATCAGTTTAAATTTGATATTCCTTACAACAATCCGTCAAGTTATACTATATCAAATTCAACTACCACATAGTAAAAGCATCTTAAAACTCATGTTGTTAATCTCTCAACTAGTATTTTATCATCTCCAAGAAAACAACCCTCAAATTTTTGAATTGAATACTTGCCTTATGTATATTCATCTTGCTAAGAACACACAATAGACAATATATATCTCAATGATACAATAGTTGATTTTATATTTGACTGAGGGTTCTATTTATAAACCTAAATATATGATATTTTATACTTTACTTACATCAACTTTATACACTTAGGCTAAAGCCTGTGCTTCCATTCCTCTTACTTGTGCATCAATCCTTGACGTAGATCTCTGTAAAACTGTTAAAGATTACAATTTTAATAACATTTGTCAATTGAGTTAGACCACCTATGATTGTGAGAAAATACCTCATACACAAATTCCTTGCGATTAATACTCTAATGAATACTCATGCAAACATTAAGCATATAAATGTATGTGGGATGGATTTGAAGTTGGACATTCATTTTACTCAGAAATAAGTGAGTCAGAGAATACTGATGGAAACTGCATTGATTTTACGTATACCAACATTTAATTAAGATAGATGTTAATATTTTAATAACCGTATTTCATGCGGACCATATGCTGATGTATCATGTGATTGGTAAAACGATGAATGCGTTGAAGTAACAAAATGTGAGGATTTCAAAACTATAAGTGGATGCATAAAGTCTAGATTGCAATATAAGTATCCCATAAAATCAAATGTAGATGTGCAGCACTTGTCGATGGGAAGGTTGTTGACTAATCTAAGAGAGTAGTGCCCGATGAGATAAATCTATAGTGTTTAATAGAAGATTGCAAACATAAATTAAAAATGGCTGATTGTAAATTTGTTAATGGAGTTCAATGTATTTGGAGAAATAAGTAGATCAAAATAATTAAATGTTAGTGCATGTTCCAAATGCTCAGATTATCTTACTTATGACTCTTGTGTGAAAAATTAAGGTTAGTGTTATTGGAACATGAATCAATGTAAAAATATTGAGTAAGATTGTTTTAAGAATATTTAGATGCTAACTGCTGAGCAATCCTACTATGTGCAATTTTAAGAAAGAGTAGTGCAGATGGAATTAATAAAAATTTGAATGTGAATTGAATTTGGAAAAAGCTGATTCTCATTGTTATGAGGAATATATTTCGACTTAAAGCAAGGCTTTTTAGAAGGATATAATTTTATTAATGATTCTGATTCTGATTTATTGAGTTTTGATTTGTTTAATCCTAATTAAAATAATTTAATATTATGAATATTATTAATAGTAAATTTTAATTAGAATAAATATAATTAGCGTTTTGGGGGGTATTTCGCAAATTATGTCACAACATCAATAAATGTAAATAAGTTCATGCAAAAGTTCTAAAATTTATTAAGTTTTTGTAATCTTTTTGTTTATCTTAAAAATTTGTTACTGATTTTTTCCAGAAATTATAAAAAAAATCGATTAAGATTAAAGAAATGGGAATGAGTTAGATTATGATTTATTAAAATAGGAATAAATATTGTAATCTCAATTATACTGATTTTTAGAATATAATAACATTTCTTTGGCAGTTATTTTAACTTTTTCGATATTGGAAAGAGACCAAGGCAGCCTTTTAATGTCGAAAGAAAACTAGATTCAAAAATATATTATACAATTTTATCATCTGAAATTTTATTCTAGATTTTATTGCATAAAGCAGCAATTTTTTTTTTTGAGTCTTTTTGAATATGTTCATCTAAGCAACCTATAAAGTTATATCTAATTCATACCTAAATATTGCTCGTAATATCGAACAAATGTTGGGGAAGAAAATATTTCTTTTAAGAAATCTGTATTCATAGTTTTATTCTTGCTGTTTTTCCTGAATGGCAAAATTATGGACTTCTTAGTTTCTTACTCGATTGCTTCGATGAATATTTTCTAAGCTTATTTCAAATTTGTCTCTAACTAATTAAGTTTAATAAATTACTTGATTTGCCATTTTCCTCCTGTACCTTTCTGAAGATGAACTTAAAGGCCTTTCTCAGACAAAACTTTATAAGTTCTTCCCTACTTTTATGTTATTGCTTCTGCTTCTGAGTAAGAATCTCAAGGACA
The DNA here is from genome assembly GCA_905182995.1 of Paramecium octaurelia. Classification (NCBI taxonomy): domain Eukaryota; phylum Ciliophora; class Oligohymenophorea; order Peniculida; family Parameciidae; genus Paramecium; species Paramecium octaurelia. The sequence continues at coordinate 174,623 of CAJJDP010000150.1, read as the reverse complement.
TTCGACAAAGAAAATTAGCCACTGTTTTTTAACGAAGAAATTATTTGATTCACAGCTTCATCTTCATTGACAATCAATAGTATGTATTTCTCCAGTGTTTCACTTGATACAACAGGCACAACATCTTTCATCTCTAAAAGTGATCTTCTTGTACCCTAGCATGTAATCGAGTCTTCTTTCAATTACGCTAAAATTATTGTAGCTTTTGATACCTTGTTCCGGTTAGACAGCAATTTACTCTTATAGTTAATGGTAAATTTAAGGTTGATTAACATAAGGATAGCCATAAACATTAGGATAATAAATTTGCTGCATATTCTAATACATATTCCAATAGTTGTGTTATTAGGTGAGTTAGAGATCAAAGATGAGTTAGTTGGTCAAAAAGCTATACATTTAGGTGTAATTTAATTCGAAATATTATAATTAGAAACAAAAAAAAGATATACTATTTAAAATGCCGTATAATACATAATATTCATTAATTAAATTTATCCATCCTTAATCAGGCTGAATGAAGTAATTACATGGCTTGCTGGAGCTATTTAATAAAGTTTAAAATGATTTTCGAATGAGAAAATGCGAATTGGTTACTGAATATACTTCATTTATTTAAATTAAATTACTGATATTTTTAGACTATTATTCATTGTTTGATTAATTAATCATCTAATAAATAATTAAAAATGAATCAAACCATTAAAAATCCTTACCCTTTTGGCTTATTCAATTAAGTTGGACTGCTTCTTTAAGTAATTCCAAAATTAAATCCCATTTTTATTCACAAATTTTATTTTTATGGTTTTAATCCAATTATAATCCTTTAAATTACAACCAATCCCATAACGAACTCATTTAATTTATTCCCCCATAGAATCATAATTTAGTTCTCTAAATCAATTTTTGATTGACGTTTTGAGCCAAAAAATTAAAAAGACTGTTTTTAAATAAATTGTTGGAGCAACAAATAAGAGATGTTGATGCTCATCACTTAATTCACTCTCAATAATGAAATTTTGTTTTAAGAGGACAACGTTTCGTAAAGTATTTCTAAATATATTATTAAATACAATCTTCCATCTATATTGTAAATTATAAATTAATCAAATTTTATATCTCATAAATAGAAATTAAACTAAGTTCTGAGAATTTTTAGTTTTTAGTATTGAGTGATAAAGTAGTCAAACAATGCAAATGCTTCTGGATTTTTGTTATTAATCTAAATCTAAAGCATTATTATTAAGAAAATTATAATTATTTTAAAAAGAAAAATGTAAACCAGAATGGCCAAGAGACTTTAAAAAGACTTAGAGCAAATGCAAAAAGCTTATGCTGATTAATTCAATGTAAGGATGCCCAATAATGATATCAAACATTGGATTGTTGCATTTGAAGGTGCGAAAGGGACTCTTTATCAAGGGGAGAAATTCGAGTAAGCATTGATATTGATATTTTAGATTGCAGTTCAAATTCTCAAATGAATATGTAGAAGTACTTATTCTTATTTAGCTCTTTTTTTCTTTTGAAATTAGCCAATTGAATCACCTGAAGTATTATTATAATTAGAATTAGGTCATCTTTATTGGTAAGCCACCTGAGCATGAACATATCTATTCGAATGGATTCATTTGTTTATCAATATTATTTGATGGTATTTACATGTTGAATATTCATTTTAGAATGGTCAGCTGCATTGACTGTATCATCTGTGTGCCTCTCAATCCAATCCATGTTGTCAAGCGCTACAAAAAAAGTGAAGATTAATGTTATTATTATCAGATGAAACCTCCCAATGATGCAGAGTTTGTAAAGAGAGCAGCAGGGAGAGGACCAAAGAGTTTTCTTTGGAGTTACCATGATGAAAAGTGCTGAAGCTGTTGTAAAAATATATAAATTCAATACGAAACATTCTTAATCATTATTAAATAATGTCCTAATCTAAAATATCATCCAGGATTTCTACATGTCAGAATTGCTTTCACTGCTTAATAGCACCATTTTGACATTTAAATTATTTCCATTTTCTGAAATATGTTCTATACACCCAGGACTGGCAGTCTACCAGAACCAATCGAGATTTTATATATACCCTTAACCGCGGTATTGAACTTCTTTATTCCTTTATTTGAGGAGAGTCTTGTATAATTACTTTGACAACTAGATAAATTGCTTTTAACTATTAAATACTTTATTTTCTTGAGGTATAGAAATCACTTTTAATAGTGAGAATTATTTAATTCATTCTCCAATAGTTTTAACAATCAATTAATTATCACTAACTATTGCCTCATATCATATTTCTTCCTATATTTTTTATTTAATGATTTATTTAAAATCAGCTCTATAAGTTAGATATTTAATTTTTTAAGTAAAATTATTAATCTGCCTGTTACTGATAATCTTAAATGAAAACTTGTGAACTATATCATATTACTGTAATTCCATATTTACTATGAAGAATTTGATACAATGTATTAATTTGAAGAATTTTTGAATTTCAATAGTAATTTACACTTTTTTATTCAATTAGGTTTATTCCTTTCAAAATTTGGTCAAGCCTTAATGACTTAGTTTTATGATGAGGTTTTAGTTCTTCTTGTTTATTGTCTATTGATGATGTTTGACTTCTTATTTTAAGTTTGTTTTATGAATAATTTATATTTACCTTCAAATATTAGAAACAAATTAGAAATGATATTATCTTTTATAGTTTTAGGAGATATTTAGTTAATTTTCAGTAAGCTTGATAAATTACATTAAATTTGAAATCAAGCCTAATGAATTAAATTGTGAATTATTTCATAATTTTTAAACTATTTTGGATAGTTTTATACAAATAGAGACTTGAAAATCGATTGATTGGATGAATCAAACCATTAATTTAATTTATTTTAATATTCTCATTAAGTTTAATTTATGGACTAAATAGATTAAATTGTTTTTATTCTCTTTAATTTGTCTGTTGTTTTTTTCTTTTGCTAAAGAAATCTAGTTTAAATGGCGTATTACTTTGAAGTTGTTCTTTTCATTCTATAATTGCAAAAGCCAATTCTTAATTTAGTTTGATTTACAATTTGACTCGAAATTGTGAATCAATAATGAATATCCATACATAAAATATAATTACATTAATTTACAAATATCAAATAAATGATTCTACAATCTCATATTATTGAAACTTAGATACACAACAATATTGTTGTTTTTAGATTATAAAGATTCTTACCCTTAGCTTTCTATGTATTCCACAATTTACATGTGCTTAAATAAGGTAGTATTTTAATAATGCATTTTATATTTTAGATCTTCTATAAAGCTATGTAGTTAATGATTCATTTGGCTCACTTAAACTTAATTTATCTATTTGAATAAAAAATATAGATTGTAATTTATGATCTCTTCAGTTCGCAGATTAAGATTGCGAATTACTAATTAATCTAAATTTTCATCTATAATTCAATTACATAAAATAAAGTTTTTGTTAGAATAGGATACTGTAAAAACAAATTTATGTTTTTTAATAATTTATTCCAGAATTACCTTATTTTTTATCAACTTGGTTTGCAATTGAAAATATGAATTTAAACAGACAGTTTTCCTTGGCTTATCCTTCTTATTTAGCATTATTTTAAACACATTGATTACTCTATACTTTCTGTTCTGCAGTTAGTTTTATATATTTCTATAAGGAAATAAGAAGGGTTATCAATTTCGTCTAAGTTCTCCTTTTGATTCTAGATAGCATAATCATCAAGTGTAACAATTCCTTGATATTTGTAGATTGATGATTCATTAAATTAAATATGAATTAAACACTTACGCCATGTATATATAAACATAAAACACAAAAATTGAAACCAATATGACTTGTATTCATTTATACTCTTTACTCTAATCCTACTTGTTGTTGTTGTACTTTTCTAAGGCTCTGCATATCTCAGTCTTAAATAACTCTCTACTCTATTCCTTATTCAGATCAGAAGGCTAAGTCTACTTCCTTTAATCAAAACTACAATTGAGTATGGGGACATTGGATTTTTGCAATAGATTAGACTTCATATCTAAGATCTAATTATGTTTGCTGCATTACTCTTACTTGTTAGGTGAGATCTTTAACTCTAGCTCTCTCTGATTCGAGCTTTAGATTTAATTCTATTTTAAACGAAAACGTTACCTAATATCTTTCTCTCGTAGTCATTTTTTTATTATTTTATTATAGAATTGGCCTAATTCAGTTCTAGGAATAAGTAAACATGGGTTACATGATTTGAGATCGCTAATTTCTTCCATATAGAGTTTGTAGATTTGTTAGTGTTTGTCGTCTGAGTATATGGAATTTAGTTTTGGCTTCTCCTCTTTGACTATAATAAATTTAAATCCTTTGTTTTTACAATTAAATAGAGGATCGGTAGTAAGACGAGGGCTTACTTGAGGAGAGTTCTAATTAGAAAATGCAACTCTATCAGATTTGATTTACGTTCTTAGAGAATTGACCTCACCCAATAAATCTGGAGTCATGTCATTCTTATGCAATTTATAATATTAACTAGAAAATTTGATAAAATTCTTTTCAGCCTTTTTGTTTACTTATTTTGAAACAGTATAGATTTTCATCATCTCTCTTAATTTTTATTCATTCATTAAATTAATTGTATTATAAATCATCCCATTTACAAAATAAGAAAATATAAGCACAAAAATAACACAATTAATTTTATTCATTAACATCCCGTTCTCCATCTCTTCTCAAGGTTTTCGAAACTGCAATCGAATTACGGCTTCCCAAGTAATTAATTCACATCATTGTGTCTCTAACATAACCAAATTGAAAGATCCTTCCTCGATGCCACTTATGGAGGATCTAATACACTTTAACATTCCATTTACTTTTCAAAATATCCTTTTGGAAATGAGCCTTGCAATGTTTGCAAGCGTAGAATTCAGCAATGGCATCGAAGAAATTTCTCATCTTCTATTGTTACTCCTGGGTAGGCTCATCTGGATAGTAGATTGCTGTAGTGTGCAACACATTCCAGGTGTAATTGCCATATATGTTTCTTTTGAGAGGACATTCCTGAGTTGATGATTCCTCTTCAAATTAGAGCTTAGATCTCTTTTTGGATTTGAAATTGAGGATGTCCTCCTTTTCGCAAATGGGTTCAAAACAATTCTTATCACTCATAGATTAAATAATAATTCAATAAATACAATCACAAATATAAAGATGCAGCAAAAACAATACCTTTCTTAAGCTTCTTAGAACTTTCCTTAAACTTATTTTCCAATTCCTTATTTCCAATCACCTTAGCAGCCTCTTCCATTTATTTAATTAATTCATCCAATCGTCTAAGACATCTGATGATGGATCCTTCAAACAGATCAGTCATTTTGCAAACCTACAAGAATGACTATCCTTAACACCAAGCCAGGGTTACCTCCATCATCTAACTCTTGAACGTGGCTAAATACTCTTTCTAAACGGTTATGATATAAAGAATATTACTTCATCAATATTCATCTTAGATTCTGTGTATACAGTGTACAGATATTTAGCCTGATCAAGCACTTTTGTATACAATTATTGCATTTTATCATTTTTTAATTAGAACTTTTCGCTGTTGTTTTCATCATGCACAAAGACACTCAATACAGCACAAATTTCTTCAGAGGCCAAATCATTGAAGAGTCCACTTACTAATAGTTCAGTTAACTAATAGAAAATGTATAGATTATAATAAATACCATGATCTCATCTCCTGCTGATATTTCACAGGCCACTTTACCCTTCATTTACACTATTTCATCCTTGGATATGTATTGTAATCTTCTTAGAATTCTTTTCATTCTCTTGAGATCTCCACTCAAAACCATCTGCGAACTTTCCTCAATTTATTTATTCAACAACTTGATTGTTTATCCTAATTTAATTTTCTCATCATAGATGGATAATTCCTATTCTAGATTTTAATTATTTAGGTCCTTCTTCACTTATTCTACTTGTTCCAGAAGTGATTGTCTCTGTTCTAGCAATGTATCCAATTAGTCATCATTAATCTTCATGTCCTTAATGGGATGAATGAGAGGAGGCTATCCCTTGAATTCCTTGAGCAATTTAATCATAGTCTATTTAATTTGTGATTTGCTTTCATTAGTTCTAAGGTCTTTGGGCAGATTCAATTTGATGGTGCTGATCTCATAGAGTTGCTCGATATTCACTGGTACTATTTCTAACTCTCCCTCTTGATCGTATGATAATTGAGGTTAGGGTGGTTCATTCTTAATATTAACTAAATATGGGTACCTTCTTTCGCTTTTGAACATACAACATCACATCCAAAATGATGGATTGCTCTTGATCTTTATTCTTCTTATTTCCAAACTTCTTTTACATAAAATTGATTTATATGCCCCATCCCCAATCTCCATCGGATCCCTTGATTCTAATGATTCTGCCTATATGCATAAATGGTAAGACAATCTATGGTTGATAGATGATCTTCCTTATTTTATTATAGACGTGTGTAGATTAAGAGATTAGATCATGATAATTACCCAGTTTATCTTCATTTTCTATTTGTATTTAATCTCGTTTTTGTTTGAAGTCCTGTAACTTCTCCTTCATTTCAGGTAATTGTCTATCATTCTAGAATTAATGGAAGGACTTCTTGATAATGAATTCTGGATCAGTGTCTTCCATCCTCATAGAATTGATAAGCATATTGTAAGATAATCTGAATGAAGAGTTCAAACAGTCTGATTTTCCCTTGAGCATGGATTTAGCCACTTCTTAGTCCATCTTCTCATCACACATTAAAATGCACACTCCTTTGTCATCGATACCTCTTCTGCCTGCTCTCCCACTCATTTGAATGTACTCTCCTCCTTGAATCCATCTGAATTATTCACCATCGAATTTTCTGACAGAAGTGAAAACCACAGTTCTGGAAGGCATGTTCAATCCCATAGAAAATGTTTCAGTTGAAAATAGAGCCTTAAGATACCCTTCTTAAAAGAGAATCTCAATGATCTCCTTGACTATTGGTAATAATCCACCATGATGGATGCCTATTCCTTTCTTCAAAATTGGAAGCATTAATTGAATTTATGGTAATTGTCTATCCTCTTCAGACAAGCAATTCATGGCATTTTTATAGATGGTTTCAATGTTCTCTTTTTCTTTCGGAGTAGTCAAATCCAATTTCTGCATTCCAATAGCATATCCTTCCACTTCTCTTTTAGAAAAGGAGAACACTATGGCTGGTGCTAATTCTCTCTCTTAGATCATCTTCATCAATTTGAATAGATCTGAACCCTCAGTAGCCTTTCTCTTCCTTGTATTTTCAACATTTTCCTCCAACTTGGCTACTGCCTCTTAAAATTTATCTTCTTTGAATTTTCCTGTTTCATCAACAACTAAATAGATTCCCTCAGCCCCACTTGGAAATAGATAATGTTGTAAAGGCGTAGGTCTATAATCAGTATAGACAACATGACAAGGTTGGCGTTTGATTCTGCAAACCCATTCAGCAAATTCACTAGCATTTGGAATTGTTGCAGATAAAAAGACAAATCGAACCTAATAATTAAATATACATGTTTACATTTTAATTCAATAAGATGATGGTCTCCTCCCAAACCACTCCTCTTTCTCTATCTCTCATATAATGTACTTCATCCATAATTACCCATGCTACTTCCCTCACAATTTCAGAGCCTCTATACAACATACTCCTTAAAATTTCTGTTGTCATTACCAAACAAAAGGCATTCTCGTTCAATGTCACGTCTCCTGTCACCAATCCCACATCTCCAAACTCTTATTATAATTCTCTGTATTTCTAATTTGATAAAGCCTTGATTGGCGAGGTATACACAACTCTTTGCTTGTCTCTCTTAGCCATGGCTATTGCATATTCTGCTACTGCTGTTTTGCCTGCACTTGTATGGGCAGCCACCAAAACTGATTCATTTGATTCCAGAGTCTTCACTGCCACTTTTTGGAATGGATCCAAAGTAAACTTATATTATTTCGCATTCTGTTTCTTTTCTTGAAGTGGCTAGTAATCCTCAGGTGTGTACCACTCATGAATACACCCTTCATTCTCTTGGTTTTTTATTATCTTAAATGCCTCAACCTTCTCCTGTGCTTCTACATTCATTGACACTTCTTCCTCCACTTGGTTCTCCACTTGAATTCCATCTGCATTTGCATTTGTTTCAAAAACACCAAATAAATCCATTAATTAATTAAAGTAATATATTGAGTTAAATATTCCCCATAAAATTAATTTAATTTGTTTTTTCAACATTCTTCTAATGATACTCAAACATTACTCAGTCAAGATCAACAATCTCATCCAAAATGACAAAGTCCATTATCAAATCATCGTGACCAATGTGAACAATCCCGCAGATACCAAAACAACAATGAACAGATATTCGGAACTCAAGGACTTTCATGAACAATTAATTAAGAACATCAATCTACTCAAACTCTAATTATAATTGCCTGAATTCCCAAAGAGATCACTCTTCTCCAAAACCAATAAGAATCAAGAAAAGATTATTCAAAGACAACAAGAATTAGAACTTTATTTCAATCAGCTTTTCAGCATTGACAAAATTTTGAGTTTGCCTCCCGTCCAATCCTATTTGCCCATCGAAACCCCTTTAAATTAACAGTAACTATACAGAATCTAATCATAGAATGAAAATCACTGTGTCCATTGAGAGCTATACGGTTTATGATGATGTCGTAATCTACTCGATGAGATTTAAAAACAAGATCACAAAAGAGGAATGGATCTACAAGTAGAGATACTCAGAAATCAAGAATATTCACGATGCTTTGCTTGAGCAAGGATACAAAGGTAAATTACCTCCCTTCCCTACTCGTAAGCTTTTTGGCTAAACCAACGAAAATCCAGGTATGTAACCTATTTTTAACTTCTCCTAGAGACAATCGAAAAAAGAAGAGAAGATCTTGAAGTCTACCTCAATGCTATTTTTAGCACTCAAGAAATATACGACAATGAGATCATCCAATTTTTGATATCGGATTCTAAAAAATATTTTGAAACCAATAAAAAATAGGAAGAGTAGAAAAAGGCATAAGCCTGAATGTTTCATGATTCAATTTTACTAATACAACTCTTATTTGTCTATTCTATATATTATAATTATTCATATGTTATATATATTTAATTTAAGTTAATTTAACTATTAATGAAAACCAACAGTGTTCATTCAATCATTGTTGATAAATAACCTAAATACTCTCATATCTTGAATGGCTAACTCTTCAGTGGTTATCGAGTCCGTGGAAAGGATCACTCCAAAAAACTCTCTAATTAACTAAGCCCATCAGATGATTAAAAATTATCAAACAATTTATCAACATCTTAAAGTTATGTGAATGCTATGAAAGCATTACAAGACAAAATCAAATCCCTAGAAAATGAAAACCAAAATCTACAAGCCTAGATTGTATGAATATACAACATATCCTCATAGAATTCTCATGAACTTATTAAATCAAGCGAGATTAAGGAAAGAGAAGTGAGTTCCTATGGCAGATTAAGTGAGAACCAATTAATTAAAGATGTTGAGTCAAAGTTAGCTGAGACGGAGATTGAAAGAGACTCAATGAAAGAAGAATACGAATAAAAAATTTAATAATTACAACAAAATTTAATTAGCATCGCTTTATAATCGGACTAAAAATATAGAGAATAATAAGAAACTATACAGTAGTTGTAATTCATTTATCTATTCACTCTTAGGTCAGACTAGTTGGAATTGCAATTAGAAAGCAATTAAAACTATAGAAATAAAATTAACTCTCAAAACCTAGCAATTTAGTAAGAGAAATAAGTAAGCATTCGAATTATGTAAATAGAATAATAGCAATCTCGAATACATTTTAGATTAGGAGAGGAGGGATGGCAAATGTTTAATAGAAAAGAATGAGCGTTTGTTGGACGAAGTCAGTAAATTAAAAGAGCAACTATTTGAAATACGCACTTATATGAATTGTTATACAACATAATATGATGAAGCGAAAATCTAGAGTATGAATCACTTTTATGGGTAGGATTGCAAGAAGAAACTACTAAATAGCAAACTTAGATCTCAGAATTAACTGGATAGGTGTAATAATATAAGGAGCTTAATTTAAAGTTGAAATTACAGTTGGAACATTAAAAGTATGAATTGGAAAAGTCAGAGTTAAAAAGAGTTAAGAAATTATCAGAGTCTAATATCTAGATTGATTTACTGAAGCAATAACTGATTAATTTGTCTTCCAACTCCATAATTCACACGTAAAGTCCTAGAGACACATCGAAAAGGAGTAAATTGAGTACGAATATCTTTAACAACAAGACCCAAAGTGTAAGGAATTATAGAAAACTCAATAATGATAGCAATAAAAAGTTATTAGATTAACCTCGCAATTCCATGTTTAACATCTAATAAGAATTATTTAAACAGCCACAAAATGATTTATAGAGTAGTGTGTTGAGCAGATAGAAGACTTATGAATAGAATTTCCTTACTCAGTAGAAGAGTGGCGATAGGTATAATAATGGGAATTCAGCAGATGAACGCGTTTAAACAGATTAATTGAGTGCCAATAAGCAATAGAAATACTTCCAAGCCTAATCAAGAATCCATCATTTAAATGAATAATTGAAAATACTTAATATGCAATACGAGGACACTGAAAATGAGATCTAATAATTGATTGATCTAAAGATAAAATAGGAGAGAAGGTAATCACTGCTTCAGATAATAAATTAAATATAAGAAATTAATAAAGAACTTAATGATCTTGTAACCATTTCCAAACTTGCTTAGCAATAGTGAATCTTTCATCAAAGTTGATTATTATGCTCATATATGTATTTCTCTAATGTGTTTACATTAAATTTATATCATAATTCACGAAATCTCTTCGACTAATAATGCTCTTATGTATCTTTCAAATTAATCATCTAGCATGGTTATGGAAGATGGGATTAATTGCACGAATCTTTTTATGGTATTAAATTCTGTTTCTAAGTATTTTTTCAATCCTAAAAATATCACTGAAATGGATAGTACAGCAAATATTAAATATATTGAAGATAGTACCTAAAACATATATAAAATACATAGATACAATTGAGACAGTTTATAATTCATTTGTGACTCCCAACATACTTGATTTCAATTTCTGAGTCATCATCTAAAATACTCTAACCATGATGATGCCAGCCTCATTGTCATAAATAGGGTATTCTACTCGTGTGCTAAATTTATTGACGACAATCTGAGTTTATATCTAATTTTTTATAAAATTCAATGCCGCCACCACTCCTTTCAAATAATTTCCTTATATTGAAATGGGACAAAAATCAACCAAAAATCCCAGTTGCTCCTGACTTAAAATATCACAAATCGACTACTTCTAAACTTAATTAAAGAAAAACACAAAATCATTATTTACTTAATATTTGGATGAATCAAATTCCTATGTCAATAAGTTAAACTTCACAATATTGTCAATTCCTTAATCAATCAATGAAAATATCTATTAACTATCAAACTCAGTCAAATAGGTAAAGTTGGGAAATATGAAATGGTAATCTCTATTCTAATACAGAGTGGCAGAAGAATAGGTCATATCTTAGATTAGTTTGTAAATATCAACTGTGTCAGGGTATTTTTTCAAGTAACTCAGCTCTCCTTAGAATATTATCACACTCAACCCCAAAAATACAATCCAAATCCCCAAGATAAGAGATATACTCATTATTATAGATAAAGGTTCATATTGCAATTAACCATTCCGCTATTGATCTTTGTTCTTTCTATTCAGTTGATCTTGTACTTTCTGTTGGATTAGAAGCTATTGCTCCTTTTACGACAAGTCAAACTTGTACAAGAAAACTAGATCAGGATTCTTTAGTAATTGTTTCTGAATCAATTTGTATCTATCTATTTCATACTGCAATCGACTTAAATTACAAAACTTGAACACTCCCAAATACATATCTTATCTCTAATTGAACAATCTGAAATAATAAACTATGCATAATGTAACTAGCAAAGTAATCACAACGAAAATGGCCCAAATCATAGTCCAATCAGATTCTATTGTAATACTTCTATTGGTTGAGTAATCCATTATTTCCAAGGTTAGTTCCTCTAACCAATAATGAAGAAAGAACTAATTGGCTACTCCAAACACTTAGATAGAACTACCCGCTGTGCTCATTCTATTCTCATATCGATACTTGTATTGATGCAAATTCTAAATGATCTATTGCAAGGCTTCTCTAATATTCAATGTCTGATTATAAACATCACTTGTGTTTGCACCCATAAATATCATCCCAATAGTCTTATTTTCAAAAAAAGGCTATAGATTTTGATTATTTAACTATTTGATGAATACTTCCTTTATTTCATTGAATCCAATTTAAATGTTATCATAAAATGGTTTAGTCAAAGCATTGGCTTAAGCCTATGTAAGTGCACCAGGAGAAACGTAAGCGTTGTATGAAAGTATAGCCACTCTCATAGCTACAAATATATCATGAGGTGCCATGAAACTACTATGCAATTCTATCATGTCTATTTCAGATATAAACTAATTTAGATCATTCTAATTCTTTGTGATTATGATGATATAATGAATACAACTAATCATAAAATACACTACTAATAATATGGTAAAAATTCTGAGTTACCTTGGAATATGAGGTCTCAAAATTTATTAAATCATTTCATATTTTTTATAAAATTGAGACTATTTGGCCCATGCCACTTGGGAAGAATTCGTATCCTCGCCCTTTTTTTCAAATTAAGGTTTCTTAACTTATTCTAGATCATCCATATCCACTGCCCTGCCAAATTGATTTTTAGATGAGTACGAAATGCCCTCAGGATTTTATGCTATTTGACTGTAGAACTCTTGTTGTTTCAGCAGGGGATTAGCAGAGTTCAAAGGAGTTGGATTAGCACTTAAATCAACAGGACTCATCAAATTAACCTCATACTTCTATTGATCTGGGTGATAAAACTGTTAGCTCTTATCTAGAATTAAGTTAGTTTCAAATTAATGATCATTCCTTCTAAAAGGTTCAAACTTTTCTCTCTCTATCTTCAAAATCCCTGGAGGATTAGCGAATCCTTCCTGATCAGAAACAGGTGTAAATGCTTAATCTAATGAATTGCTCTCGAATTCGTTGTCGAAATAGGAATCATTAACCTTTAACTCCTTTATCTCCACTATATAATATTGATACCCGTAAAGTTCGCGAATATGAATTGACATTAGACATTCGCAATACATCAAATTCTATTATAGTTGCCATTCAGAGAAATCCTATTTAGTGTTTCTTACCTTATCATCAATCAATGGATTTATCAAAATGGGTTGTTTTATAAATTTAAAATCAGCGAGATTGACTAAGTCTTTATACGTGATAAGTTATTAGAAACACGGAATCAAATATTCAATGGGTGTATTCAATAACAATTTATATCTGATATTTTCAATGTAATAATTGGAATATCCTAACTTATCCAATAGATTTTAAGTAATTCCACCTACTTGTTAATTTACATCGACAAATATATAGGCTGATGTTTGAAAACTTTCGCTTAAAAAAACCAAAAATTAGATTTGTGTAATATCACTAAAATTAACCTCAAAAAAGAATTCAAAAGGCTGAATGATTATTTTGTGAAGTTTAAAAAAACTCAGATTCTTGTTCAAATAATACCGAGACTACGAAGTTTGCAGGAATCTTTACACCAATAATTAGTGTTCGTTGATGATTCCATCTGGTAATAAATAGTCAATATTGCTGTTTGTCTTTAAGTCATCATAGTCTTTTAAAAAGAATTTGCATATCTGCGGAGTAATATTCTATATCTGAAGTTCTTGAGTGTCTTCAAATAATTTAACATTCATGTATATTAGATCTTTGTTAAATAACGCATGCTTCTACTAAGCATTGCTGTGCACATTTATCAATTTCTCATCGGATATAGAGGAATTACAAGTTATTTTATGAGCGTATAGATAATTTTCTAAGAGTTCTCCTTAAAAGTACGTATGCAATGACTGAATCCTTTGACTTGGAAAATATTTGTATAATTTGATTAGTTTGTTTTCTAAGATTTCTATTTTCTTACTTAATGATTTAGACACTTGAAAAAGTTAGGCTGATCTGATATGCTTTACTTACTGTAATTAAAGAAAGAACCCCAATTTGGAATTGACCAGCATTTACACTTACTCTTTTAAGTTTTGGTTCCTCTTTTCACTTTTTAAGAATATTTCTATGGCCATTTGTAAACTATAGGTATCGCCAATCATCTCCTTGTATTGAAAGGATAGTTTTAATTTGTCCCTAACTTTTTCTCTCAGAATCATCACTCTCACTTTTTGATAGAAATTTAATAGATGAGTTCCAGTAAAGGCGAGCATTTTGTTGAGTTTATTAATTTGCAATTAACCTGCTTCCTGTACATCTTAAGATTTGGATGATCTACTCATGGATTGTCTTCCTTAATTGATCGTGTTATTAGATTTAATTTACTCACTAATCTTTTCTTTAACCTAACTTCTACTATTGGTGCGCATAGAGATATTGAATAATAGGATATTGATCTGCTTAAGAGCTAAGTTATTTAATCCGATTCTGTAGAGAAGAGAAACGTAGTGCACATAATGATTGGCATTTCTATTTTTTGAATCTACTCTCTGGAGTTCTCTTATGTACTTTTTCATCAGACTTTTGAAGTAGAAATTCGATAGATATTTAGGTAGGTATTCTTTATTGATGTAAGTTAATGGTAATGACAATTGTGGTTCAATAGATTATTTCTTATGTTGATATTCACTGATGATTTTGCTATAGGTTAAAATAGTTTAAGAGAACGATATGAATTCATCATTAAAGAACTTGCCAAGTATGTATTTGCAATTTGAAATTGAAAATTTTTGAGTTTTCTGCATCATCCTTTAATCCTTGTATACAAAGAAATCGTAGAGGATTTAGGCCAGCAAAGGAACCAAGATATAAATAATGATGTTGATGTTGGTGTCTATGTCTGATTAAAAATTGACTAAAATCAATAATGATTGGATAGATTAATATGAAATTACCATCAAAGTAGTTAGAATCACTTTTTTCAAACATGTCAAAAGACTAAAAATATTATATAACATTATCAAGGCAATAGCAAAGAGGATTATCCCCTACAATACTTCATTGAATTTCGTCAAATGATAGTAAATGATTATTTGGAATATGTTGAGCATCCAAATGATGAAATCGCCAAAACTTAATTTAAGGGTAGAAAAGCAGTTTAAATTAAAATCGATTGTTTCCTTGCATAGGAGAATGATCAAGAAATTGATGGTGTATAAAAACAGCAGGGTCGTAGTTATCAAAGTTATGTTTAAGTAATTAAGTTCAATAATGCCATTGGTGCTTAGGTTATAACTTAAAGATTGAAAGCAGAGACATTATAATGGTATTTATAAGAAAATAGGCTGGAGTTGGAAAAGGTTTGAACTTAAATGCATATAAAAGGATAGCTTATTAATCATTCGTTTATTATTTGAGTTCTATTTGTTGGAGATATTCAATAACAAAGGGATAAAAATAAACAGCATGCTAAAGATCATGGAGATCAAATAACAATATTTGGGTATGTAGCCCGAAACGATAAAGTCAGGACGAGCCACAACTTCGATGTACCAAAACTAATTTATGGGTGTTAGTATTTAACCGTCCATTTGAGTAAATGAATTCAGAGGGAAGTTTTGGAATAGCAAAGGCTAAAGCAGTCCTAAAATATAGAAGGCAAATAAGACTGATTTGTTCATAGGAGCATAATAATAGAGTTGAAGGATGGAATTGATGAATTGCTCCTTAAAGGGAATCGAAACCTTTGGCTTATCTTACTTGATTTTCATAAATTCAAAAATTATATTATTTGGTACAACACAGTCATCGAATTTTAATAATAAAGCCTTAATATGATTAAAACTAAGAGTATTTTAAAAATGGGTTCACTAATTGATTAATTTTTATTATATATTAATTACTATGTCTAAAAAACCTTAATATGATCTTATGTGTAAATTCCTAATTATAGGGTCAGCTTAAGTTGGAAAGACAAATCTACTTACTCGTTTTATCGACGACGTTTACAGCGACAGTCATATCACTACTGTTGGGGTGGATTTCAAATTCAAGGAAATGAAAGTCAATGGCAAAATCATGAAGATGCAAATTTGGGATACTGCAGGATAAGAGAAGTTCAGGACTTTGACATAAAATTACTATAAATATGCTCATGGAGTCTTGTTGGTTTATGCTGTTGATGATATTCAATCTTTTAAGGAAATCACATTTTGGATGAACTCTTTGAAATAACATGGAAAAACTGATCTTGCAATTGTTTTAATTGCTAATAAGTGTGATCTAGAAGAATAGAGGGTGATTTCTAAACAATAAGGAGAGGACTTAGCTAATCAACTTGGAGTTGAATATTTTGAGACTTCTGCCAAAATTGGTAAAAATGTATATGAAGCATTTCAGAGATTGGCTGATTTGGCAGAGTCATAAAACAATTAAAAGATCACTCTTCCAAATCTTACTGAAGATAATAGTTATAAGATCAATTTGACTTCAAATACAAGAAATAAAAAGAAAGGATAGGAATGCTGTTGATTATTATGATTGTTAATCTATTGAAATCTCCCCTTATAGTTATAATTGATCGCGTGGTGTAGGGGTTATCACGCGTCCCTAACAAGGACGAGGCCGCCAGTTCGAGACTGGCCGTGATCATTTTTTTTAATTAATTTCTTAAAGTAATTAAATTTTTTGGTTTTGAGATTCCTATTTTAATATCAATAAATAATTTTCTAATAAAAAGCAATAATGAAATGAAGAAACTAAATAAAGTTAGTTTTTGCTATGATTTCCTTCTCATCTTTTAAGATTTTTTATAACTAGAATAATTTTCTTTAGAGCATAAAATTAGAATTTATATAAAGATTTATGAATATAATTAGAAAGTATTTTTAATTATATATATTATAAAACAAATATGAGAAAGACTATTTCCCTAATGATTTAAATATAATTTAAATCACAGAAATACAAAATATCTTTGATTTTAATTATAAATGTTCATTGTTATTTATATGTAAAAGTTCCTTAGTTTTATCTAAACACTTCCCGATTTAATTCAACTGTCATACCTGTAACACTAAAAGAATATTTCTTTAATTCTTGACTAGCATTCTGATTCATTTTGTCAACTGCCTCCTTAACATTCGCCTTAATACCTTGCTATGAGTAGTCGATATCTATTCCACCTATATTCTATTTCAAACTTTAAGTATGATATTTGTAACCTTAAATCTCTGTTTTACGAAAGATCTATTAATATTCATCATCATCCATTAAATCTAAAAATCCCTCTTCTCCTGACACATTTTGTAAATTGGAAGCATCTCTTGCTCCAACATTATTTTATACAAGTTTAATTTTAGAATTAGCTGTAGGTATTCGATTTTTGATAACTTAACTCATTTATTCTGTATCCTCAAACTAATAGGAGAATTCATTATCATTTTCCATTTCCTTAATTTTATAAAATTTATTTAGAGCTTCATAAAAGGCTTCGTGAAAATAGATGTTTCCTACAAAAGTTTTTATCGGATTTGAATTACAATAGTTACATCTACATAATATTAGATTTTAATTTTCGTAATCAAAATTTATTCTCTTTAATTCTTCATAAAATGATGCAAAATCAGCCATTTTTTTATCTGGACATTTTTAGAGAATTAAAGGCTATTTAATTCTCTAATTTGGATTAATTATACAAAAAAGTTGTTTAAATAAAACCTTTCTTTCCCGTAACTCTGCAACATAATTCTCTCGTTTGATCTTTTATCTATCCATAAATTCTTAAAACATATATTATTCTCCTTAATATTGAAAAATCTTTGTTCCATTAGTATAAGACGTGTCCTTAAACATGTATGAAAGCATGTTTGAATCTAAATATATGTAATTGACAATATTCATCTTTAGAATTTACTCACTTAATTTTTAATTACATAATGGACAGCAGAAAGGTTTTGCTGGAGAAATTTTTTTTCTGTAAATATATTCTGCTATATAACTTCTCATATCCATGCAAATCTCTAGATTTGTACAAAGTTTACATCTTATCGGATATTCAATTATAAGTTAAGTGAATTTGTCTTTCATATCAACTTCATAATTTCTGTATTTATACAAAGCAACTTATTTGCTTAATTTCTAATCTTCTTACAGGAGATCTCCTTGACTTACTGATATTGCTAATTATGATATTGATTTTTTGAATTCTTAATATGATATTTTTTCTTACAAATCTGGATGCTTTTCATAAAATTTACAAATGAAGGGATCAACTGGCTAATTATTTACTATATTTAAATCTTCTTCAATTTTTTCAGTTTACTGATTATAGTAAAATTTATATGAGCTGGGATTACTTATTTTTATAGCATTTAATAAATCCTAATCTACACAAATGCCAGAAAATAATAATTAAATGTCTAATAATTTCTCTTAATCCTCTATTTCCTGATTGCTTGTAGTATCAGATTCTTTAGTGTAGTCTTTGTGAGCAATTTTCAATCGATTTGAACACCCTGGCTGATTGCATTCTAAGAATTCTTTTTTTTTCCTATTCTATTACTAATAGAATAGCAAGCTAGTTAATTCATAACATTCGTAATGATTGCATCTCAATATTCTCACAGGGATAGTTATTTTCACTCTGTCTTACAAGCAAAAACTCCAAAAATTAATTTTTTGTTATTTGTTTTAACTCTATTATTCTAAGTCTCTTTTGATCATTGAAGAAATTGAGGTATCCTTAGTAGCTCTGTCGAATATTTGTTGTATTTAATTCATATATTCATTTTAAGTAAAAAATGACATATATCTTGTTTTATTTCTTATGTATTTAATAACCAAATTTCCTTTGATCAATGTCACTTCCTCAACATATTCATTAAATTCTTTATAAGCTTTAGCTCTCCAATCTTCAACTAAATCATTCAAACTCATTGCGACTTTGTTACAATGTGGACATTAATATAATCCGTTATTTTGAATTTTGTTTAGAGCATCTTCCATTTCAAAGCAAGCATTTTTATGTAAACATCCTTTAGTTAAAGTCTATTATATAAAACAATCATACGGGATTTTTATATCTAACTTTGGATATGGGATTAAATAATGAGAATGTATCAAATATAACCTCAGTTGGATTTTGGTTCATTCTTTATTTAAAAATTTAAGGATTTTTAGAAAATGATTAAAGAGTATAAAAAAGCTCCGAATTCTATTAATTATTTAAAGCAATTAATTTTCAAAGCTAGTTTTAATCGAGAGGAAAGGTTTAGACAATTTAAAAATTACGATGAATTTTAGTGCTCAAAAACATTAAAATTTTAGATTAGAAATGCATTTTAAATATTATATATTATTAATATATAAAATAGTAATTGAAATGAGTTAAAAAAAATAGGAAATATCAACTTGGATATTGGCTCATACTTAATTGGCATAGGCTTTGGAGGAGGCATGGTAGGAGTTTTGCAAGTAAAAGAGCTAAGAGGATGATTGTAATGATGAGTAGGAAATCAAGAGACAATAATATGAGAAAGAGAAAAATATTGGATAAATTGTGTAGGAGGTTTGGGAAGCCAATTTGGACAAGTTAAAACAAAACCAAAAGTAGAACAAATCTTCAAGGAATAATCTTTTCGATGCTGAATGTACAAGCTACAACATTCATCAGGAGAAGAATTTGGGACTCAAAGATATAACAAGATGGAGGTTGTCATTAAGAGATTGTAAATTGGAACAAACTAAAATTGGGAATGGAGTGGTTGAAATTTAAGCATTAGAATTCAATGAAAAGGATCAAAAAAAAAAAAAGAATAAAAAATGAATTGTAAAATTTAATATTGCTTTTAATAAATATATATATTTATTTCTATCTTATGCAAATGAATTGTGGAATTTAAAATTATATATTATTAGATTAAAGATTGAATCAATGAATTAGCCATTCACAATTGCGAATCATTTCTTTATAGACAAAAATAGCAAATCCACTTCATTTTGGGATAAAGATTTTAGAAAATTGTTACAAAATGAAAGGGATTTTAATCTCAATAACGAACATTGTATCTGTTTGTACAAAAAAGGAAAATTTCTCAATCAAATCATCGAAAGATATTACACAATATAAGGAGCATATCTTTTTTATGGATATAATGTAAAGATGAGAGAATCTATTATTTTTTCAGGACTTAAAAGGTTTCCGAAAATTAGAAAATGTCTACATGCGAACAGCCGTTGATTCGAGTACTTACCCATACCAAATACAATTAATTCATAATCAGTCTCAAGTCATTTTATATTCTAATTCGGAACAGAATTACAGCTAAATTAAGAATCAATTAGAATAGTATTGCATATTAATTGGCTTTCACTCATAATACACTATTATCAATTAAATTGGGTTTGGCTCTACGGCATAGGTTTAAATTTTCACTGATAATTTTAGGTTTATATATCAAAATCTTAAGCAAATGGTCAATGCTATGCAATCAAGAGAATTAGGAAAAATTCAAAGCTCAATCCACAATTTTTGATGGAAGAAATTTAAATCATGAATGAGCTGTCTCATCCAAATATAATAAAATTGTATAAAGTGTTCGAAACAAACAGTAATTATATTCTCTTTATTAGAGCATATCAATATGGTATTAGAATTAGTGGAAGGAGGGGAATTGTTAAAGAGTCATCGTTACAATCTTCGAGATGCTAGGATGATTTTTAAATAATTGGCGACGTGTGTGGATTATATGCATTAAAAAGGGATTATGCATAGAGATTTGAAGCCTTAGAATGTTCTGTGCAAAACTAATAGCATTGAGATAGTGTTGGCTGATTTTGGCCTTGCAACTTGGATCAAAAACAAATAGCATATCTACTATCGTTGTGGAACAACTGGATATGTTGCCCCTGAAATTCTCAAATACAAAGAAGGAACTAAAATGTACACAGAGAAATGTGATATTTTCAGTTTAGGAGTGATTTTGTATTAATTGTAAAGAAATTGCATTAATATATTTAATGTAGGATTTATAATATTCATCCATTTAAAGATATTGATAAAACTATAGTCTTATAAAAGAATCTAAATGCAGAGTTCAAATTTGATGATTCGATTAAAGTTCCATAAAGCTGCAAAGATCTAATCACTTTAATGCTTAAATAAAGTCCAAAATAAAGGCCAAGTGCAGCTGAAATATTACGACATGACTTCTTTAATGAATAACTCTATGAACAATCTAATTCAAATTTCACCATGATCATTTAAGACACCTAGTAATCTAAAAAGTTATTTATTGTAGTTCAGATATAAAAAGATCAGGGCCATCCTTGAGTTTTTAAAACGTAGATATGAAATTTTCTACAATCAATAATGGTTTTAAACTATTTGAAGATGAAGTGGATGATAACATTGAATAACAATAAGGTACTGATTTTTTAGAATTATCTCCAATCTGGACCAAAAGAATCGATCTACATCGGTGCACCTAAAACTAATAATAACCCATTTCGATGGTTTTTTAAAGATAGTATTCATAAGATATCAAAGGCAAGAAATCCTCAATATTTCGTTCAGAATTGAAATAAAAATCAATCCAAATGCTATAACCTTTATTAGAAAAATCACAATTAGATTTTCAAGATTATCATCAAATCCCTTATGTTAATCACAATAATATGTTATTGGTCCACATGAAATGAATTTATACATATATTTTTCTCTAATTTTATCATTTCTTTTAAGTTTTAGTTAGCTTTTTGTCTAATATCTTTATTAAAACTATTTTAAATGATTTACTTCAAATAATGATTTATTGGTGATTTTAATTTTTGCAGAAAAATAACAAAATTAATAAAAATAATGATTTCTCTCAAAAGAAAGTAAATGCGAAGCTCCATTACGAGTGCCCATTCAAAAGGCTTGATTTCAAAAAAGGTTTCAGCTCCAACCTCAGAAATTACTGCAGAATTCCTGAAAAGATAGAAAGAATATGAAACTATAAATAAATATTCTCAATAGGAAGAAAGCAATGACCTTATGAAGGCTTCTCTACGCAAATCTAATTATCATGCCCTTAAAGACGCTGTCAATGAGGCTAAACAAAAATTCTTTGAATCCACTCCTCAGCGAAAAAACTTTATGAATTCCACCATTCCAAGTTATCAATAACAGTATAATTCAATCCAATACATTGCTAATTAATTCAGAACTTAAAAAAAATCGAATTGCTTCATACACAATGAAAAGAAATAACAACAAAAGCAATGGAACCTTAGATTAATTTTACTTATAGTAGTACCATTCATTTGCATCATCCGAGTATTTTTTGCATTATTTGTTTTTGAATGAAAAATCCATCTGATCAAGTCTAGAACATTATTATCATCATGAAACTATCATAGATTTAAAATTATAAATATCATCTAGTAATATCGATTCTAAATTTATTTCAATAAAACACATTAATATTTCACAATTAATCTGCTTATCATAAACTTTTGGTACATAGTACATATTAAAATCATTTAAAATTAACATAAGAAAATCCAAAAACTAAGTAAATTAATCGTTTTTAATTCTTTTAGTCGATTAAAATTGATTGAAAAGAGAGAGTTTACAATCATGAATATATCATAAAATGATTAAATGATATGTTCTAACTCAAAATTACAGAAATTTGTGAGGTTAAAATTCTAACTAAATTTTTATAGGAAATTTATTATGATAATATAATATATTAATATAAAAAATCGAATGAAAAATCATTATTTGATGTAATGGTTTTCACTCAATAAATTATATACTTGATTTTAATAAAATAATTATTTTATGAGATTGTTTTTGCTCATTGGATGTATTCTATCCTTTGGATTTAGTTACCTAATTAAGAGTGAAATGGGAATAATGTGGGAGCCTAATATAGATGCAGTTATTAAATAGATGAAGGAGATGTAAGCTTATTATCGATAATATCCAAACTATGACGTGGCAATGGATAAGTAAGGACTTCTTCATGCGTACATTTAACTGCTTATAGAAAAACAGGATGAGATTGTTAATGCGCATAAATTAAAATCGTTAATCAATTATTTTGAGAGCTAATTTTTAGAGATTCACAATAAATACTCTGATAATCAAATTCCCGATGATAAGTTTGGACCAGCTAAATGGGAATTTGATTACTAATACTATTTACAATTTATTTATTGGCCAATAGGTTTTGTTTTAGGGTTGTTTTTGATAAATTTGATTTATTACTGCGTTGCAGATTATTGTTTAAAGAGGAAAACAGAATGATTATTATTTTTATATGGTAACTAATATTATTTGAGTTTTATAAAAATGCGTATATTTATCTTTGGATCATCTAGAATTAGAGCATTTGCGAATAAATTAGATGGATGCTGGAATTATGATTTTCTTCAAAACGCACTTAAATTCTCATTTTAATTAAATTAATAAAAAAATAGATTGTTTTTTCATTAGTGTATGCTTTAATTGTCAATGCAGATAAGAAACAGCAAAGTGGAAACAAGAAAATCTTATCAATAGAAGAAGTTTTAATTAAAAAGTAGCACGATTAAGAAAATTTTATTTTTGGTTTATTTTGTTGGAGTATTTTAATTTGAGAACAAGCAAATTATTGTGGACTTGATGAACATTAGTTTATTGATGATATAAATTTGGAGACACAACACCAAGATACAAATATCAAATATAGATCGTTTTGATTTGACCATATGTTTTTGTGCTTTAATTTCTAGATAAACCATTCCTCAATTACAGAGCATTATATTATCTCTATGCTTTTTTTCATTCAAAAACAATCTTTCGACTATTCTGAAAAGTGTGAAATTGCTTAAAAAAATAAAGAATTTATCAATCACCATTATTTTCATAATTTTACTCACATCCTATTTATTCACTTATTTATATCATTCATATGAGTAAACATTTACACTATTTGGGACTTTTAGCAACACTTGCATAACAATGTTGGAAATATTGACCTTAGATGTATTTTTGTTATGAAATAAATCTAGTCGTGGGGTTCAAGAGGAAGAATTCTAGAATAGTAGGTAGGATATACAGGGATCCCGTCGATAATCATATGTGCTTATGTGTTTTTGATGAATTACTTTTATATGAATATTCTGATAGGACTAATTTTGGAGACTCTTTAATTGGAGTAGAACCAATAATTGGTTCAGGTGAATTTTCTAGATGAACACGAAATCAAAGAGCAGAAGATAAATAAAAAACTATCTGATAATACTCATATTTGCAATTTAATGTTAGGATAATTTTATTAATAAATTGTAATGGTGTTTAGCATAGTAAGTGTGATATTTAACATTTATAATAATTTTGTGATTGTAGATACTATGGGTAAATTGTTTGATGCTCTAGATGATATTTTATATTCTATTCATTTTATATTTTTATTGTTTCTAGATGTATCTTTAAATCATTATCATAAAAGAAACCACGCATATCGTATGAGAGATCAAAGTGGGAACGAATGTTTCTCCATTTTATAGCAGGGCCATTAGCATTATTTTTGTCTCATGATTTAGCTTGTCTTTGCAATCTATGTAAACTAGCAACTACTCCTATTGTAAGAGGGATATTTTCAGGGACAATATCAATATTTCCTATATTGTTTCCGATTATAACAGTACTATTGGCTATAATTCTGTTGATGGCAGTTTATACGAGCAGATTCTATAGTTCATTTATTGGTTTTAAAGGAGAGACCTATTACTCATCTCTGCAATAAGCCTTTTACACTTTTGTGCAATTGCTCACTTTGGATGGTAATCATATGAGATATTTTTAGATTGGGATGCAAATGTCCTTCCAGTGTTTGAATCCCAACAAATAATTATGCCCTACATCCTATTTCCATGTTTTATCATAGTATCCAATGTGATATTACTCAACATATTGATAGCATGTAGTTGCAAATACTTTAAAGAGATTGACTACTCCATAAATTGTTAGAGTCTGAATGAAGCCCATCCTGATAATTTATTAGTTAAATTAAACAAAGTTGCTGAATTGTAAATTCCAATCATCATTTGCAATGTCCCCAATACAATATAAGAAAGTCACATATGTCAAAGAGAAGGACTAGTTTAAATTTGTTATAATAATAAAATAATCAATGCATTGTTGGTTAGATAATGATTAATGCATTCTATATCTTTATTATATATATATATATTTAATGTATAAACCCAATACTAATCATTATTTCTTGGCATAGATTGTTGCACTTATAATTTTGATTCCACTGTTCTGAAAATCCTTTAATTCCTGCTCAGAAACATATTTCAACATCAACTCATCAGGGAAATCAATCACCTTCTCTTTCTTAATCTGAATGTCAGTGAATCCTAGTTCTTCAAGAATCTTTAACTATATATCTTTTCTTAGAGCTCCAGAAACACATCCAACATGCAATTCTGACGCCTTTCTTATTGAAAAAGGTAAATCTCCAGTAGTAAGTACGTCACTTATGGAGAAATGACCATTTTATTTTAAGACTCTCTTGATTTCTAAGAATACTTTTCTTTTGTCTGGTACCAAATTGATAACACAATTGCTTATAACAACATCAACAAAATTATCTAAAATGGGTAAGTCTGAAATATCCCCATATCTGAACTCAACGTTTCTGAAGTTGTATTTGTCTGAATTCAATTAAGCCTTTCTGATCATATTGGGGGTCATGTCCACTCCAATAACTTTTCCACTTTCTCCAACTAAAGCTCTGGCTATAAAGCAATCATTTCCTGCTCCGGATCCTAGATCTAGGACTATGTCTCCTTTCTTCAATTCTGCAAATTCAGTTGGAATTCCACATCCTAATCCTAAGTCAGCTTCTGGAACATATCCTTAAAGTTTTTCATAATTTTCTGCAAACACAGCGTAATCTATGGTTCCGCAACCTGAGGAACTGCCGCACCCTCCTACTCCACAAAACGTGGCTGCATTTATTTGTTTTGTTTATTCACAGATTTCTCCATATCTTTGTTTTACATTATTTTTGATTTATTCTTCTGATTCACAACAGTCATTTGAGCAACATTATTGTTATTATTAGACTTATTCTTCCTAACAACAACTTTGCTTGTCACAACATTGTTCTTCCTTACAATTTTTATTATCTTAATTGTCCATGTATTTTATTTAAAATTATTATTAATTTTGATTTTTATTTAATTTTTAAATACCCAATTGAATTTTAATTAATTACATTCATGAATCACCATAATAAATTAATGAATCACTAAAATAATAACAATACTACTTTCTTATTTACTCCAAAAACTATAATTTCAATAGATTTTTCTTTCATTAACCAATCATAGAGATTGCATAAACATTTTTAAAGGTTATTTGATGCATTTTTGTTCATCAATGGGAATTGATCTTATTGAATTGATGTTCCTTATCATAGCTTTATTGTATTCAAACTCCATGGATCTCATTTCATCTAATCAAGGTTGTGCTACAATTTTGAAATACTCACAAATAGTAAATTCTGTGTGGAGTTCTTTAATAATGCTTTGTGAGTTCATTTATTAATAAATCAAATGAATGAATTTAACGATTTCAAATAATTGCGTTAAAATTACTCAAATGCTTTGGAGAAAAACATCCAAAAACTTTAGGGCAGATTAAAGGCTCTAAATAACAACATAATAAACTCTACATCAGCCTAAAAAATTACAATGACGAAGAATCCCTCAGAAGTGAAATCATTAAGATCATCATGCTTATTTCCAGACAATAATTTGGCATCACCAACAGACAGATTCGAGAACAGTCAAGTCTTTGCCAATTATAACAGATACAGCAGTCTCGATGTCCCTTAAGCAAGTCAAGGGGCTTAAAAAAGCAAATAATCACCAGATGTTTTTGAAAATATTTTTTTGAAATAATCTTACATTCCCTATGAATAGAAATAGATAAAGTAGGCAAGTAAAACTAAGCAGAAGAACACTCAAAGCAACACTTTGAAGATAACCAAAAAAGTAGACAAAAATCCTTTAAGCAATCAAATGAATAGTCAATCCCTGTAAAACATCAAGAAGAAAGATGATATTTCATAAGACAAAACTCTAAAAAGGAATCCTGAGAAAAAGAAAGCACTAATCCCATCGGCTGCTTAATCAAAGACTAAGAACACTTCGCGTTCCCCCTAGAAGCAAAGAGTCAAATAAAATAAACAACAAACACCATAATAAAATCAACAGAAACCATTGCTAAATGACATTTTGAAAAAATTTGTTTCCTCCAAAACCAGTTTAAGTAGAACAATATCCAAATCTAAATCGAAATCCAAGTCAAAATCAAAATCCAAATCTCCTGAAAAGGAATCTACTTCCTTTAAGAAAAAACTCAAATCCAGATCGAGAGAACAAGCCATACATCATTACAATGAACAAATTACCTCTTAGTTTAGTCCGATTCAAGAGAAGTTTCAAATGAGGAATATTGACTACTCGCCCAGTCTATTACGTTAAGTGAGGACTCTAAGTAAAAAGAAGGGAATCAGTAAATCGAAGCAATCCTTACAACAATAGTAACAATAATAAATTACAAATCCCAGTCCAAATAAGGTGTCTGAGATTCACACTCTGAGATTGAAGCATTTATTGAGGGAGAAATCAAGCAAATAGGACAAAAAGGCGAGGAATCAAATACGGACTACCGAGTCTCCGATTCAAATAAGAGACTATAAAATTGATGTATTTAAATGACATAATAAGTGTAGGTTCCCTAAATTAAGAGTCTTGAAGATTAGCCAAAGGATGATTCCAAGCCAAGTTCGGTAAGACTCAACACTTTATCAATTTAAAGATCTGATGAAAAGGATCGAAGTGTTTTGATGAATATATTCAACGAATTGAAGAATCTATCTGAGGATCAAATTCAATAGTTTTAGCAAATATTAAAGTAGATTCGAGTGGAAAGAAAGGATGAGGAATTGCAAACATCCATTTCCTACATAAATTAGGTGGTAGAAAATCAAAAAGGCAACAATTCAGCAAATTAAAAGAATAATATTTTAGAAAGTCATTTGAAGATGGCATTGGAGGAATTCCCCAAAAAATCTCATGCATCCTCGCCAATGTCAAACAGTAGTTTCATCTTTAAGAAGGAGTTCCTAACGAATTCATAAATAGAGGACATATGCTAATAGAGGGAGAAAGTAAATAGAATTTATATGAATTAGAGTATCAAATTGAGGGTCAACAGTCAGATGTAGGCATTTCAGAATTTGTTGCAGCAGTAAAAGATATCTCCGAGATCGTTTCATCACAATAAATAATTGGTTTAATCGTGGTTTTCAAAGTAGGCGGATTAATTGTCGAGATTCAAAAGTGAATTGCAGAAGGTGCAGAAGCAATCAAATAGTTTGCTGAAGAAGACTGAATAGGATGTGATTATTGTGAAGGACTTGAGAAAGGATTAGATGCTGGTGTTGTCCTAGTTATGTATGTATTGGCACTTTAATAGTTAGAATAAATTTCATTTGATTAATCTGAAATTAAGGATGAGAGTTTCTTAGATTAGTCTGATCTTTAGTTTAGCATTCCGAATTCTCCGAAAATAGTAACTCCAAATACGAAATTCTTGAATTAGATTAATGATAGGAATGAAATGAAGATTGCTTAATAACAATCAATATCATCATAGTCGAAGTAGAATTAATTTTCAAAACCATTTTAGTAAGATCCAAAAAGAAAGGATTTTGAAATCTCAACATTTAACGAAGAACTCTTTTTTGGAAATTAAATTGCAAGACCTTTATAGGTATCACCTAATAACGAATCGAAATAAGTAATAACAGATTATCGAGAACCATAGGTGTAAATTCATGGTTTGAATTACGCTTTGAAAGTGGAGGAGGAGGCAGAGAAGATCATTGAGCACTTAATCGACGAAGCATCGAATAGTTTGAATAAGATAGAATTGGTTCAACAGTATGCCTATCAAACTAATGCGGGGATCCTCACAAACTTGGGAGTGATCAACAACTTTATAAATTTGATGTGCTTTGCAATTCTAGGTAGGAGCTTTAATGTTATGCAATAGAAAGTGATTAGCAGGAATTTCTGAAGAGAATGAACACTCCCTATGGCAGAAAACCCATAAGCAGATTGAGACAGTTGCACGGGCAGGACGATTGCGAAGGTCATCAAGAAATGCAACCCCTTTCCTAAATAAGTTATAAAAGAAATCTATCATAGAACAAATATTGGAAACTCAAAATCAGTATGAAAAAATTCACAACTAGGCCATATTCGATGCTTTCAACGAGGCTCTCAATATTTAAAGACCTTTCTACCAAGATGAAGGGATTCCCTATCCATGGTGCATAGAAACCAACATTTCATAAAGATTGTGTTATGGAATAGAGGACCTCCCCAACATCTTGGAGAGAGCAAGACAAAAGGTGTTTGATTGGTCGAAGACTCTGTGTGGTATGGAATGAATGTTTAACCGTGTTTTAGGATTGTTGTCCGATGAGATTCCAGTGATCTCGGTTCGACAACTAAATTATGAGCAACTCATAATAATGCAGGAATGCCAGGGGAATGATTCTTTGGCTTACATCAATGAGGAGAGGATACAAAATTGTCTCTCGATTGAAGTATGATATGCAAGTGATCTTAAATTAGTTGTAAGAAGGAGAAAGGAAATGGTTCTAGATGGCTCAGGAATACTCCGAAGTGTTGATGGAGATAGCAGATTACGTGTTTGAAGAATTGACTGAGGAGATGGTTGTTGAGATTCTGATGTGATCAAAATTAATTACTTTTTTGTATTCTAGTTAAAAGAAATCGAACTAATAATAATAATAATTCAAATTTAAATAATAGATAACAATTTTACAAATCATCATTTAGCAATTCCTTATTCAAGTCTATAGAATGCCCCTTTAAGACCCACCAATGTTTAGTAGTTACCTTCTTCAACGATTTTGCCGTCTTCGAAGACATAAATAACATCAGAGTCCTAATGGATATTATGAATTAATTACTTTGATAGTTGAAATTCTGTGAGCAATAGCAACAGTGGTTTTTCCCTCCATCAGTTTGTTCAGACTGTCCTGCACTAATTATTCACTTGCAGCGTCCAGAGCACTGGTGGCTTCATCAAGTAATAACAGATTTGAATCTCTAAGGATGGCTCTAGCAATGGCAATACGTTATTTCTAGCCTCCTGAAATCTAGGCTCCCTTTGGTCCTACTTGTCTATCGAATCCTTGTCCTCTTTGTTTCTCATTCCCCTTCTATTCCACCTGAGTTTCTTCGAATTGGTTCTTGATGATAAAGTCGTAAGCATTTGCTTTCTTGGCTGCATTTTCTATTTACTCACCAGTTATAGTAGGTAGATTGTATTGAATATTTTCCTTAATAGTACCATTGAACAACACTGGCTCTTGTGAAACAATACCAAATTGTCTTCGAATGTACCTGATGTCATAATCAGTGATATCAATGCCATTAATAGTGATGACACCTTGATCTGGTTCGTAAAATCTCATGAGCATTTACATCAAAGTAGATTTACCACATCCAGAAGGACCAACAAAGGCGACTTTCTATCCTTATTTAACAGTCAAACTCAAGTTTTCAAAGACATTCTTATCTCTTCCTACATATTTGAAGGTGAGATTGTTGAAATGGATGTCTCCTTAAACTGGCTTAGTAATCTTCTGCTTTTTTAATCTCTCCTCTCTTTGGAATTCATCTTCACTATCAAGAATTTCAAAAATGTTTCTGCTGGCATTTTTAGCTGCTCCAATATCACCTGCAAATGCTGCGTTGTTTCCTGCACTCATGGTTGCAAATGTAATGGCAAGAATGGACTTGAACATACCTTCTATTGTGATGACTCCATCTCTACAGAGAATGGCTCCGACATAGAAGACAATGGCATTGATGATGAACATTTACATTTGTGAAAATCCGAAAGCCAAACCAGCATACACTCCTCGCTCCTTTGCTTTCATCAATGGAAGTTAGACCTTCTTTGAATATATTCCAAGAATGATTTCCTCATTACCGAATGAAACAACAGTTCTTATATTGGTGACAGCCTCCATAATCAAGTTACCAGAGTCTTTATATGCTTCGTCAGTAAGATCTGAGAACCCTTACAAAAACTTGGCTTACAAGATTCCTCCTACGTATGACAAGGGAGCCAATCCAAGCATGATTAGAGTCATTTACCAACTGGCCACAAAGGAAATGACCAATCCACAAATCAAAGCACCAACATTTGATATGTTTATACCCAAGATGGATGAGGTGAGTCCATTAATCAATTTACAATCAACAGACAATCTGCTTGTTAAGGTGCCTGCATTGTTTTTGGGGATATCAAAGTATGGAATAGGCATTCTCAACAATTTTCTATAAGTATCCAATCTCAATTTGCAGGTGAGTTTCTCTCCCACATAAGCCAAGAAATACATTTGGAATGTCCAAAGAATTTAAGCAGCAACTCCAATCAAGAAAAACCAGAGTGCCAGTCTATCTGCTTTGGTTTTGACTTCATCCTTTAAATCGTCCTTCAAGAGTTCGCACATCTCTGGAGTGGGGTTATCGTATGTAATTGAACATTGGTAATCAGCAAATGAAGGATTGGATTCCACCAAAACAGTAATCATTTCAGCCAAGAACAAGGAGAACACTGGGAATGTACATCCATTGGCTAAGGCTGCAATAATACCAATGATGAATTGGGGTTTTTCATCCTGATTGTAAGTGAACAACCTTCCCATCTATGCATCGACTTCCTATTTCTCCTATTTGGATTCATCCTTCTTAGGTAATGGTTGTGTTTCCAAGTCTGTTTCATTTTTCTTATGATGATGATGGTGGTGGTGATGATGATGTACTTATCCGGAAACCTTCTTGACCAATTCAGGTACTCCCAAGTCTTGGAATCTCTCGATTTCTTGTTTAACAGCAACAGCAATATTTTGTTGGTCGACCATATTCATCTTAAGTTTGACTGATCTTTAAGAACCTTTTTGTTACTCTTCGAGATTCTTCTAGGAAGGATTAGAACTAGAAGATCCAGAGTCATTCTCTTGATTTTATGCTTGAATCTAGTTCTTAGCCAAGATTTCATATTTTCCATGCATATTCATCAACTCTTGATGAGTTCCCATTTCGACCACGACACCTTTATCAATGACATAGATTAGGTCAGCATTCTAGATGGTGCTTAATCTGTGAGCAATGACGATGGTAGTGATTCCCTTTGACACTTCGTCCAAAGTCTCTTGGATCAATCTCTCATTGGTTCTGTCCAACGCACTGGTGGCTTCATCAAGTAACAATATCTGTGGTCTTTTTAAGATGGCTCTGGCAATAGCAATTCTCTACTTCTATCCACCACTCAATTGACCACCTCCGATACCAACGTAGGTCTCCAATCCCTTGTCCATTTTGGATACAAAGTCCCAAGCGTTGGCTTTCTTCAAGGCATCAATCATTTCAGTCTCTGTTGCATCTGTCTTACCATACAATAGATTCTCTTTGATGCTGGTGGCAAATAATACTGGCTCTTATCCGACAAGACCAATTCTACTTCTCAAATCAATTAGATCCAGGTCTTTGACATTGATTCCCTCAGCTCCACCAAATAAGACTTCTCCTTCTTCACAATCATAGAATCTTTCAATCAATTACATCACAGTGGATTTACCGCAACCACTCTCTCCTACCAAAGCTACTTTCTTACCAGCAGGTATATTCAAGTTTAATCCTTTGAGTATTTTTTGATCTGGTCTGTTTGGATAACTAAATTAAATATTCCTCAACAGAATTGTTCCATTAAAAGATGTTAATTTTATTGGGTTAAGGGGGTTGACAATCTTTGGATTTCTGTCTAAGATGGCAAACATCTTAACGGCGGCTTGTCTTCCCTTTGCAAAGTTCTGGACACAAGGACCTGCTTAACCTAATGAGAATCCTCCAGTCAAGATGGCAAAAAATATGATCATCACATCTCCCACTGTGTAAACTGCTCCCATGTTATCATTGAGAGTCTATAAAAATATATAGAGATATTTGGGTTACCTAATCGGCAATCAACTTGGCTCCATACCAGAAACCAAGAGCGTAGGCCCAAAGCATGGCTGCCCATAAGAATCCGAATGCTAGACCAACTCCGAATTGATAACTGATTGTTGTGGCTGTTGCATCAAGAAGGTGCTTTTTGTACTTCTCGACTTCAAAGTCCTCACCATCCAACATCTTCACTGTCTTGATGGCATTGATTGCTTGTTCGGCCAATGCTCCAGCATCTGAATAGGCTTTTTGGGTAGCATTCTCAGAGGTCTGGATAATGATGGCAAATATGGCTGTGGCTATGGAGATTGCTGGCAATGTGGCTGTGACTACCAAGGCTAATTACCAACCACTAAAATATTCATGATAAAAATGATTACTAAATGTAACCAATCAAGAAGCCAAAGAAGGACATCGAGAAGGTCATGATAAAGGTGGGAACTTTCTCTCCGATGGCACCCTGCACTGCAAAGGTCTCATTTGCCACTTTGCTATTCAATTCGTTTGGATTAATGGTATCGAACCATCCGATTTCCTATCTCAGAATTGCGGAGAAGTATCTCTTTCTGAATTCTATGCTCTGATTCTCTCCAGTTATCATCCAAGTGGCGAACATTATGAAGGACATGAGCATTGTTCCCACTGCAACAATAATGAAATATCTATATTCATCTTTTCTATATATTTACATTGCATTCATTCCAGCTTAACGAACCATTTCATCTCCTGCTTCTGAGAATGAGTCAGTCATATCTCCGAAGATGATTGAAAAACTTGGAAAGGCAGCTCCGTTGCAAAAGGCTGCGAATCCGCCAATGAACATTAAAACTTTGTCCTTTGGACTGGCGTACCTTAGAAGTTCAAAATATGGAACCATTGGTTCTTGTTATGGTTGTGCATTGGCTCCATTCCCATTTGTTAGAGCCTAATTTTCAGCTGCACCATCAGTTTTCATTTAATTATATTTTTGATGAAAATATGAAATTCCTAAAAAGCTTTTATACTATTAATTAAAGAAATTCTGATAATTAATTTTAATTATGATAAAAATGACACTATCTATAGTGATTCAAAACCTTATTAAAGAAATTAATTAATAATAAATTGATCTTATATTTGAGCCTAACCTTCCCCCATTTGTATCCTGCTAAAGCTAACCGCACTTCCAAGCGTCTTCAATCACTTCAGACCTCGAAACGACATCAATTGAAAAGTGAAGAACATCCTAAATTAATAATACATGATAGCATCATCACCCTACATCACAAGGAGGAGAACATCGCCCACCGCAGATACCCACTATTGAACATTCCGAATATTCCTAATTATAAAGTTAATAAACTTTTAAATTCGAATTCAGATAGATGAAAATACTAGACTCGCAAATGAGTGAGAGATAATGGATCATTTTAATTAAAAGACAAAAGGTTCGTAATTTCTGAGAATGGCTGTTACTTCCAGATAAAGGGACATTCCTCATCTGAGACTGGAACCTGGAGAACTGCCCCAGTTGATGGAGTCGATGATGGTAGACATAAATGTTGGTTGCGAATTGATGGGGTTGAACGTATTGTACTTATAATTTGAATATTATATAAATTAATTAGTTTCATAAATAAATAAATGAATATGAGCCTTTCTTTTGTAGCGTTATAGTCATGCAAGAAGGGAACGGAGCACATAAAGAATGCATTCCTTAAGATTGGGTTTAGGACACTGAAACAGAAAACACTTCATCAGAATGAGATAAATAGATCGGCCACACTGATTTAAGCTACTAGCCAATACTTGGGGAATAAGAATGGACAAGAAGCCTAAACTCAGTAAAGGGAGGACTTCGAGTAGGAGACCAAGAAACAAAAGTAACTGACATTCCTATAAACAAAAGTCAGGCAATCAACTTCGCCTCAATAAGTAAATGAGTTGAATGAACTTAGGACATTATGAGATAGCAAGAGAAGGACGAGATCCTAGACAACGAGATATCTGATAATTAGTCTGTGTAGAAAGAAATAATAAAGTCAAAGAAAAAGTCATTAGTCCAAAACAAAGGTCCAGAGAAGGAGATCCAAGGCCATCGACAATCAGAACACCCTTATTTGAAGTTTGGGGATGTCTTCGTGATTAAAACCAATGTGGCTGGCACGGCAATTGGAGGGAAACAGAGTGAAACTCAAATCCACGAATTGATTATAATAGGGAATCTGTAGTACTCTGGGTCAATCAATTGTGTAAACATGACCAATCAAGTGATTAACAACCCATATTCGCATCAATAGAAGTGTTTTTTTACAATTCGGAATCCGAGAACCATCATGAGTGATCAGAGTTACGTTTGTTATGGTCAGCGCATAGTGTTGGTTCACTCTAAGTCAGAGTAGAGTGTGATGATCAACTTGGACGTGCCCTCACAAGAGCGAGGGTCATTTTAAGTCAATTTGCAATCCCAAATTGGTCATCAGAACATACTGAGAATCATGCCATACTCGAGTGCAAATAAGATAGGAGACAAGATCCAATACAATGATCAGTTGCTATTTCAATAGGATTCCAATAGATAGTATTATCTGAAGTTGGAGAAGGATGAATCGCGATACTCAAGCAACAAGTTCATAGACATCAATGCAAGTGATAGGCCTGACTGTTTCCATCTGCACAAGGTCAAGAGTCATCAGAACAACATCATCCAAATCATCAATCAACAGTTTATGATAGCCATTGGAACCAGTGAAAAGTAACTGCAGCAATTTATCATCAACAAAAATGCCATCATCAACAATTTCAATAATGATCAGTAACAACAACAGCAGGAGACCTTCTCTCTGAGAACCCTAGATCTCAACAAGTACTTGATGCAGGATTACGAAGTGCAATCGAGCAATCTCCTAAATTCCTACACCTACTTTGAAATACAACCTCTATTTCCATTTACAGAACAACAAGCTGGTCCTAATGCTTGTAAATTAAAATCCTTATTTACGTAGTAATATTTGTCACTAGATCCCAATGATGAAAAGAGACTCAAATTGACAGCAGGCTACATGCAGGATGAATATAGCATCTTCTATTTCAATCCTGAATCTACTGAGCAATAAGAATCCAATGAACAAATCGTCAGCATTCAAAGCTCCTAAGGAACATACTTGATGCTGACTTAGAATGGAAAGTTCCAATTTCAACCTCTCACCAATGATTAGACACCCCAAATATTCTCAATCAAATAGATCGACCCTGCCTCTTCTGTCATTTTGGAGGATCTCAATGAAATTCATATGAGAATCCTCAACTTCCATGTGTATTTGCAGTAATGGTCCATCTTATCAGATAAGAAGAAATCCAACGAAGACATTTTTGTTTTCGATTACCTGAAATCCCTGTCTCTGAAGGGACAGTTGGAATAGGAGGTTTATCATTTGTAATTGCAATTGGAAGCCTTGAGTAATCACTTGTCAAACAAAGCAAATCAATATGAAATGAACAATAATGTTCAAACTAGTTACCAATAGAAGCAAAAGTTGTTGAGAGAACAGAAGATCTTGGA
Source organism: Paramecium octaurelia (assembly GCA_905182995.1). NCBI lineage: Eukaryota > Ciliophora > Oligohymenophorea > Peniculida > Parameciidae > Paramecium > Paramecium octaurelia. The sequence continues at coordinate 137,768 of CAJJDP010000150.1, read as the reverse complement.
GTTGCTGTTTTCATTATTGAAGTTGATTGACAACATCGTCTTCACCTAATAGAAAGTGTTTAGAGAGAAGGAGTAGAGCCGATTGTACAAGACAGAAAGACGACTGCCATCACAATAGACAGCTGTAATGTATTGCGTGTATTTTCTTAGTCTTACGTGGCATTCAAAGCTTTGGCCTCTATCCCTGTCCACATTTACAAGATCATCCTTTTGGCCATCAAAAACAATCAGAGCAATCGCAAAATAGCCTTGGATAATGACGAATTCTTGTGTAGATAAATTCGAAGTTATGGACCCCATGTTTCAGCCATTTTGAGGGAAGCAGTAAAAGACCAGCCAAACATCGATTTGACTGATTGGGTTCGCCTATTAGAACCATTGGAGGAAGTAGGCAATAACATCTATGACATGACTATTTATCTTAAGGTAATATCGATTGCAATGGTGGATTCCAGCAATCAAGGGATCTTTCGATATCAAAACAAAGTTTGTAAGGAACTCTTCTCTTAAGGAAAGAATGGCAAGACCAAATTCTTGTGTCAATTCAACGTTCTCCTAGATAAGCCTACATTTAATTTGTATCGAGAGGAACCCTTGGCTGATTTCTTGTTAAAGAACCCTTCCTTAAATCAATTGCATTTGATAAGGCCCTCTGAAAATAATGAGATGGAATTGTTTTCGCTTGAGGAATTGGGAGAGAAAATCTTGGTCAAGAAATCGCTGTTGCAATTCCTAAGTTATCTGACTGCTTCAGTGAACCTATTGGCTTAACTATGCAAGGGTCGAAATAAGAAATGCATGAAGAAGGTGTAATTTTTGGGAATAACTTCTAATCATATTTAGAATGTGATTAAATCAACCTAGATTCCTTTGTCAATGAAAAACAGTTATCTCAAATTATATGAAGTCTTGTACATAGATATTGATCCCTTTTTGCCCATCTACTCCCAAACCTGTTTTATTTGGGGTTAGTTGTAGATGGAAAAGGATAAGAAGATTGCCCAAATTTTCAATCATTACGTTGAAGCAGTGGAAGTGGGCAAATTGACTAAGGAGTTCGAGGAGAAGATGTTGCCTCTACTTCTAGAGTTACTGACTCAGGGCAACAGTTTCTAGGAAGGTCTAATCAAGGTGAAGAAAAAGAAGATGCATATACGATTGCCTTCTCTAAGTGGAAATTAGGTCTAAACAGAGAAGGTTGAGTAGAAGAGCAAGATTTCGTAAAAGATTAAGTTTTTGACTACTCTTTATCATCTGGTGTACAAGATAATACAATTGGGCTACTTAACGGAAGAACAGATTTGTTCGATTGTCAAGCCCATGTTGTAAATCTTTGTGCCATTTTTGTCTCAAAGAGAGAAGCAAGCCTTGGAAGTGAAGGAGAATTGGCTGAATGAATTGATTGCTTCAGCAAAGTCATTATAACAATAGAGTTTGGTTGATTTGATAGATGAACTATTTTCGAATGCTGGTTTGTTGATGAAATAGTATTTCACAATTCAGTTGAATGTGTAAATTCAGGAATTCTTAAGACATTTCTAGAGGTCCTATCAAACCTATTGTTTATAATCGCTGGAGAAGTTGATCGCTGAAGTTAGGGAGATCATTATGCGAATGCAATTAGGATAGAATAAGAACTTGGTGTTAGGGTATCTGTTGGGATTTTATTGTTCCAATTATCTATTCTAGAGTAAGGGTTTTAGGTTGTGTCAGGAAGCCTTGAATTAGGGAGTCAATCAGCAGTGGATCTCATAATTGAGACAAGCAGAGATCATTTTAGATGGAGACGAATTAGAGTTGTATTAGCAATTGACTGGTAATTCTTTGGTTGGACAAATATTCTCTCCTATTCGATTGGAAGTTCAGATCTAGCAATTGGAGGATTCTCAGAAGAAGAATTCGGAAGGAGGAGGGAAATAAAAGGATGAAAAAAATTGGGAAATCGACAATCAACTAAATAAATTGATCAATCGAATTAAGGAAATAAAAATGGATTCATTTAAATTAACAAAAACATAGAATATTCTAAGAAATCTAGGAGTTCATAAATAAATATTGAGATTGATTAAGGCATAACGTGAACAGAGTGATACTCAACAAATCTCAATTAAATTCCTATGTTTATTTCTATTGAATAATAGATTAAATTGCTCGGAAATCTAGGAGGACCTATTTACAATAATTCAGTTAGCTTCCAGTAATCTAAAGGTCTCCAAGTTGATTGGGGTCTTCTGTTAAAGTCTCAATGATTAGTGGACTGTACTTCAGTAATTAATCAAATCCATTTTCGCCACTATGCATGAACACAAAGGAACTTGTTAACAATTTTATAAGGCCTTGTTGTCCATTCTGCAGAATAGATTACTCTCTTAGGATCGCATGAATGCTTTAAAAAGAGAGATCCTGAGTAACCTATTCAAAATCCCTAGTTATATCAATGACCTATAATATTATAAGCAATTCAATGACGTTAAGAACAAGAAGGAAGAGCAGCAGTTTTATGGGATGGAATTTCAGATTTTCTCAGCTTCGAATGCGTTGACAGCTCAAGTCATTAAGGATTATTCTTTGGGAATTCAATAGATCCAAGGCATTTTATTTACTGAACAAATTAATTAGATGATTCACAATCCAGCCATATCTTATTTGATTAAATCTGAATTAATCAAATTGGTCTACATAACTCAGATTCAATAGATACAAACATTCACCATGTCAGATATGAGAGAACTGTTAATTATGCTATTGAATGATCTATTGGCATACCCCAAATATTTAGATGGATTACTAAAGTAATGCGAGACCAACACTGAGGAAGACAAGGAGAAAATCGTAAAGGATAAATTGTAAGTAGACATGATCAAACAGAAGATGTTTTAGGATACTGAAGAAAAGAAAAAGAATTTATTAGCAACTACACCTGGCATGCCCAATCAAACAAATGCTGCTTAATAACAAGTCCAACAGATGAATGAATAGAAAAGAATTGTTTTTGACAATACTGAATATTGGAAATACTTCCTCAAGATTTCTAATTGGTAGAATATTCAATTTGGAGTACTCATGTTGTTACAATAACTATTTTTAGAGATACAATATCGTAAATGGAATATCTAAGAAACCTAATCGAATTAGCAGATCCTCTAAATCGAACAAATGAATCAAATTACTGAAGACTCCCTCTATGAACCATTGGCTTTAATCAAATTAATACTCGAGAATACTAGACAAACCTTGAATCTAATTGAAAATACTTTGCAATATCCAAAATATAGAGTGTACTTGGCGTAACTATAACATTATATATCCAAATGTCTTATGCAATGTCCCTTAGAATCCAACTTAAAGAATTTCAAAACCATCAAGTATGCCTAAGAATATAAGACTCAGAGGGCTATCAAGACCTAAATCAAAGAATACAAATAGAAAGCATTGCCTAAGCCATCTTAGGAAGAGTTAAAGTAAAACCTAAACTAATTTTATGAGAAGCTAAGATGTTATATGATGGAAAAGCATCTCACAATCAATGAAATGATGGATAAAATCAGAGGAGAATTTCAATTTCATTCAGAATTACTAATTTCAGAGGGTCAATATAGTGTCAACACGCCAGATAAATTGATAGGCAAGGATAAATTTTGTAACTTGTTCAATCAGATCTTGGATGAACACTTCTAGCAATTGATCTAAATCAAATTATCGAAGACATTGCCAGACATTAGTAAGTATCTGACTTACGAGGATGCTTCCAAATATTATGAATCCTATATGCAACTAAGAGATTCCACCAAAAACCTACTAGATATAAGTAAATTTGATTTACTATTTTTTTCATAGACAAGTTTTTCTAGAAACTTATGAACTATTTAGATAGCCAAAAAATCAAATACAATAAAGTGGAACTTAAGGAATTGTAAAAAAAGAAGATTCAATAAAAAAATTATCAACAAGAAGTATTAATTATGATTAACCTAGTCTCTGTTCATACAACAAACCTATGGCTAATTCATTTATCAGTATGAGTTGTTGATCAATCCAGACAATCCATACAATTTTTATAGACTGGATAAAGCCTTATTTAATGACATCCAGGAACAGTTCCTTTTGAAGTTGTCTAATGATGATGAAGTTATTTATATATTTTCTAGATTGCTAAAGGAAGAGGCTATCTAATAAAAATAATTAGCCCTGAACATTATTTATGAATGCTTACAAAGAGAGTAGAGTATTATTGAAAAAGATCGATTGTTACATTTTTGTATCAAACAAATACCCTTTTTGATGATGTACTTAGAGGAAAGCGATAATGAATACACAATTAAGAGTATTAAAAAAGTTAAAAAAACTCTGTTTATTTTTGAACAAATCTAAAAGATGAATAAACAACAATTAGCCACTGTCATCGAGAATGACTGCTGGGTGTAGTTCAATAAATTTATATCGCGCACATTCAACCAAGTTGATAGACTATTTAGTTTGGAGTAACATATAAAATAGAGTGCATCAAGCAACGACAATCGACTCTTCATCAGTAAGACCGATCTAAGCAATGAGAAGAATTAATTGCTTGGACAATTCTTTAAAATTATCGCTTCTATCTTGAGACTCATAGGCAAACTCATCCAATGCATAGATGTAACTTCTCAATTCGGAGATTCTGCAAATCAATCTTCTCTAACAGAAGAAGTGTTGTATTTTACTACCAATTATTTTAATTATATCAATAGATCATAATTAACTCACATATGCACAGAAACTGATATACTAACACTGTATACTGAATCTTTCAGATGTTTAAATAATTTTTGTGAAGGAAATCCTCAAAACCAAAATTTAATATTTAATCACAAACCCTTAATCTAAATCATATAATTCGTTATCACCACTCCTAAGTATGATATTTTGGCTGATAATTTATAAGACAATAATTATCGAACCTTATTTAAAGCAACAATAAAACTACTTTTATTGGTACAATTGGATTTACATTAAAGTTACACTGAATTGAATTTTCAGATCCTTTTTGAAAAGCTACTGACAATTTATGACACCTTTGCTCCTAGGCTTTAGATTATAATTCAAGGGTAGAAATGTACTCATGTGGACAATATTAATTGCACTTATCTAAAATGCCAATATGATTTAATTGCCCCAGGGGAATTTGAAGTGTTTACCATCTGCTTTGATTTGATCATACTGTTTAACATCTTGTGTGAGAAAATTGACAAGGTGGGGAAGGGAGAAATCAAAAGGGATTATTGGTAAACACTCAAAGAAAGAGTGATTGTAGATCAGATGCATGATTTAACTTTGAACTAGAAACAAAATATCAATTTCTTAAGAATCTATTTGAGTATGAAATAATTTGTCAAGTAACAACCATTTGATGATAAAAGACGAGAATTTTTGAGAGAGTACTTACAATCAAATGAGTCTGTAATCACTTCATTAGAAATCAAGGAGCACAAGTAATAACAAAAAATAAATGTTAAAAAGAAATCTACAAGTGTTAAATCTCCTATCATTCTAAACAAATAATAATCTCTATTAGGAGATATGGCTAGTCCAAAAAGCAAGTTGAAGGAAAGCATTTACAAGATAACAAACAAAAAATTACAGGTTAAACAAACCTTGGAAGAGGCCATTCCTTTTAAAAAGTTCGAAGAACAGGATATGGTGATTGAAACACATGGAAAAAGAGGAAGTAAGATGGAATAAAAATTAGAAGAAATAGCAATTAATTGGTTGGAAGGTGCTTAACAAAACAATTAGAGGGATATTATTAAGTAAAACATGTGTTTGAAAATGGCAGAGGCTATTAATTTTTTTAGTAAATATGTTGGATAAATATAAATTAAAAGAAATGATGAAACAAAGTTATAGTACTTTGTCTTACCATTTTAATCATCATTTTTATTAAAGCAAACTACAAAAAAGGCTAAAATGCTGAGAATGAGAAGAGGGAGATATGAGTAATTAAAAACCATGTCAGACTATTTTTAAAAGGAAGTAATTTTTAGACAACATATATCGATGTATCCAAAATTAAATTGGTTTTCAATTAATATTCATCTCATTAAGACTTTTAATTATTTACTTGTTCTAACGTTAAATATATGCTATTTAGCTGATTTAGAAAGACAATCTGAAACTTATTCATTTAAGAATTAAATAGTTCAAATCATTGTGATTATTTTAACTATTATTTTAATACTCCTGTCATTATTTGTATTGATAATAGAGATCATTAATTAATAGCCATACATAGCATTTAGAGTAAACTTTTATAGAGAATAAAATTATGAAGACGATTCTCTTGGATTCAAAGGTAGTGATAATCTAAATTATATTTACCCTAACTTATAAAGACTTAAGAAGACCAATCAAAGAAAGAAGATTAAAATGCATTAGTATTTCACCCAAAATAGAATTTTGGCCTAAATTACTAATGTAACATTTTTGTATCATTTGTGCTATTTGGTATTGGCAGCATTGTCATTTTTGGCATCTCCATTTATTTCCTTATTACTTTTTGACATAGTTCCAAGGGTGAAAGTAAATAATCATATAAATTATAGGGTTTAAAAAAAGTATTAGAATCTGTTTTTGTAAATATTGGCAAGATCATACTGATTTTGTATTTAGCATTGGTTGTAATTCATTGTTATGCCTTCTTGGCCTTTTTAGTAGAGGATATTTCAGTTTTTCAGGAGGATTAAAGTGTGGAACTTCCATTCATTACTATTTTCTTGAGATTTTTTGGAAATGGATTTAGGTTGTAGAGTGCTTTTAGTTAGGTTGATGTTTATCCTGATCAATAATGGGGTAATTATATATTTTTGGTATCCTTTTTTTTGGTTGTATTTATCATTTGTTTCGCATTAATCATAAGCATAATAACAGGGCAATATTCTCATAAAAATCTACTATCCAAAAATCAGAAGAACAAATCTTGTAAAATTTGTAACATATCCTATTATTAATGTCGCGAGAAGTATAAAAACACATTATATTTTAGAAACATAAGTTGGCAAGAACACATAGAGAAGGTACACAAGTTGTCAGCATATTTATTCTTTATCATATGTTTGTAGTAGAAATAGGAATTAAATTATGTAGAAAGAGAAATTGCAAAAAAGTTACTCGAAAAAGATATGTCTTGGTTGCCCACAAATTGATAAGAAATTTATATCATAAATACTATTTGAGAATCTAATATAAATATATATAAGACACTCTTTGTAATAGACCTGTTTCATTATTAAATACCTCTTAATCCTTAAGAAAATCAATAAAGGGTAACAGAATTTATGGACATAGAAAACATAATAATAATACAATCTACCAGCTATAATAATATAAATCTAAAGAATCCATATTTATATGTTTAATTTCAATACGATAAAGTCCTACGACTTTTTCTTATATGATCTATCTTCTCTTTCTTCAATTGATACCTTCTAATTATAAAGAATATAGCCACAAAAAGTGCCACTACTATTGAAAACGCTACAACACAAAAATAAATGTAGAGATTTTCTTAATAAGGAGACATCAGAACTCCATGGACGTCAAATACATAGTCAAGTCTACATTGACAATAATTGAAAACGTCTGACTAATTTTTATTAAGGCAATTAGTGCTATTCAGACGAATCTATCAAATATAATTTATATTTTACAGTGACTCTATTTTATTAACTCAGTCTAGCTTAACAAGAAATTTAGGCTGATTTTTCATATATTGAATATATAGCAACACCATATTTGTAGATTCCAACCACAAAATCTGTATCCATTTCAATCAATCCCAAAAACTCCATTTAATAATAATTATTACTACATAACTTCATTAACTAATTACCCATTATAAAGATATGGTTCGCTAAAATTGTCAATCAGATTTTTCTGATACATGTTGTTTGTTGGATTACTAATTAATAAAGCATAATTATCAAATTATTTGATATTCCTGATGATTTACTTAGTAGCAGTCATCTTTCTAATCAACACCCAACTATCATTGAAGATTCTGCCTTCATACACTTCTGAAAATAATTGATTCTATTATATCAAGATGATTTGATTATTTTTAACCGATATGACCTTGCATCCCTTTTGACTAATAAAGAACTTCTTATCCATATGCATAGACGCAAGGTTAAAACGTCTGACTCCATTTTCTTGGTCTAATAGATATAAGTATTCCTTGTCTATAGAGTAATCAACTAAATTCAGATTAGTAATGTCTAGGTTTTAGTAAATGTCCTAAATTAGAGATGTAACTATTACTTCGATCATCAATTTATTGACTAGCAATAGGATGTTATTTTGCATTTTATAAATACTCATTCCAAAAATGCCATTGATCAAGTAAACATACTCTTGTCTCACAAATATCTTAAAATGTCCATTCACTTTATTCCAACTGCGTATTTTAGCTTCTTCCAAACTACCATTGTTGATATTGAACTTCACAAATTACTCACTGTCAATATAGTAAAAGGATTGGTTATCCGCCAAAACTTATGAATATTCGTTTACGCCTAAATTAATTGATAATTAATAGGCTGTGTAATTTGTTAATGTGGGACCATCGTTATAGTATAGGTGATGGATTGTTCCGTTTTTTTCCAAGAGGATGAGATTCCTATCTATTGTTGCATATGAAATTAGTTCATCTGAAAATCCTTGCTGAATATCTTCTTATTTCAAACTATCAATATCAATTTATTGCAGATCTGTTACCAAAGCTATCAAAGTGTCTGGTTATCTTTAAAAGAGCATGGTTTGATAATCGAAATTGCAAATAGGTTCATCCAAGTCTCCGCTGTATTCAATTGAGATATTTCTACATAGTTTTAAGAATGTGAATACAAGATCTATCCAAATTCTTCGAATGTTCTTGAAAACACAGTTTTATCAGCGATTAAAGGAATAAACTACGGGAAAGCAAAGGAGTAATTAGTCCAGGTAATTTCCTGAGAAAAAACATGCAGAAATTAGAGAAAGATCAACATAATTAATATTAATAATTTGGGGGAATTAGCTGTATTTTGAGTTAGAGGATCAGGTATCATTCTATTACAATAAATTCACGATTTCTTCGATTGGTTTTTCATTCAAAATCAAAGACAAGGCCACAGAAGAAAGATGATCTTCATTATTTTTTTGTAACCATTCAATTTAATTGATGGGTTAAATAGTATTCTTTGAGTTGGAACTAGGATTTTTGATCTGTAAGATTTGGGCCAAGCAAAATCCTAAGTCTTAGAAATTAAGCATGTTGTTTCCGATTGTAGCTTCAGTGTAATCAATCAATATGAAAGATTTGGTATCTTCGTGGTATAAAATAGAATCTAAGGTGATTTGCTTTAAGAGTAATTAGTGTTCTTGGGCAGAGAGCAAGCCTTAAATTAGATCTAAGAATATTGTTTTAATTTGCTTGTTTGTCAATTCATCTAAGAAATGGAGGATTGTTTTACGACAATACTAATAGACTAGTAATTAGAAGGAGATGTGGAGGATTTCTAATATTAATTTGAGATGAAATACTTATTTCTTTAGCCAAATCGTCAATTTTTTGGGTCTGAGCCGAATAGGTGAAAATGTTTTCAGGGGTAAGTATAAATTTATTATTTAATGAAAATAATTTCTAAATAATTTGCACCAAATTGTATACTTCTATAATGTCAGATTTGATTGAAATTGGTTTAATTTAGTATTTTTTTTTTGACTTTAAATCTTCGATCTAAGCATATACAGACATATTTACAATGATGGGATAATTTTTGGATAGCAGATGCTAATCTAATTTTAGATAATCAAATTGGTAAGTATTCTAATCTCTTAAATCCAGATCGTTCTATTCAGAAATATCTAATTTGCAACTTGATATTTTCTGAATCGAGAACCATTTCTGTTATACATCCTGTGGTGGTCTCTTTTTGTGTATTTTCTTCGACCTTTATTTAATAACCTGGATTGATTTACTTTTCCAAAACCTATTCACTGCTCTAATGAACTTTATTCCAACTCATTTAACTGAGATTGTCAGGAGAGGCGATTTAATCTTGTTGGCTGGAAGAATAAATATTCATACAATTATTTAATTTTTTAATTGTTTATTACTTTCTCTTCGATGACTTTCCAAAAAATGCCATTCTTTTCGTGATTTAAACCAAATTTACATAATAATACTTAATCAAAAATAACAACAACATCTTTTTTATATATTAATATTTTAATTATCTTTATAATCTAATATTTTAATTAGATCCTTTAATTTCCTTTTTTATTTATGTGGTGGATTTAATAAAAAAGATTGTTTCAATATATTAAATATTTCTGTTTATATTACACATTAGAATTAATGATTTCAAATTCACCTGAGGCTGAAAAACTCAAAGAATTAGGAAATGAGCAATTCAAATTGAGTAACTTCCCAAAAGCCATTGAACTCTACACTGCTGCTGTTGAAAAGGCAGCTGGTAATAATTATTCTTAATAAATTCCTAGGCAATCAAAGACTTGTCTGTCTCTCAAATAGAGCATTTGCACACATCAAAATGGAAAACTATGGACTCGCTATCATCGATGCAGACGAGATTTTGAAGGAGGATTCTGGATTCATTAAGGCTTATTACAGAAAGGGTTCAGCTTATTTATTATTGGGCAAGTTCGACGACGCTAGAAAGGAATTCAAAAGAGTAATACATTGATTAATTTGTATAGGCTGACACTCTCACCTCTGGAAAAGATGCCGATATTTAGGCTAAATTGAAATAAATCAAATAGGCAATCTATGAACGAGAATTTGCAAAATCCATAGAAAGACCAGACGAATCAAGTGAGCCCATCGACATCAATGACATCTTTGTTGAACAAGGGTACGATGGACCAAGAATTGACAAAGATATCAGTGAAGTTACACCAGAATGGTATCACTTATTCGATTATGACAAGGTGTGAGAATTTGATGAATCATTATAAAGATCAAAAGAAATTGCATAAGAAATATGCAGTCATGATATTACAAAAGGTAGGAGAAATATTGAAATCTCAACAAAACGTAGTGGAATATGATGTTCCTAAGTAAATATTGATTGAGATAATAATTTTCTAGAGATCTTGAGTTTACTGTTTGTGGAGACACTCATGGACAATTCTTTGATCTCTTAAACATATTTAAAATAAATGGAAATCCCTCCGTGAAGAGACCTTATCTATTCAATGGGGACTTTGTGGACAGAGGGTCTTGGAGTGTGGAAGTCATGATGACTCTGTTTGCATGGAAGGTATGCAATCCAGACATCATGCATTTGACCAGAGGAAACCACGAAAGTAGGAACATGAACAAGTTGTATGGATTTGAAGGGGAAGTCAAACACAAGTATGATGACAAGGTTTATGAGTTGTTCTAAACTGTTTTCAACTATTTACCATTGGCTTACACTCTATCCAAATAAGTGATGGTTGTTCACGGAGTAAGATGATCTCTTTACTATTTCTAGGGATTGTTCTCCAATGATGGTGTCACTATCAGTGAATTATAGAAATTGAATCGTTTCAGAGAAATTCCAGAGGGGGGTCCCATGGCTGATATGTTGTGGAGTGATCCCATCAAGTAGAATGGAAGACATCCAAGCAAGAGGGGCATCTCTATCTCCTTTGGACCTGACATCGCTCATAAGTTTTTGAATGAAAATGGATTATGTATGAGAGTTCTATTAACTATATTAAAGCTCTCTTGGTGAGGTCGCATGAGATGAAGGATCAAGGGTATGAAGTAGAGGCTGATGGGAGAGTCATCACCATTTTCTCTGCTCCGAATTATTGTGATCAAATGAAAAACAAGGGGGCTTTTATTATATTCAAGGGAGGGGAAATGAAGCCCAAGTTCATTCAATTCGATGCTGTGGTATTTGCTATGGTCTATGAATCATTTAGGAACATCCTAAGTTACCACCCATGGCTTATGCTAGAAATTATGGAATGTTTATGTGAAAAACACAATATTAAGTTTATGTTTTTGTGCAAAGAATAATTCGCAATTTATTAGTATTATATTTATATGCTTTTTCTTTTCTTTCGATATAAATAAATCCAGAAATCAGCACATTCTAAATTGCGCATATAAAGTAATAGTTTAGATTAAGATTATTCTTAGAAATTCTAACAATCCCTTGATTTATCGAAATTTCTAAAAATCATATTTAATTATTTTTTATGGATAGAGCAAAAGAAGAACATAATATTAAATAAAAGGCGTCGACTCCTTCTTTTTTAATTAAAACCTACGACATTTTGGAAGTACACAAATTACCTCTACTTATTAATTAGAATCCTGATTATAATGAAATTATATCATGGAATGAGGAGGGTACAGCATTCGTTGTAAAAAATGTTAATGAATTGGCTGAGAAAGTACTATTGCATAAAATAGTCTAGGTATTGCCTAACCACTTCAAGCATAATAATTATGCGTCATTTGTAAGATAATTGAATATGTATGATTTTCATAAAATGAAAAATGAAGGGGGAGATAATGAATTTAGACATAAATATTTTTAGAGAGGAAATAAGTAATCATTAATTCCTATGTCACAAAGGCATTTACTGTGTGAAATCAAGAGAAAGTAAGGAGAACAGGTCGAGTAGTTTGACGAAAGAAATTAAAATTCAAGTTAGAATTGTAAATTTATATGTCATTTATAATAGCCAATAATTCAATGGAAGTAGATATGTCCAAACTAAAAAATGATTATTAATTTTTTCTTAATGAAATGCTCGGCATTAAGGGAAAGTAACACGAATTACAGAAGGCCCTGATCTTAATCATGACCCAAAACGATCATCTGATCAATGAAAATAAATTATTATGGCAAGTAAGACATCCAAACTCAATAATTTCTTAAGGAAATCAAACGAATCAGAGAGACTGACGAGAGAAAAATTGATACCTTGTCTTACTTATTAGCCACCTTGATTACAAATATGAATTAATCCTAAAACCAATAAACAGTTCAACAACTCGTCGGTGTCTAAGTGCCACCACAGACTCAAATCCCCCAGCAAGAACCAAGTAAATATTGATATTAATAAAAGATAATCATATTGATCAGCAGTTTAATAATCTCTTGAATCTTCAACAATTGAATCAAAACAGTATGATATTTGAATAACCACATTAGAACCTGGACAGCAAAAGGATTAAAAGCAGCTCCAAGAACATAATTCTTTTCTAGAAAAAATAATGAAAACCTAATAACAACAAGAACAGCAATTACAATCAAGTATCTATTTATCCACTATGTAATAAGTCAAACAAGACATTTCCTAATATGATAATAGTTATATGAAGAAACAATGCAACAATCAATTTTAAAGACAACCATAACATATGGATTCAAATTTCATGGTTTAACAGAATAGCTAGGCCTTGATTTAATGTAAGTTGCCCTCTATAAAGTAGAACTCATGAGCTTGTCCTAATAATAGCAATCGCAGTAGCAATAGCCATAAGGACAATAGTTCTAGAACAATTTTTAGAATTATTTTGGATAAAATAAGGGAAATGAAAATTTTAGAGGATTCCCATATTTATGAACTATTTGATTATTATATAAAATTATTATTAAGGATTGCAAAGATAGCTAATTTAATTAGCGAATATTAAAATTAATCAAATAGTAAAATAACAGAAAAGTTTTTCTTTTTTATAAATCAATCGCTATTTCAACAATGTTCTGATCTAGGACATGGAGTATGCATTTGATTCCAATTTTATTATACACAAATAGCACATTGTATGTAAGAGGACATGTGGATATTTAAAACGGATAGCTAAATTAATGTTGAAAATGAAACCAATTGTCGTTTTTGAGTTAATAATTTATATATAAATATTTATTACATGACTCAAGCTGCTCCAGATTAGAACATGCCTTTAGACGATATAAATTCCACTTAAAAACAATCAAATGGATTAGGGATTGCTAAAAAAATAAAAAAGAAGGAGAAAGGATGCTTTTGTAGAAAATAAAAACAGAAAAAAATATATACATTTATTTCACCAGATGATTCCTCCTATGAATGTGAAGGGTGGGAAGAGGAAGATTTATTTAACAGATAATCTGACCATCGACGATAAAACAAGGAAATAACAGATCTTAAATGTTTAGCTTGGAACCTTGAACTGATTATCAAAAATGCAAAATAATAACTTGAATATTTGGAGGGAACTATGCCATCAGCTCATGTAAAAAATTGATTTTCACTTTTTTCTTTATTTAAATTTATCAACTATACCCAAATGTCCTTGCTTAAATTTCATCGTCATCATGTCTTTTAATCTCCCTTCAATTCAATTTTATTCTTGCGTCTAAATCTATTAAAATGCCTAAATTTCATGACGTATTATATCCCAAGTCAAACAGAAGCAATACTAAAGGTATCTAACAATTTTTAAAATAGCCTTATTTGCACGTGGAATTTTAAATTGCATTTCCTGTGTGAATTTTCGCATATTCTAATAATCATGAAATTCTTATAGTAATTTCAACAAATAAGAATCAAGAACTCATTTTGTAGACCGATATTAATAACAATCATTACCAATCAAAGGTTATTATTAAATTTTACCTCTTGCGGATAAACGTATTTAGTATAAAAAAGAATTTAAAAATTTACATTTTAACTGTAATACATTACACGAATGATTTTATTATAATTATATATATCAAGTTAAAGTCATTTTAAGCTGAATTGTTGCAAAATTTTACATACAATTTGCATGTTTAAAATTTATTTTTATATACCAATATAAATTTTTGTATATAATAAATTATACTATTACTGAATGCTGTGACGTGATTATATTTTGCAAAACAAAAATTGAAAAAATAAAAATGATAAATTAAACAAAAACATAACTTTTCGAAGTTTTTAAAAAATTCGATAAGGATGGCAATGGCTATGTAGAATCAAATGAATTAATTGAGATTAGCAGGTAGATGAACGAAGAAATTACACAGGATGATGTTGATAGAGTATCCTTCAATTATCAATTTTTAGTTGATGAAAGTTGTTGATTCCAATGGAGATGGTAAAATATCATTTGAAGAGTTTTGGAATTGGTGGCAATTTGGAAAGAACGAAAAACTAGAGAAACTAGTATTTATGAAATTGAAATTGATGAATATGCTAAAATCCATAAATTCTGAATTTACAAGATTTGGAGTCTCTCTTGAATAGAAATATGAACCTAAATTAGATCACCATTATTGGGCAATTAATTATGGAGATTTCTAATCCCATTTTAAATTCAATGTCAAATTCAAATATAGAGGCTCAGGAGTTCAAGAAGATATTTAACAAGAAGTTGGTGTTCCATAATCAGAATCGCTACAAATTGTGTTCATTTTCAGAGCAATTAAACCGGCTTTAGCCAAAGAAAAACTAGAATAATTATGGAATGAGTATAAAGACAATCTGAGAGAAAAGCAGGATTAATTTCTCCTTCCAATAATAGAAGGTTCATTAAATATTGAATTTCAAGAGAGGAAAGACTCAGTTGCCATAGTAATCAATGTGAGTCATCCATTGATTGATATGACATTTGAATCGGGATATTTACCTTATTGTTAAAAATTAGGTCAAGATGTTGAATTATCTTTGGAGTTTCTATTTGGAATCAAGAATGGAATCACAAAATTAATGAAAAAGGATCAGATATTTATAAAGTATTTATTGGAAGGCTTTATAATGGAATTTAAGGCTGCTTTTAATAGTGATCTAGGCAAGAAACTTGCTGGTGTTATTATAGCTAGTATTGGATAATAAGCTGCTAAAAAGTTAGTTCAACAAAAAGGAAGAAGATTGTAAGAAGAAATCTTATGGCCTATGCTATTTAAGAGTTCAAAGTTTCATTTATAGTTTAAAAATATGGAAGATGTCAATTAATTTTTGAAATCTTTGGGTTTATCAGATTTGGCTGACGATTAACCAACAGCAAGATAATTAATAGATGAACTTAAAGGTGACTTTAAATTGTAATAGATTAAAAATCCAAAATCAGATTTATATTTCGTTTATAGAGTACTTTTATTTCATATCCATAGCTACTTTCAGTTTTAGCAGAGTATTTCATAGCTCAAGGTACAATAAATATAAATATTCCTTTTGCTTATTTAAATGTTTCTTTTAATTTTGAAGGTTTGAAAGAAGTGTTTGATGCAGTATTTGATCACGATAAGTAAAAGCAGTAGAAGATCATTTGATTTTATTAATTTCACATAAAAACCAAACCATCATATCTATCTATACATTTATGAGCATTAATTTTGCTCATTTATAATTCATTAATAACATAGATTCTAAATGTAATTGATTATGAATTTTAATGGCATATAATAAGTCTAGATCTTTTTTTATTTATATTACTTATTAGAATATACCATCAATTAAGACTTAAATGAATTCCAGTTGCAAATAAGTTTATAATAAGAATAGATATAGATATAATTCAAATAGAGAGTATTTTTATAAGAGAAATAAATATTATTAAAATAACCAATATTAGAATGAAGGAATATATGCTGCATATTTTGTATTTTGTTTTTTGATTATTTTGAATTTAATAAATCAATGTTTTTGTTAGGGTGGTGTGTCATCCAAATCTAATAGGATAAGGAAGAGTTTTTACCTGTTGGGAATGATTCGCTCATGTTCCACCATGACTCGTTGTAAGGATAATCTCTGAAATAGGGCAAGTGTGGATCAAATTTGCCGTCATGGACTGGTCTTTATTTATAAAAGCCTAGAGGATCAAATTTCAATTCTTTATCGGTGTAAACAATATATCTGGTTGAAGTGCTGGAATATGGTCTACATTCATCGACATATAAAAATGCATCGTAGTTGTACTCTAACCAACTGACCCATTTATTTTCCAATTCAGAAAATTCTACTTTCTATTCTTGATTTAAATCTAATTAGTTTTGCCAATGTAGTTTACTTGCATAATTATTATTCAATTCCTATAATCTATTAAAATCTTTTTGGGCGACTTGCATCTCGTTATAGAATCTAATGTGATCGCCTTTGAAATTCTCTAATTGGGAAGTGTAATGTCTCCTGATGGTTGCCCTAAGAATATACTTTGGATCAACCTGTATAATCTGGTAATTCTTTGAGTTTAAGAGAGAGTGTCAGGATGCTTCACTCCATAAGCAAGCAAGTTAACCATCTCAGACCACTTGAAATTCTTCACAGCTAAATAAGCTTTGCTCATTAAAATCTTTATATTAAATATATTATTTTAATGCAGCCATCTTTTACTATTAACCCATCATGTTTTAGGTTGTTTGTTCGGCCTAAACCGAATGCACAAGGCAAACAGTCTGCAAAACCGGATTCGGATGACGAACTCAAAGTAATCATAGTTTTTAATCCAAAGTAACACGATGATCAATTTCATCCAAATGTTTAGAATCAATTCCTCATGAAAAATAGATCAACAACGATATGTTCAAATACATCAACATTGCCTGAGACTTTATCTACTTCCTTTCACAATCAGGAACTCAATCAATCAGGCTTAGAATAAAATAAAGAAGATATATTTTATAAAACCATGCCTACTTCATTCCAGCAATTTCAGTTCAAAAATAAGAGAAGATATGAACCATAAGCCTAAATAACCCAGTATCAAATTAAATTAGATTCGGTATTCGTGTAGAATCTAAATAGATTCCTGGAGATGAGAGAACTACCTTAATGATACGGAACATTCCAAATAAATACACATAGCCTATGTTATTGGAGAATTTTGATATCAATCATAAAGACAACTATGATTTTTTTTATCTTCCCATTGATTTTACAGTAATCTTTAAGATATCATAGAATAAATGTAATGTGGGGTATGCCTTTATTAATTTTTTGGATTCAAAATTCATTCCCAAATTTTTTCTAGAGTTCCACGGACGAAAATGGAAGCTCTTCAATTCGGACAAAGTAAAAATAAGAGTTAATTTAGATCTGTGAAATAACTTATGCCAGAATCCAAGGTGTCGAGCAATTGCAAGGACACTTTCAATACTCTACCATCATGTAGGAGAAGGTAATCAATTGCATGTGATAGTAGGACAAGAGACTTAAACCAATTTTTAAGAAATACCAATCAGATTAATAATTCAAAAGAAAATGATATTGATTTCAAGTAGATAATACTATCTTCATATATATATATATAATCTAATTATAAATTATTTTATAATCCAATTTAATTATATACATAGTGTCTCACCATTTTATACTATTTTGTAATAGCCGCCAAAAACTAAATTCAAATAATGTGGTAATACATGCATTTATACTAAAGTTTCAATTATAAAATTGGAGTATTTAACTTTAGAACTACAGGGTTTACTTTAATAATATAAATAAAATGAAGGCTTTTCTTCTAATAACAATCAGCTATGTAGTGTAATGTTGGTGGGATGTTGGTCATATGATGACTGCATAGATAGCCAAGAATTACTTAAAAGACAATCGTCCAGATGTGTTGGCATGGTCTGATTCATTGGTTTAAGATTTGAACCCACTCACAGATGGGAAATCTAACACATTTGCAGAGGCTGCAGTGTGGATGGATGACATAAAGGAAACAGGAACAGCATTTATGAATGATTGGCATTACACAGATAGACCCATAAATCCTGACGGTCTATTGATAAAATTGGACGACCAAGTCAGAAACATAAATTCTATTTATGCAATTAACCAAGCAGTTTCTGTGCTCACTAACACCAAAACAGCTAAGAATAGACACACAATGTTCAAAGCTTAGATGATTAGAGTGCTTCTTCATGTTATTGGAGACATGCATCAACCATTACATGATACTACCTTCTTTAATTCAAGTTATCCAAATGGAGACTAAGGTGGAAATTTCATGAAAGTTCAGGTATAGTTGAAATCGATAAGTTTAGTTGGAGAATGGAACTCTAGTCAATTTACATTCTTTTTGGGATGCAGGTGCATTTGCTTTTAGTCCCAATAACTCTTTTTTAGTAAGACCTTTGAGTTAAAGTGATCAAGAATATTTGAATAAGTGGTCATTGGACGTAATTAAAAAGTATTAAATTACGAAATACAATAATATCGATATGACGTATTTTATGCATTAATATTTAAATAGTAATCCAACAGTTTGGACTTATGTGGGGTATAGACAAGCTGTTTAATTTGTGTATCCAATGATTGCTTCATCAAATAACTACAACAAGGACTATACGTAATAAGCACAGCAATTCTGCGAAGAGAATCTAGCTATTGGAGGATATCGTTTGGCCCAGAAGTTAATCGATATATTTGATCAGATTCTCCTAAATGAAGCCAAATTAACATTTGAAGATTGATTTTTTAAACTACTATTTTTATCTCATTCTATTTTATTTAAAAATATATTTCAATTCACTCTTGTTATCTTATTTCTAATTATTTATTATTGTTATTCCACAAGGCTATGTATTCTCCATTGTCAGTCAAACTGCCACCTCTGTAGTTGTCTGTGATTTTCTATTGGACTCCATATCTCCCTGTTGTTTATTGGAATAAAATGTAAATGCAATCAAGATGACGACAGAAGATGGATTACAATTACTGATTGTAGAACATGTGGAAGAAATCGAAGTAACTCATCTTCGATTTACTGAGTTCTAGTTCTTGAATCTATTCGAATGATTCAACCGATTCCATATATTGATAAAGAATAACCACCCCATTATATAATTTGGTGACAATTAGCTTGTCATTGATGACACAAACTGAATGCACCCAATTTTCATAATCATTCTATATCACTTGCTTTAATCTCCATTGTTACTATTCATCCAACTCATAGATAATTATAGTTTTATCATAAGAGCCGGAAACCAACATTGTGCCAGCTGAGTTTAAACTCAATGAATAAACGTCCTTCTTATGATCCTGTAGAGTTTGATAGCATTTCCATTGTGGCTGTTATGAAGTCAGTAAGGATTCTTGCATCCACACCTTGATTTTATTATCATCTCTACTGGATAAGATTTGATCTTCGTATTAGTTTATAATAACACAATTGATGCAAAAACTATTGCCTTCTAAAATCTATATACATCCCCATTCACTATTACTAAACTCCTTCCAAATTCTTAGGGTCTTGTCTCGACTCCCGGAGATGAACCAATTATTCTTACGACTGAAGTAGAGACAGGTGACTTCTTTGTCATGTCCTTTCAATGTTTGAAACAATTCCAATTTGCCATTGTCGAAAGTCCAGACCTTAATGAGTTCTTCAGAGGTGCTTATCATTATGGAATTGTCTTTGTTGAAGGCTGTGGCTAAGCACTTTTCCTTTTAGGGAGCCTTCCCCACGATTTCTTCATTAATGATAAGATTGGTGGTTAGAGATTCTTTGAGTATTTCCATATTGCTTTGGATAGACTTGATGTTGTTTTGATAATTGGAAAGAGTGGTTTACAGTTGTTGTTCCTTCTTCATTTGAACCACAGAGTAACCAGCTTTGATCAGTGAAAACTCATTTCCTTACTAACTTAATTGTAATCCTATATTTTGCAATCCACTTATGGTCAAATACTCATTAATATCGAATTGCCATTGAACTGATTAGGCTTATTGAATGACTCCGACAATCTTTTCGATTCTTTCATTAATCTATTTACTAATTTCATTGAGAGATTGTGAAATGGATTCAGAAAGTTGATGAATGACCTTCTTGAATTCCAAGAAATCGTAGATCTTGTTTTTTCTATAATTTCTAATCTGTTGTTTCTCGTCCTCTTTCAATTTCTTGAATTTCTCTAGAGCATTTTTCAATGGAACAGCATCATTCAAAGGTGTGCAATTCAAACATTTGGCCCTATTATTAATCGGTGTATCCTTCTTGGTATCAATATAACTGATTGGTTGATTGTGATTTGGACAACCGACATTGCTAGCGAATGATTACAACATTTATATTATATATNTAAATGCAATCAAGATGACGACAGAAGATGGATTACAATTACTGATTGTAGAACATGTGGAAGAAATCGAAGTAACTCATCTTCGATTTACTGAGTTCTAGTTCTTGAATCTATTCGAATGATTCAACCGATTCCATATATTGATAAAGAATAACCACCCCATTATATAATTTGGTGACAATTAGCTTGTCATTGATGACACAAACTGAATGCACCCAATTTTCATAATCATTCTATATCACTTGCTTTAATCTCCATTGTTACTATTCATCCAACTCATAGATAATTATAGTTTTATCATAAGAGCCGGAAACCAACATTGTGCCAGCTGAGTTTAAACTCAATGAATAAACGTCCTTCTTATGATCCTGTAGAGTTTGATAGCATTTCCATTGTGGCTGTTATGAAGTCAGTAAGGATTCTTGCATCCACACCTTGATTTTATTATCATCTCTACTGGATAAGATTTGATCTTCGTATTAGTTTATAATAACACAATTGATGCAAAAACTATTGCCTTCTAAAATCTATATACATCCCCATTCACTATTACTAAACTCCTTCCAAATTCTTAGGGTCTTGTCTCGACTCCCGGAGATGAACCAATTATTCTTACGACTGAAGTAGAGACAGGTGACTTCTTTGTCATGTCCTTTCAATGTTTGAAACAATTCCAATTTGCCATTGTCGAAAGTCCAGACCTTAATGAGTTCTTCAGAGGTGCTTATCATTATGGAATTGTCTTTGTTGAAGGCTGTGGCTAAGCACTTTTCCTTTTAGGGAGCCTTCCCCACGATTTCTTCATTAATGATAAGATTGGTGGTTAGAGATTCTTTGAGTATTTCCATATTGCTTTGGATAGACTTGATGTTGTTTTGATAATTGGAAAGAGTGGTTTACAGTTGTTGTTCCTTCTTCATTTGAACCACAGAGTAACCAGCTTTGATCAGTGAAAACTCATTTCCTTACTAACTTAATTGTAATCCTATATTTTGCAATCCACTTATGGTCAAATACTCATTAATATCGAATTGCCATTGAACTGATTAGGCTTATTGAATGACTCCGACAATCTTTTCGATTCTTTCATTAATCTATTTACTAATTTCATTGAGAGATTGTGAAATGGATTCAGAAAGTTGATGAATGACCTTCTTGAATTCCAAGAAATCGTAGATCTTGTTTTTTCTATAATTTCTAATCTGTTGTTTCTCGTCCTCTTTCAATTTCTTGAATTTCTCTAGAGCATTTTTCAATGGAACAGCATCATTCAAAGGTGTGCAATTCAAACATTTGGCCCTATTATTAATCGGTGTATCCTTCTTGGTATCAATATAACTGATTGGTTGATTGTGATTTGGACAACCGACATTGCTAGCGAATGATTACAACATTTATATTATATATATATAAAAATGATAAAGGGAAAAATTGGAAATATCATATTAATAAAATTTATATGCAGCCCCATCAAAGTTTAAAAAACCTGTTCCTGAGAACCAATGGACTGATCAAAATAAAGCCAAAAGTGAGGGTTACTGACAATTACACCCTGTCCCTTGTGTATACTCCTGGAGTGGGCCATATTTGCAAGGTGATCCAAAAAGACCCAGATTAACTGTACGAATAGACGATAGCTGGTAATTCGATTGCACTTCTTGCTGACGGATCAAGTAAGCATCTCCACAATTACTCGATAGAATTCAATCTCCCTCGGTCATCCAAAATGATCCCAAATTTAGAAGCCATAAGTGCCTTGTACAAAGCATTCTATGACGTAGATGCCTATCCTATTATCTTGGATAGAACTATTATGACAGATGTATCTGATTATGTGCTGGTGATGGACAATTTGTCACCCACTTACAAAGTATCACCTTTTAGATTATTCCCTAGACTATAGTTTTAATTGACATCGAAGATACGTTAGCATCACAAATCCTCACAGCCGTAGAAAATGCCAATCTCCAATGCACTGTGATTATTTCCAACTCCCACAATCTGAGGGAGTAGCTCTATGATGCTGCTTTAGTCAAGGCGACTCTTGATGCAAGATCCATTCTTAAACCCTCCCAATGTGAGTTGATCAAAAAATCAATCACTTCAGTTGATTTCGCTAATCTACCATCTTTTTTGACAACCACATTAAACAAGGCCTATGCTCTGGGATTGCAAGAAATCTACAACCATAAGTTGTATCATCCCACTGTTGCCAACGTAAACCCAGAGATTTTCATTAATAAATTAAATGATCTTTACATTTATGGAGAAGTTGCTTATTACAACAAATGGTCGAATGATCATCTGTTATAAAGTAATGATTTCAATTAGAATGCCTTGGAATTACACAAAAGATACCATGGAATGATCACAATTGAACTCAAATTTAATCCAAGATCTCTAGAAGATTTGTTCAGAATTTATGAAACCTCCTATCAACAAGATGAGTTGGCATAACTCAGACAAATCCTCATTGATGATCCAACCAAATTAAGAGAAATCACCTTTAAAAAGAATTACGCTGCCATCATAACTAATGGTACAGCCATTCTTGGTTTGGGAAACATCGGACCTTCTGCAGGACTACCAGTTATGGAAGGCAAATCAGTCTTATTCAATGCTTTGGGAGGCATAGATCTTATGCCAATCTGTCTCAAAGAGAAGGATCCTCATAAATTGGTCAGAATCATCAAATGGTATCTCCTCATTAAATCTTTCATAGCATTGCTCCCATATTTTCAGCCATTAATCTAGAAGATTTGAGAGCCCCCGATTGTTTCCCCATTGAAGAAGAGGCAGTCCATAGTTTACACATCCCCTTAATGCATGATGATCAACATGGAACAGCCGTAGTTAGTTTGGCTGCTGTCATCAACTATCTAAAATTAACCAAAAAGAATGTGAAGGATCTAAAATTAGTTATAAATGGAGCAGGGTATATTATAAATGTAAGTATCAAAGTGCTGCTGGTGTTGCAATTTGTAAATTGTTGTATGGACATGGAATAGAGGATATAGTCATGTGTGATACTTCAGGAATCATTTATGAAGGTAGACCTCAAAATATGAACAATTTTAAAAATGATTTAGCCAAGTTCACAAATAAGGGTAAAATCTAAGGCACTCTCGCAGATGCAGTCAAAGGAAGAGATCTCTTTGTTGGAGTGTCCAGTGCTGTATTACTCTATATATATTCAACTTTCATAGGGTGCTCTAACACAGGATATGGTCAGAGCAATGAACAAGGATCCATTCATCCTAGCCTTGGCAAATCCAGTGCCTGAAATAATGCCCGATGAAGCCATTGAAGCTGGTGCATTTATCGTTGCTACTGGAAGATCGGATTTCAATAATTAAGTCAATAATTCTTTGGCCTTCCCAGGTATTTTCAGAGGTGCCATTGACACTAGAGCCAAAGAAATTAATCTAGAAATGAAGGTATTATTGATTTAATACAAAAAGATTGCTGCTGCTTATGCTATTGCCAATAGTATCAAAGATTCGGAACTTAGCACAACGAAGATATTGCCTGGAGCTTTGACAGCAGAGATTCCTGCCAATGTGGCAAGAGCTGTGGCTATTGCTGCCATGAAGACAGGAGTTGCTAAAGTTAACGTAGATCCAGAGAAAGTGTTCGATCTAGCTAGAAAATTGATTATGGAAGGAAATCTAGCAGGTATTTGAATAATTTAGAACATTACATACAGTTTAATAATTTTAATTACAAAATATATAAATGGGAAAGAAGAAACCAGACAGTTTCTTAAGTTAGATGTCTAAATTGTTTAATGGTGAGAAGATCATCAAACTGACTATCAAGAGAAGTATACATGTTACTTATCATTTTTGTTAGATTTGAAAGAGCAATATCCACAACTTCGAAAGAGATTGAGAAGAAAATAGAAGCAGCAATTGTTGGGCGAAATCAAACAAGCTAACGATGTGAATGAAATCATCATTAGATCGTAGACTCAAAAATTAACGATTTCTACATCTTCAAATAAATAGCAAATCAATAAATTTGCAGATTCATTATCAAACATCTATCGCTTATATTGTCACGATCAGCAGAAACAAACCAAAGTAAAGTTCTTTTCTATCCTAGAAAAAACCAGTTTTATTGCCCACTCAACCTAATGCGAAATCGAAAACTTAGTAGAGATTAAAAGCCAAAAAATTGAGAAACAAAGAAAGACGCTAAAAAAGACACGAACTATAGAAATTAAAGAAGAAGGATTTGCAAAGGCAAAAAACATTTGCAAGCAAAAAAAGAGAAGATTAATAATAATGATATATGTATACGATTTAGTACGTGTTTAATTAATGTTGTGGGTTTTAGAAAAAATATTAAAAAACAAGAAATTATTGATCAGAATTTAGATTTTTTCGTTATTCTCCTCATCGTGAGTCTAGATTGTCTCTGCTTTTGTTTCTATTAACCTTACAATTCAGCAGGCAAATTGTCAGGCTCATCAACCAGAATGATATATTTGCTCACTAATAAGTGAAAATACTTCTCGACATCCACATGCATAAATAATTAGTTCTTCATATGCATCGCAAATATGTCATTAGTTAATCTAAATATCTCACCTCTAAATGTATTAGCCTCCACAAAATCTCTACAAACTCTCAATTTCTATTTGTAATACTTAAGATCCATTTTATACTTCTTGATTAATTGCTGATCTTGCAAATGCTACCTGATTCTATCCCTCATCAATTCAAAAAAGAAGCACTTCCTCATCTGTTAAGCAAATTCCTTATCTTTCAACACCTAAAACCAAGTAACCAATCCCTTCTTTCTCAAAGCAGCCTATTTCCACTTTATTTCCTCATCCTTTATCTTCTCATTCAAATTGTCCCATTTGACAATCATATCACTTTTGTATTTTGTGTAGTTCTCTTCGAATTATAAGATGTGTTTCTTGATAATATTCAGTTTATTTCCTAACTTTAGCATTTTCATTTTTATACAGTATATTATTGCTCTTTGTTGAAGAATAGGTAATAATCCTTAGATTTATTTGGTTCTTATTGCTCTCCTGATTGTTTTAGTTTTAGCCTTGATAGAGATGAAGCAATCAACTAAAACTCGTGTTTCTAAGAATTCTCCTTTTGGACAAATGATTTTCTTTTTCATTTGCCTTAAGAGTGATTTAATTCTAAATGCTACTAGTCTATTCTTCTTCATGATTTACTTTTTATGCGAGAATGCATCAAAAATTCTGGAGCTCATTTTAATGAAAAAAATAATGATGGCCCATTGTTATTCAAAAATTACTTTTTGACATTTTTTGTCGTTTATAATTTTGGTTATGATTTTTTCTTGATTCGCCAGTTTCTTGGCTTTGATTTGATATTGCTTCTACATTTTTGCTTGTGTTTTGGATTGTCTTTAGAAGTTCCTTGTCGATAGTACTTTGAGGAATCGGTCTGATCTTGATATTTCATCTTAGTATCTGTTTTTTTTAATTCCTGCCTATTCCTTATTGGAATTGATAATACATTAAAAAGATTTGGAATGAGACTATTTAACCATTTATTAGTAGTCAGTTGATGGAGTGTCTTGGAGAGTTTTGATTCTTTGATATTCTTCAAGAGGCTGATTAATTTAGAGGTTGAATTGAAGTTCTGAATCTTTCCGAGTAATGATTGATATATAAATAAATTCACCTGCAATCACTGAAACAACAAATCCTCTATTATTGATAACTTGTTCGCAATTGTAATTGGTGGGGAAGGGATGAACTTACGAGATCATCAATTAAAATTCACTGGTGCATTGTACTTGACAGCCCAAAGGTGCCATTAAATTCTCGCAAGAAATCCTCAAATACTAATGCTCCATTGCTTTGGTAATGTAGGTCTTCCCAGATATAATTGTATTATTCTTCTCAGCCTTGATGGATCGGTTGTTCCTTTGGATGATCTGAGTTTAAAAATGAGGTAGTCTGACTTGATTTTGAGAGGATCTTAGATAAAGAGATTTCTTGGTTGAAGGTCTTCTGTTCTCGAAAAAGATTTGGGAGCTGCAGATGTAATTTAGTGAAAGAGTGGCTTCCCTTCTGAAAGTAGTGTCACTCATCTCAGTTTTAAGATTTTCTTTCATGTCTAATTGTATTAAATTTATATTATTTGTTATATATAATTATTTCATAAAAATCATAATGTTTTTTATTTTTTATTACTTAAAGCCATCACTCCAAGGGCAGTGGAAGCCAATGCCAACAAAGACATAGATGACAAGATGGTGAATGCCTTTTGATAGATTCTCCTTGAGGATTTGGAAAAGTACATCTGGATAACGATGCAGATGACAGATCCAACCAATAGGGATTGGGTTTTGCTGGATAAGCTACAAAATAGTTGAAAAATTCTTTGGTTACTTTCTCAGATTCAGTCTATGATTCTCCTTATGTACAATGGGCTTATGCATTAACAATGAGATGACATGCAACAAGGTTTAAGAGTTGTTTTTTCTATTTCTTTATGTGTACTGTTCATAATCGGCATATCTATCCCAATGTTCCACTTTGACTGGCTGTTGGATGATTTATTAATGCAATTGCTTGTCCTAATCGATCTGTAGTTCATCTTCTTAGATGTAATTTTCCACTAACTCCTTTTTGATTGGTTCTGGGAATAAGTTAATAGTTCCTTTTCTGAGGATGGCTTCTTTCAATTAAGGATTGATATCATCAAAGGATTCGATAATTTCTTCAGGGGTTTTTTTAATTAGAAATGGACTTAAAAATACTCTTACATGTCTCTTAATTGTTTCGAAATACCATATATCGCACAAAATATCAAATAAGGATCTCTCCAATAAGACCTTTCGAAGTTTCTGAGAGACATTGTTTAGGAATCCCTTTCGCTTGATTCTTGTCCACTTGATCTTCAACAGAACAGCAAGGGAACAAAGTGTTAGAGCCAATATGATGGTAAGCTGAAGTGAGACAAACGTAAACCATGTGTAGGTGACACAACTTAGCAAGAGGAGAGCGAATACCATTTCTATAGCTGTGAGATCAATCTATGACAATTGCTTATTATTTATCATTAAAAATATATATTGTGATGAAATGCCTAAATTTAATTATTATAATAGATGATGGTTCAGTTCACAAATTTAGCACTTCCTGCTTTGTTCTATTGGGATGCTCCTTGTCCCTGTTCTGCTGGCTTCAAAATTTAAAAAGAACACATGAGCGATTCATCGACAGTCATCATGGATCCTAATTTAATTGTAATGAGAGGGTGTTTTACCTGCATTGTCAAATTCACCACAATAATTGGGAGCTGAAAATAGTGTGACCAACTATCTTTTACTGAAAAACTCATATCCATCTTCAACTACCTATATGTAATATACATAATGTATTTCTACTTGATGTGCTCGGCATATCAGATCCAACTCATGCTTTTTCAGAAAGACCTAAACGATCTCTTGACTAAAAACATATGAAACTCCTCTCTCATTGTCAGCCCATCCCTGCACATCCTTGTCAGGATCAGACCACAATAAATCACAGAGCAACCCAGTGTCTGGCACGTCTGTCGGTCTCATGATCCTTCTGATTTGCTCCAAGTTGGATAATTCAGGCGACAATCCACCATGCATGCACAAAATCTTTTCGTCAATTAATGCAGCCACTGGCAAACAATTGAAGCAATCAGTAAAGGTCTTCCATAGTTTTATAGTATATCTTCTCTTGCCTATATTGCACGATCGATCTATTTACATTCATCGTAGAATCCGTATATTCTGTTAATGGATGCACATTCATGATTGCCCCTAAGCAAAAAGAAATTCTCAGGATATTTTATTTTGTAAGCCAGAAGCAGACAAATCGTTTCCAATGATTGCTTCCCTATCGAATAGACCATTTTAATTATACCTCTATCAACATAATCACCAAGGAATAGATAATTACTCTCAGGAGGGTATCCTCCATACTCAAACAATCTAAGTAAATCAAAATATTAACCATGCACATCACCTACAAACCCATATTATCATAAACTAACCACAGATCTTTAATGGAGCCTCAAGTTCCAATAAAATTGGTTGAGAAATAAAAATGTCTCTAGCTTTTATACACAATCCTCTGACTTCCGCCTCCGTTAAGTTGACATTCTTCCCTGGTTTGCTCCCTCTGACACTCAACAGTCTCTCAATGATGCTATCAACATCGATTTCACCCTTATTATCCTTACTCATATATTATAATTTAAAATTTAAATCAATATAATCAGATGCAATTATACTACTAATCACTTTAAGTTAATCAACACAGAATCTATGTTCTAAACCCCAGAACCAATGAGCATTCATTATTAACCTAATTATAAATAACTCAACTAAACCATCCCCCAACAATTCTTGCCATTAACAGACCCCTTTAATCTATTCTTTTTGTTTGAGAATATGATTTCCATCCAAATTGATATAATAATTAAAGGACAAACAGCATTTTTTTGAATAAGTGAAGGTCATTCTCAAACTTAAAAATTGAAATCCATACAGACAAAATGGTTATTGGAGACATATAAGAAATATGGCTATGAGATTAGGAAATGTGTTGAGAAATCAATTGATTAAACTTAAAACAATAGAATAATCTATTATACAGCTTCAGGTTCTGGAAATTCATTTTCAGAAGGAGATCAGCTAAAGTCAATTCAATGAGATAACTTTGATTTAATCAATTTTAAAGAATGAGACTTTGTTGATCAGAGGTTTAATTAACCTTAAATTCTGATATGAAGGGGATAGAGCAGCTTACAATGGAAAGATGTTTGATACAATTTTTAACCCCATTAATGGTAGATTATAAAGCAGTTCTTCAATTATTTAATACTATGATGATTTATGTGATGAGGAGATGGCACTATATATATATTTGATTGATATTGTGTAATTTAATTAATAAATTATGTATTTGATTTTGTCAGCATTAACAATTTGCTCTTACGCAATCGCTCCTCATGTGTTGACGTAAGGACCATTTACAGAAACTAAAGAGACTTTTCAATTCACATAGCTCTTGGATCACAGTGACCCAGCCAATACTCAGACATGGCAATAGAGATACCATGTGTATTCCTAATATTTTAATCCCACCAAAGGTGGAGTCATCTTATACATCTGTGGAGAATGGAATTGCTAGGGTGTGAGTGACAACTCATTCTCCTTCTAATTGGCTAAGGATCTAGGTGCAGTTGTTATAGCATTAGAACACAGATTCTATGGACAATCTCAACCATTCGGAGCCGATTCATGGAGTTTGGAGAACTTGTCTTATTTAAATGTCCATCAAGCCTTGGATGATCTCGCCTATTTTATATTGTAAATCAAGAGACTCAAGCTCCACAGCATCGATTCTACATTGCCATGGTACATAAGATATCTTTACATAGGTATGCAATTGGAGGCTCATATCCTGGGGCTTTGTCAGCTTGGTTCAGATACAAGTACCCTCACTTGACAGTCGGTAATTTGGCTAGTAGCGGAGTCATCAACACAGTCCTAGACTTCTGGGAATTCGATGATCAAATTAGAAAGAGTACAAGCAAGAGTGGCGAATAGTACATATATCTCCCTTAACAACATCTAGATGTCCCCTCTACTTGCAGTTGTTGAATGGTTACGTCGACAAGAACCTAAAGAACTTCAACACCAAATAGGCATTCAAGGAATCCTTTAGATGTGGAAAGATGACAGACAACGAATTCAGATGGTTCTGGGTTGACACCATCGTCTAAATGGTCCAATAGGGAAAGAGAACTAAGTTCTGTCAAACTCTTGAGTCGTTGCCATCAGTCGAGAGAATGGCTGAATACATTAAGGAGATCGCTCTATCTCAAGGAGACAGTTACAAACAATACGGTGCCTACTACTTAAGAAACGAGACCATCGACGAGAATTCTTAACATCGTCAATGGTATTTCCAATGCTGCACCGAGGTTGCCTACTTATAAACACCTCCATAGGTATGCACAATATATATTGTAGAATAAAGAATCCTTAAGATCTTATGAAATGACATTGGATTGGTGGAGAGAGTGGTGCAATGATGCCTACTCTTAGGGAGAAGTAGTATGGCCGGACGTCAGAGTCACTGAAGCCTATTTCGGAGGTTTGAATTTGAACGTTGATCATTTGATTATGACCAACGGAGGAGAAGACCCTTGGTAAAGAGCTTCTTTGACTAAAACCACTAAGGCTAATAGCAAAGTCATAACTTATTTAATTGATTGTGACGATTGCTCACATTGTGTCGATTTGAAAGCTCCCAGCGCTAATGACCCAGCAATTCTGACATCAACCAGACAAGCTATCAAGAACACATTTAAATAATGGCACGACTAATTTTGGAGTAAAACTCTGATTGAGTGATTAATAAATATTAAAGAAATATATATAGAATCAGTTATTATGGCTTTCGTACCATTCACAAAATTTTAACAATTAATTTGCATTCATTTATTCAGCATAGAGCTTAATTTTAGGGAAAGTAGTGTTATCAACCAATAAGGACAACTGTTTCTCACACAAGGATTTCAGATCTGGTATCAAGTAATAATCAGCCAATTACAAGAATTGTCTGTAGAATTCAACTGATTATTAAAATTAATCGCATTGTAACTAGAATAAGAATCACACTTACGTCTCCTGAGTAAATGAAGTATAACAACTATTCAAAAATTAAGTGCGAACAATCATTTATATAAACTTTCTATTATTGATTTTTGTATTCCCATTCAAACATCTTATTAAACATTTCATATCGAGATAAAACTATTTTGTGAGCATACAAGTGTTTGTCCTCCACAACAAAAATTATATCACTGTACTTAGGCGAATTGAAAAACCCTCTGAAATACTGATTTATAGAGATATTATTAAAATCAGTCACAGAAATGTTTGGAGGCGGGTCAGTATCAATAATGAAGTAATCCTTGAAATAATAGGATCCGCAAGATCCACCGAATACATAAATTAGATTACCTATAGCAGTCATACTATGACCTGCTCTGGCCTTCTCGAATTGTTCATCATCCTGTAACTCAATTGTGCTCCAGGCATTCTTAATAGGATCATAACATTGCAAATCTCCAAAACAAGTAGTTTATGGTCCGCTGCCACCAAACAAATAGATCTTATTCTCAATAGTAGTCATGCACATTCCTGCCCTGGCACTCGGAGATTGGATTGGCTTTAATTCACACCACTTATTGGTTGTCACATCATAACAATGTAAATCATTCAGTCTCTTGGATCCATCCCAACCTCCAAAAATGAACAGTTTGTTTTGCCACACAGCAGAACTGTGATTGGCTCTTGGTGGAGGCCTCTAATTCTCTGCTGTCTATACTAATTTCCACATGTTGGTTTTGATATTGAAACTGTGCAGATCATTCAAATAATCCTTACCATCTCCTCCTCTGAAGATAAATATCAACTAACCAACCTAATCAGCACTATGCATATTACATGGACCTGGAACCTTAACTTTATTTTGTAATCATACTTCCCCCATCGTATTCACTAGTATCCAATTCAAACAATCCAGATCTAATACATACACATCTCTACTGGCATAGATCCCACTTCCCAGCCAACCACCAATCACATACATCTTATTGTCTACAACAGTAGCTGTGTGTCCATTCCTACTCTCCGGTATTTTCCCATTGGCTTTGCACTTCGTCCAATTCCCATCCTTATAAATATGGATATCATTGTGATTCTTTTTAGAATCATATCCTCCAAATATAAATATCTAATTCTTGTAATGCACAGATGTGTGATTTTTTATTGCCGGGCATTGGTTTGCATTATTGCGATATACCTTTACTGCCTGCCTTTCCGATGAAAACCAATTAGGCGATTACCCATTACCATCATTCTAAAACATTTATTATTAATACAATATATATATTATAAACAAAAACCATTTCTATTTTAATTTGTTTCCCACTCACTTTTATATCTCTGTTTGACATATCTCCACATTTCCTATTTTTCATGTTCTCGCCCTACTTTTGACTCCTCTCTCTTATAAGTTCTTTAAAAAAGAGTACTCTTCTTATCAAATTTAACACTCTCC
The DNA here is from genome assembly GCA_905182995.1 of Paramecium octaurelia. NCBI lineage: Eukaryota > Ciliophora > Oligohymenophorea > Peniculida > Parameciidae > Paramecium > Paramecium octaurelia. Next base: position 104,618 of record CAJJDP010000150.1, on the reverse strand, counting down.
GTTTCTTCCCTTGTTGATGTTCTTTCTATTATTAGAAATTTGCTCTTATTGTCATTTTCTTCTCCTTCGACCATATATTATTATATAATATCTTCACTTCTGCTTATTTCACCTATCCTTTTTTTCAAAATTCATTATAGTAAAAAGGTCCAATATCTTGTTTCAATTCTAGTTAATCATCCCAAAGCCTGTTTAAATAACTATTCATACAATACTGCCAATCCAAACTTCGACTAATTTTTGCGTCTACTTAATTAATTTTTTCCATTAAGAAATTAAATTTAGATACACCTTTTTCTATCATCAATAATTCATCTTATAATCTCTTTTTATAGTCGAATTCGTCAACTTATTTATTTACTTATTCCAACTCTTGATCACTGACTCCTCTTTCTCTAAATCCTAATTACATCTCCTCCTCCCTTTTTAATCCTCCATTTCTTTTATAAATCATAAATTTCAGTCTAATTATCCTCCTGGTACTCTTAAACAACTTAATCTGCTTGACTTATCGCTCTCTCTTGTTTCCCTTTAACCTTTTAAATCCGCTTAGTAAAATATCTTCAATTGATCTCTGAAATATAGGTACACATTCATTCTTCATCATTAAAAGTTACATGGTTTGATTTTATATGTCATTTAATTATTATTTGATTAAAAGCAAGGCATAAATGTTTTCTTAAGATCATCAATCTTATCTACTAAACTTTAGTGAATAATCACATAAGAAGAAAAGAAAATTAAGCTTTTATTTTTGCAATGATAAACTAATTTAATTATTAAAATACTTTTAATAATTCTCCCAAAAAAAGTCAAAATTAGTATTAATTTAATCATTTATTAAAGAATTTAATAGATACAAATATTATCCACTGACTTTCCAAGGATTAAGATTGGCTTGAGATCATAAATACAGAGGAAATAATAACTAAATTTTGGAATCTATATCTATAAATCTTCCTCAACTAGTAAGCTTAGATAATATTACTTTTGATTAAAATCATGTATCATATTTAAGTTATTTAATTACATTATTCATGATTCAAAATTAAAAATTCAAGATAAAATAATCTTTGTAAATTACATATAAAGATCACATAATTGATATAAATTGTTTATAATGTAATGACAGATCTATTTGGATGTAATATAAAATTTGAGGCACTTACAACCATCAAAGATATTAATTAAAAAGTAACTGTAAAAAATGAGATAATAAATTATGAGAATAAAATTGCAATTTTATAATTTTGTCATAGTCTTTTTTTTCCACAAGAACCACAGTACTTATGATTATTAGCTAATTTGCTTCCACAGTTAGTACAGAATACACTTCTCTGAAATTTATTGCCACTGCTCATTCGAAAGCATAGTTAAATATGCTTATCAGCTGCCTTTTATTCAAATGTTTTCTGGCAAGAAGGGCATTTAACGATAGGAACAGAGCGAGATAACAAGTTTTCAGGACGCTATTTGATTTTAGGCAAAAAAGTAGGTTGACTTGAGGAGAGTTCCTAGAGTAATGTTTCATCTGCTTCTTCTTCTTCATTTATAGATGCAATGACTTTATATTTGTCTAACGCTTTTGGTCTAGCAAGACACTTTAGAGCATGAATTTGAGGATTCCTCAATTTCTTATGGCAATAAGGACAAGGCTGAATAACTGGTTAAGTTAAAGGTAATTAAGTTTTTTGCTTATTAGATTTTTTGAGAAAAGGGTGATCTGCAGTACAACTACGTAAGTGTAGAGCTAACTTTCCTTAAAAGAATTGTCGCTTACAAAATCTACACTATTCTTTAGGTATAGAGTCAACTTGAGCATCCAAAGGAGTGAATGGTCTTTCAATCTATTCATCTAATTGTTCCTTATCAAAGGAATTGTTTAGTGCCTAGATGGTTGATTTTGAAATAGCATCCTCATCAAAGAACTCATTGTCTTTGGTTTCTGTAGGCAATGACAATCTGTTCATATAAATTATAAATATATAAATATGCTTTTAAGGTGTTTAAGCAATGCTTTGTTAAAGTTCAGATTTTCCAAAATATACAACATATTCTTATAGATTGTGAGCTTCATTTGGGTTCACTTAAGTCAAATGTTTAATGCTGAATCCAATATTGTTCTCATATAAAGGTTTGGAATTAGAATTTAATTTGGCAGAGGAGGTACTCAGATTGTCAAATTCTTTAAATTTTACACTTGAAGGAAGTCCATTTTAGAAAATAGCATATATTCATAATATGCACTAGGACGAGAGATGGAATACGATTGGAGCGAAGGCGTAGAATAAGGTGGAGTAATTGAATTCTGAAGGATATAATCTTTTAGGAAAGGTACATTTAAGAAAAGGGGAATTATTATTATCTTCAAATTTATAGGAACCCTATATGATGGTCACAATTATTAGTTAAAATATCATTAATGATGATGATTTAGATCTTGAGTGGAAAAATAAAATTATATGAAATTCAATTACTAATTTAACCTTAGCTAAAAAGGATTCATTTGTTCAATTTTACTCTATAGGCTTAGCGGTTTTATTGGATGAATAAGTTAATGATGTTTAACCCGACATTGATTTTTAGGATTTATATATACAGGTATTTAATCGGCATACAATTGTTACAAATCTTTGCTAAAAAGATCTACATAAAAAGTAGAATAAATCGTAATTCCTTAAATTTACAAAGATAAACTTTTGAGAAGTTGAAGTGGTTTTGCATTGGATGAAGAAAAAAGAAAATTTTAGAAGAAGTTTATACAAACTGATACAGTTTATATGTTTCAAGTAAGTGGTATTCTAATATTTGTCATAAGAAATTAATAATATGATAGATACTATAAGAATTTATAATACACAAAAGGTGAATTATATTCTATCATATTTATTAATAGAATTATAAGATAAATGATTGAAGAAAATTTGAATTAATTATAAATAACAAAGATTAAAATGATAATATTTTTTAGAAATCAAAAAGGTGAAGTCAGTATCTTTTGAATTAAGAGAAAACAATTTAGAAATGAGAATAAAGGAATGCCTCCTCCTAATTGATAATATGGGTATATTGTCTTAGCAATAAGCATATTAATAAATAAATCATTCATTTCCTATTGTAGCCAACATCTCGATGATTTCATTGATAGCAACTTCGTTTAACATTTACATTTTAATTTTCTTGCTTTTGATTTCAATAGCATTTTCATATGGAGTGCTACCCCATCGATCTCTTTCACTAAAGTCGAATTTAGCTTTAAATCTCAAGAATTTAATGATTTTAGAATTCATGGACATGACAGCCATATGAGCGATGTTACGGTTATCAACATTGACAAACTCATTCAGGTTTTTGATTCCTCCATGAAATATGAGTTCTAGCATCTACAAATCTCCATTCAAGCCAGAACTTAAGATTAAATCCACCATTACATGATGAGGCGCTGAGATGATGCCTCCATTCTGCTAGAAGAATAATAGTAATTCTTTATCTCTGCTGATTAACACCTCATACATGGGGGAATACCCTAAGTAATCGATTGGATTTATTTCCACATGGACTTCTTCAATTAAGTACTTTATGATTTCAAATTATTTATTAGCTGCAGCCAAATGAAGTACAGTTCTCCCATCGAAATCGGGGATATTGAGATTGCCTTCATTCCTTCTTAGATCCTTGATCAACTCTAATTATCCTGTTGTGGCAAGAAAGCATCCCAAATTCGGAATGATATATTTATTCATAATGTCCATATTCTGACTAATTTGTTCATCCCCTGATGTTTTCTGTAGAGTCTCCAATATAGTTTAGATGAAATGCTGCTTTTGTCCCTCGAATTTCTCGAACTACCTAACAGATTCGGTTTCTCCTTACAAATTCTATGGGAATTTTCGAAAGATCTCCTATTAACTATATCCCTTGCCTAAAAGGTATGCTATTTTGGCTTAAGCACTTTCCGGAGTGATGTCATATTAGACGATGATGCCATTAACTATCTTCTTGAAATTTATGATAGGTTGGCCTTTAGTGCATTGTGATATTTGAATCAATATAATTCCCAATTGTTATTGAGCATACAACAATACATTATACAACTCCTGATTGTGAGGCATCTCGCCGAAGTGGTAACACTCTAATATGCAACATTTCAATTTTGGGGTGTTCAATATATGTCGAATGTGTTCAACACTTGTGTATGGTGTGATCTTTATGATAATGATGTCAGTCACAAAAGGAGGGGCTAATTCCAAGGTGCTTTCGTCATTGGTGAACATTTGCTCTCCTCTTCTTAACACCAATTGCCATTTAATTTCGATATTAATTCCAAATTCTACCAAAGGGGGGAAATTTGGACTCTCAATACAATCCAATGAATCGCATTTCAATTGTCTACATCTATTGGCCCTGTAGGCTTTATGATCCATGACTATTACGACTTCTGGGATCAAGAAATGGCCAGCTAAAATTAAGGAGTCTAAGATATTTTAAAATGCGTCATTTCTCATGAATGACAGAGGTATTAAAGAACCAGTTATTACTACAGTTTTTTGTAGATTCTCTAACATGAAGGAGAGGTTAGTGCCTAGATAAGTGATAGTTGCAATTCCACTCAGAATGACGAAGGCACTATATTTTTCATAATTCTCTTTGATGATTTCTGCAATGTGTCTGATATCAGCATATGACTAGATATTAGAATTACAAATACCGTTTGTCTAGAATTGGTTATTTGTTCCAATTCCATAACTTTGTAGACTGTTCTCCTTCCAAATTCAGATATTGGAGTTGTAAGACATCCATCTTGATTATGGTACTTTTGAGATATGATTTATCAAATACTTAAGTGTATTCAAGATCACAGAGAAACGAAATATTTTTCAATCTTTATTCTAGTCTTCCTTTTAAGACGGTCATATGAGATTCATTGACTTCGCCTTCTGCAGCAGTGGCTCCTGATGCATAGATCATTAGAACTTTGCGGTCGTTCAAAACTTACAGGTTTTGTTGAGCTCCTCCTATGTTGGCTAAAGATGAGTTAGTCGTGTCATGTCTGGATCCTTAACTTTTCAATTTAGGTGTTTCTCCATCCGAACTCATTTCTCAATTAAAACTAAAAAATAAATGTAAAAAAAACACATACAACGAAAAAGACTACAATATGAAGAGGCTCTCAAAGTGGCTGCCAAAGAAGATGTATAAAGCAATGAGATGTTTAGGTGTCTTTTTTCGGACAATGCACCAAATTTAGAGAGAGATCCACAGAGCCTGCACCAATAGATCGCGCTATTTAATTTCTATTCCTCAAAGAAAATGTATATTATTCTGAATACAAGAATGTTGATAGAAAAATAGCCTTGTAATTCGGGAGTAGGAGACTATGCAAGATAGACAGTACACGTTAATACGATGGGCCTGCCAATTTTAGAGTTATGAAAACATCCAAGCAGTTATTAGGTTCAATCAATGGTTGGCAAAATGGAACTGCTGATGTTCGATTCGATTTGGGTTCTGGTTTTACAAATATGTAAGACAGACATGAAAATAGTTTCACCTTAAAATGTGATACTGATCAAAGGGTCATGACTTCGGAGAGGGATAGAATTTCAATGTAAAAATATGAGTTCTCCAAGTTCAATTCTTAGAGATTGACGTAAGAATTATGTAAATTAAAAGCGGAGAACACTTTCAAAAATATTCAATATTAGTAAATTGTTGATTTTACCAAACAATCATTATTTCAACCTTTAGAATAACAATCCACTCCAAAACAATTCAATGAAGATTCAGTGAATGAACATGAACCAAAAACACTTGATGACTCAAGCACTCAAAGAACGAGAGCTGTGACTAATTTTCATGAGAAGAAATAAGCATTGATCAGTAAAAAGACAATCTCAGAACATAGGTTTGGTCAAAACAAACAAGCCTATCTCAAACTCTTTAAACAACTCAAATCAGACAGCCAATTGATTAAACGCAAGCAGACTGCAAAGAAAAGCTTGTAAAACGAAAGCAAATCCAGAAGAATCTCTCAACTCTCCTTCTTCTTCAATCTTACCAACAAACAACGATTAAACTCCAACACCTCCATCAGCAATTCACAGCAGAACTACAATTAGCAATAAAGTTGTAGACAAGAAGAGACCTTTGAGCAAAAACTAGAAAAATTTGTCAAACAAAGAATGCTTCTTCAGAACAATCAAACTCAGTGTTCCACCATTGATTATTCGAATTTACATCAGAAAATAAATGTATTCTGTTTTAACTTAAATTAGCAATATGAATAAATGAAACAGTAGGAATTTAAAAGAATTTAAAAAGTGCGATTGATTTCTTAGAGATGAATTATATATCATTAATTAACTTTGAATTTGATAGGCAATAGTTTAGGTGATGATTCTGTATTCGACTCATTTAATGATGGTTGGGTGGGATGTCTGTAATTCGAGTGTTTACGAAGAACTGAATATTCATTTTATCGTGACTTTATTATATCGTCTTAAAGCATACTTAATTACTTGGCTCTTTTCGAACTTCCAACGATTGCCCCTCTATCCTGCGTAATTTCTATCTCAATCGTGACACCTCCATCTCCTTTGTAGAATTCGTGATTTGACAAGCCCTAAGCATATCTCTCAACAGCGCATTCTCCTATAATAACTTCGAGTTATCACTCTTCATCTTGAAGTACTACTAAAACTGCACATTCGACACAATCTCCTGAGTCCTTCTAATTTCATCCTAAAGAACTGCAATCTATCAAACGTGAGCATCCTTACCTCTTTCTAATGATCAGACCGCATTTATTTGATTGCTCGCTCGTGGTTCTATCTCGCTTGCTCAATTTGCAATTTGAGTGAATCAATTTGCCCTTGCATTTCTTAACGTGTAACACTTCTGAGGTACATTCTTTTGTTTAAATACTTATTAATATCATCACAATCATCATCATCCAAATCAAGAAATTGAGCAAACCCATTATTAAACCATTCATCTCTAACTGATCCAGCATACACAATGCAAAGAAAGCCTTTATAATACCATTTTAAACTCTTGTTTCTTTCAGTTCTTTTATCTATACGTTATGAATCTTTACATTCATCTAATCACTTCGTAATCTAAATTTCAGCCACAATAACTATCTTATCAATATCTAGCACTTATTAACGATATTTACAATCCTCTTTTAAATACTTTCTATTCATTATTTTTAAGTTTGATGCCTTTAGTTATATGACATTTTTTTGAAAATAAATTCTATGTATCCATTTTGATTCCAATTCTACTTATATTTCTCCTTGCGTCATGGATAATAATAATAAACATTCTTTTAGATTATGTGTTAATTTTTAGTTTTCAATAATGAGAATTAAATAGGTCATGATTAACTATTTGATTTTACAGAAAAATGTTTATTAATATTCACATCTGATTTGATTGTTTACAACAATATATTTATTAATTTTAAAGTAAATTTTTTCCTGCAAGTGCTAGTTAAATACACTCTTGTTTAGGAGTCTTTACCTGATCAATTTAGACAAGAAAATGAAAAAGCTGTTGAAATAGAATTAGCTATTAATATAGAATATAGGAGACATTCCAGTCTATTTCTACTTCCAAATAAATTGTCATTTTAGGATTTGAAAAGATTTATGAGATGGTTCCATTATGATAAGTTGAGTAAATTAATAGAATTCTTGTTGTTGAGAAGTTTATATATAAACATAGAATAATAATACACTTATGTTCTATCAACTCTTAGGCACAAAGTTTTTATAAAAATTGACCAATTTTTGTTTTTAAATGATTGCAGTCGATTCTGGAGTTTCTGCTATGTAGACTGCTGGTCTTCCTCCAAATACACTATTGGCAGGTACAACAGTATCAGGTGGCAATATGGAATCGTCAAGAATGATCGAGTTTTCTCCAATTACGCATCTGTGAGACTACACAAAATAAACATTGAAAACTTACAATGTAACAATTTTTCCCGATTGATGTACATGTACCTATCTTTGTTGCTTATATTATTGAACTTGACTCAATCTCCACATAATCACTTATCATCAAAGGAAGAAATTTAATGACTTTTTTAGTAGGGGATTCTTTGGTGTAACCGTATGTGTAAGATGGTTTAAGAGTGACTTTTTCATGGACAACCAAATATTTGCCTATTGATACTTTGGCTAGATCTCCTCTCAAAATGACATCATTGAAAAATATGCATCTTCCACTTACATTAATCTGTTCGGTCCCCTTTATAATTGATTTTTTAGATATTTTAATGCCCGATGATGTTTCATGAAACTCAGACTTGTCATATTGGATAATTGAATCCATTATGAGTATAAAATAATTATATTAAATTGAATATTCAAACCTATTGACAAAGCCAAACTCTCATATGAAATTATATTCATCAATTAATGGATAATGTTTGAGAGCATATTATCCTCAAATAAAGAGCGGAATATAGACATGATAAGTTGGAATAATATACTCATCAAATTAATCTATCTGATTTCTACATCAAAGGGATATCAATTTACTGTTATTAACCTAAAGTATAAAAGTAACATACTATCTGATACTATCCATTTTAATATACGCAAGTCCTGTAAAAATGACAAGGTTGAGATGGGTATTCTACAAATTAAATTATCTTAGGAAATTACAAATTAAATTATCTTAGGAAATCGAATGACTAATTATACACTTTACTACTGTATAATTAGTCCTTCAATTTCCTAAGGACGTATAAAATCTAAGAGTAAATTAAAATAAAAAATGTAAATGGTTGCTGCGGGATTTTATAAAATTAAAAAGACCTTGTGGTCAAATTTTGATTACTAAATATTAGTACTCAAAAAAGGAACTAGCTAGATGCTTTTTTTATTGTTCACCAAATTATTGTACAATTGGTGATTTAATGCAGATCAATAAATGTGAGAATAGTTAAATTTAATTAATTCATAATATGGATTTCGATCTCAGATTTTTTAATTATATTTATAAATGCTTTTGTTTCTCTCATTCTATATTGTCTCTTCTATGTACCCTGTTTCCTATATAGATGGTCGTCCGCATTTGAGCTTAGACTCAGACCTTAAGGTTCAACTAAAATTAGATGAGGATTTGTCTGAATTCTTGCAAAGACATTCATAGAATGATCAATGTCCAGACTATGAATATAATTAGTGTTATGCGGAAGTCTATTAAAATGGAGAGAGAACAAAAATTAAACTGGAGAAGGAAACCTTCTATATTTATGATATTCAATCTGATGAAGATGACTCTCAGACAATCATTTACTCTGATTAATAATTGTAAGAAGGTAAGGTTCAGGAGAGTTTCCTTGCTCTGGCTCCATTTTAGAATCACCAAAATACCTTTTATTCGAACGGATTTAGTTTGTGTCTGTCAGAAACTGAAGGATATATTATTTCAGATTTCAATTCAATATCTCAGAATACTGAGTAGTTAAATAGCGAGGGAGTGTTCAATAAGTTGAAAGAAGAAAAGTATGTAACATATAGTCTACATCTTCAAAATATGGAGATTTCTTTCAAGGTTTATGATACTTCATCTTATTCAATCTACATTGTGTCTGATGATTTGATTTCAATTCCCAAAGAAATATTTCCCCAAAAGTACTTTTATTCCAGAGGCTTTGTCTTTGATCCAACTGGTTTCTATTATAGAGATCATAGAGATCATTGGGATAATGATTTGGAGCCTCTACTGTTTTATAATAATGCCAATCAAGACAATCCATTGATAGTAGATGCTGCTAACTATGTCTTTCATGATGATGAGAGTGGATAAGACGTACTAAAGATCTACTCAGAAGAACAATATGGGAATGCTATCATATTAGGATTGCCGTTCTTGAAAAACAAGAAGTTTAATGTTCAAACTTTAGAAAATTATGTATATATCTAGTAACTCGGAAATGGTCTATGTATTCAAGATGAGGATGATCAATCAATTGGAGTTTGGGAAATAATATTTATAGTACTCCAAATGATTTTACTACCATTCTTAGTTTATTTCACCTTCAAAAAGTTAAGACAACATGAGCAATAGAAGCAATAGCAAAGATAAACTTAATAATTCATAACTGAATTACAATGATAGTAAATTTATTTTTATAATTCTATAAAGTAATTTAGTCATAAAATATTATTTTGTACAATTTACATTCATAAAGAGTTTTCAATATAGATACCAAACATATAGATAATTAATTCATTTAGGTTATTTAAATAACAAGCCATGGAGAGAATCGAAATCTTGCGCTTCTAATTAAAGGAGAGCTGTTTTGGTAGAGTCAAAAATAAATCCAGGTTTGGTACACTTAATCTCTGCAGTTAAAGGCACTCTAGTCTTTTGTACAATTTATGAGGAATCACATAAAAATTTGCCTTTAAACTCATTGGTTTCTTTAAGGTAAATAAGAATATTGTTATCAATTGTGGCTATAATTTGGCAGGGCTTCCATGTTTTCAAAACATTTCCACAATCTATTTAGGCACTTTTGATTCTTAACTTCACTAAGGAGTGGTTTTCTTGCACACTTCCCAATTTAATGTAGGCATCGGGATAATTGCAGAGGAAATCTTGCAATTATGGAAGTGTCAACAACTATTTTCCAAGCATCTTCTACACTATCCTCACAATATCTTGGCTTAAGAAATTCGATACTTCAAATGATTGAGCCACTTGTTCAGATTCTAATTAATTTATTAGCTAGACTATATAAAAATGAAAATGCTACTCCATAAATCAGTTCCTCTTATGCTGAAATCTACTGTTGTTTGCTTTGACTCAATTGCACATGCTTATCAAGGTACATTCTTAAAGAAGTGATGACAATTTGATATCTATGGACTTCTTGTTTTTTCACTTCATCAAATAGTCTCGTGACTGCTTGTCCCATAGTTTTTTGTAATTTGGCCATTTCAAGGAAGGAGTCTATCAATTTACGTTCAGTATGATAGAGGTCCTTACCTTTGTTCTCTCCCTGCATTTGTCTCTGGTATAATCCTTGATGTTTTCTGCGGTACTTGGTGAGTTTTGAGGAACTGGAGGCGAAGTTGCTAAAGGCCTTTCGATACTGATCTCTATGGGTTGAGATACCAGTTTCAAACATCTCTATATTGAAATCCAGTTTCTCTTTGATAAATTTGTCAATTCCATCGAGGAGATTGAGGATTTTGATGGCATTACCTTGATCATAATTACAAATTTCTTTGATAGTTTCATCCAATTTAGGATAGTACAAAGTCTATCCATCTTGAAATAGTTTATTGATATCCTTGTTCTTAGTTCTTAAGTACTCTACGTTTTATTTTTCATGTTACACGAAAGTCTTAATGAAATGAATGAGATTTTGAATGCTTCGATTTGAAATTGCAATTCTCTTATCTAAAATGCGATAAACATCCTTGATAATTTGTCTGTGTTGCTGCATGTCAATTCCAACTTGTTCCATCCAGGCTTGTAATTGATTATAGGATTGATGCCTATGGAACTTGACTGAAGTAGGGTCATCATGATGATTGGTTGGTCTTTGTGCAGCCGATTGCCGAATAGATTCTCTGAGACGATCTTCCACCAGTTGTTCCGGATTATAACTAGGCATGTTGACAAACTTGAATGATTGATCCTCTGCCTAGACGTATTCTGATTTGACTACTTCCTCTTAGAAATCACTTTGCATATTAAATATTTTTAAAATTAACTCAATCAGATATCATTGCTTTAACTTTTCCAACTCTGTCAATTTGGTTTCGATCCTTTTCAAGATGGAATCCAAATGATCAACTGATGATTCCATCCCTTCAATTGAATTCTGTATCTAATTGATTTTCTGAATATTCTCATCCAGTTTATTTTCTACAGTCTTGATAGAAGATTGGATAACTTACAAATGCTCTTGGTTTCTTCGAATTCCGATCGGATTTAATTGATTTTGTCCAGGTTTTTTTAGTAATGCACAATAGTCACCTCGTTCAATTTTTAAATGGTCGAAGTTTTCAATTAAATAACTTTAGACTATAGAACATAGACATACTCTTTTGCTAATTGTCCACGTAATTCACAATGGATGAAGCATATTAATCAATGACATCAACTTGCTCTTTGCCAATCATAGATTATATTAAATTTTAATATAATATCAAATTTCTTTCTTCGAATTTCTGAATTGTTTGATACTGCTTTCAATCTTGGCCTGACAAGCCTTGTGAATTTGGGGCTTGTAACCTAAAAAGAACAATATTTCCAAGAACACGAAGTCTGGGGCCACAAAGATCTACAGAATGTTGTCCAAAAGGGCAGGGGCACGTTCTAGGAAAATTAGAAAAATAGTGCGGTAGAATTACTTTCGAAAACTCCATGTCCAACAAACTACAAAATCCAGCAAGTGACTTGGAAGGTGATAGCCACATACAAGTGATTACTCCATTAAGCCTCATCGGTATTGGTGAAGCGTTAATTGAGGAAGAGTGTGACTGCGATATAAAATGACGAAGCAAGAATCTTTGGTGTATCATAAAAAGAAAAAACTTACTCCACTAACCAGGTCTACAGCCATGTAGACGAGAGCAAGAACGAACAGCATTATTAAACCAATGTTTAATTGACAACATCCTGTGTCAATGGTGAATGAGTAATGGTTCATAATTTAAACAGCTGATAGCAAAATGAGTGGAATGCACACCAAATGTATGGCCTTGTTCCTGCATTCTGATATTTATATAAATTTACACTATATTGCTGTGATAACTACCATAGGAGCTGTAGAAGTTGACTATGTCTATTCCCATATTAATAAATTTAATGACTGATAAAGATATCAAAATCAAATCACTAGAATCAGAGTTAGAAAGTAGACAGACCCAGGTTTTACAGCTTGAAAAGAAGGTTGCTGTCCTTGAGACTCGAATCAATCAGAATGCAGATGTATTTCAACAATTTTATATTCTAGGTCTTAGAATTATAGGAAAAGATCAAAATGCTGGAGACCCAGAATATAAAACTGGTAGAAAAAAACCAGAGTGATGTTGTGGAGTGGAAAACTAAGGAAAGAGAATTTAAGGTAGAAGTTACATCTATAATCAAGCAATTACTCAAGCAACACCAAGACGAGCTTGCTTCTATTAGGACTGAATTGGACTTAGCCAATCAACAGTTGGCCAATCAGCAACCTCAAGAAGGGAATGCTCCTGGATTGGAATAAACAATTAGAGATTTGTAGTTAGACCGCAATGATTTGAAATAAATCAATGAGAAATTAATACATAATGAAAATGTACTTAATTTGGAGAAGGAGAAACTTAAGAATCAAGTGACAGACTTGGAGGAAGATAAGAAATAAATGTAGAACAATTTATAAGATTTAAAAAATAAACACAATAAAGAATTAGAAACTTTGAGAGAACAAATTCATCAATATCAGAATGAGATACTCCAGAGGGAGAAGATGCATGAGGAATAAATGAGGAATCTGGCCAGATTGGAATAACAAATGGAAAACAAGGCTAAAAGCAATGAGGAAGAAGTAGATCAAGTCAAAAGAAAAAAGGATTAATTGCAATGTGAAAATGATGCTCTCAAAAAAGTGAATGAAAAATAAGTACAAGAAATGCAGTATTTGGATCAATAAATCAATTGTTATGCTAAGCAAGTCTCTGAAAAAGAGAAATAGTTTTAAGAGTTACAAAATAAAGCAGAGGAAGAGCATACCAAAGTGGTTAATTTGCAAAAGAATAATGGAGTATTTTAAGAAAAATTGAAGGATTTAGAGTAGACCTACTAGGTACAACTTAAAGATAAGGACGTACAGATTCAAAATGCCAAGAAGTAATACGAGGACAGGATTTCATAAATATAAAAGTATTGCATTCCCATATAATTTCATAGAGAAAATGCTACCATTTTGGAGTAATTACAATTGGTAAATGATTAGAATAGAGAGTTATTGACAAAGCAAAAAGAGCAGGAAATTCTATATAAAGAGAGTTCAAGTAAGTAGCTTGAGAAGGATAAGAAATTGGTGGAAGCATTTGAGAGGATGAGAAAATTAGATTAAGAAGTATAGAGTGCTCTTTACTGTAGGTAAAAGCCTTGATGAAATAAAATCAATTGTTCAGGGAATAGATACTAATTCTTGAGGGAGATCTCAGTAAGAGTAAAGAGTAAGTGAGGATGCTCTAAAGAGATAAGTCGGAATTGAAGTAGTAGTTAGATTTTTTGATTTCCCAATAGAATAAGAAAGGCAGATTGAGTGAAATTGACTTGTTGAAAAAGTAGGTCCAAGAATTGCAAACAGAATTAACATTATTGAGGGAATCGCATAAAGCAGCTTAGAGTTCATTGAAATCTACAATGGAATCATCAGGTTACTTAAAGGGGAGATTGAAAAAGTTAGATATCGAAAATCAAGCATTGCTGGATTCAAAAACCAGATTGGAGACCTTGTTTTAAGAGTTGTTGGAAACAATGAAATCGAAAAAGTTGCAAAGGAATTATTCTGAGGTGTAGATGAATGGACACCAGGGGAAAATGATAACAGAGAGTAGTTCAACTTATTTAGAGCCCATGACGGAGAGATTGACAGCTAAGACTAATAATAATTAGTAGTAGAGGAATGGGGATGTTCGTTCTATTTTTAAACGACCAATCTAAGTTGCTAGGATTAGATCATCAGGATAGTAGAAAGAAATTAAGGGTAAACAAGAAATCAAAAGCAACAAGGTGGAGCAGGAGTAGCTTGTAGATCAAGAGAAGAAGGAGGAGTATGAAATTTTAGAGGAGGAGTCTTAATTGAATCAAGGGGAGGATAAATAGAATGATGATGAATAGAATGAGTCTTCCTTTCTTTATACTGAATCATGAGCTGATGAATTGTTATGATTATATATATATTATATAAATTATAATAATTATAATTGATATCGAATTCATCACACATTTAAATTATCAATTTCCATAATTCTCCATTCATATTGTTTACCTATAAAATGGTTTCGGAGGTATTTCATTCTCTTCTTTGAACTCAACAACAACACCTTAATTAAATCTGGATTTGTCTTGGCAGCTTGTGTTAGTTTCAATTCAAACATGACCTAGATATTTAGATTCATGAATACTCTGTGATAAATGGATTCGAAATGGGCCTCGGGAGTTGGATGCAGCATGAACTAAGATAGTATGTAGCATTCAACTCGAAATGTAACACTAAAATATAATTTGTTTATACTTTTCAATTTCGGATCGTTCATTATCATTGCCATGTATATCTAGATTCACGCAATCGAAAAGAGATAACTTTACGCACTATTATGATGTGTCACCAATTGATAATCTATTAATATTTTAAAAAAGTGATACGTTAAATCAGAGTAGACAATATCTTTAGTTCCATTCTGGAGGTTCAATAATTGAAAATTATATTTCTCTAGGGATCTTTCTAGATTTGCATTAGCTATAGTTGAAATGAACTTGTAATCTTTCTCACTGAGCGCTTAAATGAATTGTCTAAACAATTTAAATGAACAAATACTCATAAGCCATATGAAATCCTTCATCGATTCTGTTGTCCCAAATTTCAGAGAGTAAAGATCGCAATCTATAACTTCTGGAAGTGTCAATGTCATCGTATTTATACCCTGTAAAAGGGAGGGCAGCATGCAATGCAACTGTCGAGAACTTCCCTGCTAATGATTTGAGTAGAGTATTCATGCATATATATAATAATAACTATTTTAATTTATTATCTCCACACTTATTAATTCCATACTATTTATACCCTTAATCTTGTCAAAACGAATCACGCATACATAAGTTCTTCAAAATATCTTTCGATTTAGAAATAAGTAAAACCTTCGCAATTACTTAGATGTCTCGTGCAATTTTAAGCATTTGAGAAGGATTTTACAATTTTTATGTTGAGATTTCAATAGAAATCCTCATTCTTCAATAGAAAACAGAAAATATCAAAAAACTTATATTGCCAAAAAATTTAATTAAATATAAATTAATGAAAATTTTAATAATTCATCAAAATAAATAATTATTATATTAATCATAGTATTCAGTCTGATTTCATTTTAGTATTAAGAGTTCCTATATACATATTTTCAGTTGTCAACTGGCTTTTTTTAACTAAGTAATCTGCTATGTTTAAAGATGAATATCTTACCTTCTTCGTCATGCTCTTCACTGGCTCTTCTGGATGTCCTTCTTTTCTCAATTATTCTATCGCTCTTTGATTTCTATGTTATTTGTTGATTCTGCATCTGCTTCTTCTTGATCATATTTTTGGAGCTGTTGAATTGCTTCTTCTATTTAATGGTCGACTGAGTTATCAATCGCTTCTCTCCCAAGTGCTGGTATCTTCGTAATAGTAAGAATTCATTAATATCAAACCATTTCACAACAGGGGGTCTGGACACTAGGGCCCAATAGGCATTGCACAGACCTTTGATAATATTGCGTATCATTCCGATTACTTAAAATATTATGGTGACTGTGATTACGGTTTAGTAGCCCATTTTCATAAACATCAATTGGTAGTTATTAAAGAAGAATAGATATATGAAGAAGGTGGGTAACTCAATTACAAATAACTAAGTCAGTTAGAAAATCTGTTTCAAATTAAATAGACTATTCATTATTTTAATTCCTGATTGTGGACAAAAATTGCTGACCACATTCTCGACCAGAATATTGGTGTCATAGATATTCTTGATCCACAGATTTGACAAGAGAAATGAAGCATCCTTATTTGGATGTTTAAAGAATTGAATAGTGCATTTCACATCCTGATAACAAAAAATGGTGAATTTAACACATATCATTATGGTCATCATGTAAGCAGTTGCTAAGAAATTAGTTTTAATTTATTAAAAGGAATTGTCCTCATATTTCTGAATATAACTTGACATATTATAACTGGATGATATGATTAGAGTGTCGAAAATGTACTTGCATTACAGTAGTATTTGCAACATCAATAGAAGCAACTCCTTTTTTATGGGGAATTTCCTTTTTAATTCCTTCTTTTATTCGTAAGTCAAAATGTAGAAGTCTGGCTCTGAATTATTCCTTAACTTGATTGCTATAATCATGTTTGTTACACTGCACATCACTATTACGAGAATATCCACTATGAACAAAGTCAGAGTGAGAATTTACACGTCGTTAATAAAACAATATTGATTTCGACAATTTCTGTGATCTTGTAAGTCCTGTAAAGACAAGGGAGTCTACAACATGAATGCTGTCAAAAGTGCCAATATTATAAATACAGGCTCTACAAAACAACCCATAATGTAATAAATTTTCATTCTGTTCATTTTTCTCCTCAGGTGTTTCTATAGTTAACTACTCATCCTGAATTCAGTTAGAGATCCCTAAAACACATACAACAATTTGTTTATTATGTGGATTATGAATTTCCCAATGAACCCCCATTTTATGGTTTCGATATTTTGATCATTGATGCCATAGCTACTTTGCATGATGGTGTAATTTTGAAATCGAAATTTCTATTTCAACAGATGGTATCTAATCAATCCGTCATCGAACATAGTCAAGGTTTGTTGTTCTACTTCATCAAACTTAACTTGAAGCAAATTGTAATTGACTTGATTGTTTATCATATTTATATACATGTGCATCTTTCCCATGCTTGTACAGAACCTTGTATTGCTTGAGAAATCTATGTATTACAAATAGGGCAATTGAAAATAATTATAACCAAACCAAATTAGAAAGTCATCTGAGAAATCAGTCTCCTTTATAATCAATTATTATATGTAGTTATGTTAACCATATTTTAGGTTGTACAATTAAGTGAACTAAATGTAGGATTAAATTACTAAGTAAGCCAGTTAGTCATTGATGTTGACCCAATGGTTAAAGATGTAGAGTTTAGGATTTTGGGATAAGAGTTTAATAAACCCTTTGCAACCCTTGCCATAACAAAGATTGCCATCAAGAGACAACAGTTCAAGGGAGTCGATTCTCATATTCAGTTCTTTGTATTCGAGTTAGCAAAAGTATTCTTCATTGATTTTGTTTTTAGATAAATTTAATGCTTTGAGTTTGGAATTTCCCTCCAGTATAGGGTCAAACAGGTCTTTAAATCCAACAAAGGTGATTTGGTTTTGACTGAGATGCAGCTCCTTCAAATTGGTTACGATTAATTTGCTTAAGGCTTTGCAATGATGATCGTTGAGATGACACTATTCCAAATTAAGGAAAAAGAGGTTTTAGAAGATATTATTCGGTTAGCAACACTGGACTAATTTAACGATACTTCTATTTTTTTACTTATTTTTGGAGATGTCAAGATAGAATAAATTGGGAAGACTCTAACTGTTAACAAGATTGTTGGGGATCTCATCAATCATTAATTAACAACATAGTTTTTGTAATAAGGAAGGATTTTGGCTGAAATTTTATTTAAATCTTAAAAAGCTTAGTTTTGTGAGATTGCATTCACTGATATCTAGTTGAACCAATGAGGTATTCAAGGGTAGAGTGTCTATGAATATCTGCATTACTTCGTCATCTAATTGGCATTTGGATAGATTAAGATTCTTGAGAGTTTAAGTAATTTGAATCCCCTATGAAAGCAGTTCAATACCTTGTTTGGAGATGATGCATTTGTGTTCATAATCGTTGCTTTGATTGCTACTAAGATCCAATTCTTCCAAATTCTTAGAATGTGATAATAATTGATAAAGGAATTCAAAAAATTCAACAGAAAGAGTTGACTTTCGTATCGATAAAGTCTTCAATTTCTTAAACGATCGAAACAATTCTTTCAAGGAATCAACCACTTCTTTGTTATCGAAGTATTAATTGTCCATTATTAGTGCTTTCAAAGAGTGCATCTATTTTAATTGCTCTAACAATTTCTTCAATTGATAATTTTTTAATAAAGTGTTTGATATTTCTATTATCCTCATCCATTTTTAATTTTAGACCAATATCTAACAGAGATTTTCAAAAATATCTCTTCTCAATTTCAATCTGTTTATTGAAAGAGTTTCAACCTTATTATTGTCTCCATACACCAGCACATTATTCAAATAATCAATGGACTGATTGCCAAACAATTCCAATTTTCTAATTGAGTAAGATTCACGTATGATTTCACTGATGCTAACAAGATCGTCTGCTGTTAGTTTTAATTGGCTCAAATTCATCTAAGGGAATTGCTTATACTGTCTTAATAGTATTTTTTTCATGTTCTAGAAAGTGGCACTATGAATAGAATTCAATGACAAATCAATGTATTGCAAACTTGGATTCTTGAAAATTTCAGGCAATTTGATTATTACCTCATAATCTTCTTCAATCTGATTATTGCTTATGTTCAAATAGCGTAAAGAACCACAGTTTTTTAATCCATTTACCAAAAATACTATTTTAGATTTTAATTTGTTATTTGACAAATCAAGGGAGAGCAATGTAAAATTATTAGCAAAACAACTCTCCAATTGTTTCAACTCATTTTCATTTAAATAATGCAAATTGTTATTCGCTAAACACAAAGTTTAAAGTGTATAAGTCTTTGATAATAGATTATAAATGCATTCCAACACTTGGCTATTTTGTTACTATGAGCTTTTTTGATCCGTTTGATCTATAACAATTGGTTCATCAAAAATCAGAAATTTAGCCTCACTTGATTTCTTCAAATCTATTGTCAAGGTATCCGATTTTCTCACATGAATATCAAAAGGTTTCTTTATGTCTAATGTTTAGGTATCTAACTTCTTAAATAGAGATTCCCTTTCTGGTTTCTTAATCAATTGACAATTGTTTAGATTTAAGTATTCTAGACGATTATATTGTTTAGATAAACTTTTAAGAATGGGCATGATTATCTATGGATTACAGGAAAAATCGATTTCTCTAAGATTAGCACATTTAATCTCGAATAATTCATTTTTGCCACTATGAATTTCATTTTCATCTTGTCTCAATTATGATAACAATAATGTCTTTAATTTACATTCTTTCATCATAGATATCAAAGCATAGACCAAATCATACCTTAAGTAATTATGAGATAGATCTAAGTATTAAAGATTCAATTGTTCGTGATTAAAGATATAAACAAGGATTCCTTCGCCATTAATTTTATTATTTGCAACTGATAGATTGGTTAAAGATTTGTTCTCAATTAAAGCGTAGATCAGAGAAATGAAGCCTCTGGTTTTAATGCAATTGTTGTTGATGTTGAGATCCACCCATTAAACCTTCTTATAGGATAGTACTTAAGAAATTTAATAGGCTCCTTGAGTATTAATCTGATTGTTCGATAGATTAATTGATAACACATTCAGAAAGAAATTATTGGGGATTTCTTCAAAGATGTTGCTTGACAGATCCACTCTCACTAATTACTTATTGAGGACTTACTAGTTCTAAAATTCTTAGATCTTATTTCTTGACAAATTCAATTCTTCTATGTTTAATTTAAGGAGGATCTGTTCCAAATGAACCACTCCATCCTGACTGATGTGATTGCCAGATAAATTGATGGATTTAATATTAATAGAGGTTATTACTGATAAATAAAGAGATTTATTAAGTAATTCAAGCCCATGATTCTTTATCTAGCAAAATGATAGATCAAGATAGTCTAAGAATCTTTTACCTGTGTAATGTAGCATTGCCGAGGAAAGTGCTAGCAGCGACTCAGAGCTCAAGCTCATTAACCCCATCTTTAATCTCTTAAGTGACTTGAGATTTTTCAAATTCGGTAGTATCATAGATAATTAAGCATTTTCGATGTTGCAATGACTTATGTTGATTTCAATCAAAGGATTCTTGCCTTTAAGAACATACTTGATGAAGTCTTGTACAACAGTTGGAGTAAAGGATTAATTATTAAATAAATTCAATTGAGCCAATCCGGTATGATCGATCATCTACGGTGTTGATCAATAGATTATTACCGCTTTAAAGATGCAGCTTAGTGAGAATGAATTCAACTTGCAACTTGCTAATTGCAATACTTCGATATTAGTATTTTTCTATACTAGTTTCGCCAACTGAATTGCAAAGTAGACATTGATGTTGCAACCTGAGAGATTGACTTCACTAAGTTATATACTTGTAGTACATGATGCGATTATTACATGATAAAGATTGACATAATTCGCTAAAGCAGGCCAAAGCGCCTTGGTTGACAGTAAAATATGATTGCTCATTAATTTTTTGTTTTCCAAGAAATCTTTTAACGAAGCGATGCTTTATAAGTATCCTCAGGAACTTGATTTTGACACTATCAATATTTTACATAAATTTATATTAATTTATTTAATCAAAAGTTTTTTAATTAGATATTCTTCATGGACTTATTTTGAATGGGAGCCATTGGCATTTGGATACTCTCTGGAATGTAATCCACATCATCTTCATTGAAGCTTTCTCTCTGAATCACGATGCTTCGATCACTCCTGGTTTTAATCAAGGCTCCCATCTTGAAATCAATGCTGCTCTTCTTACCAATCGATTGTGAAGAGGATATCTTTAACTTCTTGATAGAGATCTTGGGATACTTCTACACAATCTAAAGTGAATTGCCCATTTTCTGATAACGTCTTATCAGTAATGCTTCATTAAGATCAGACACTTTCAATTAAGGAGGTCTCGAAATAAGAGCACAATAGAAATGCTTAACGATTTTAATGGAGGATTTGCAAAGAAATATCATAATAATTATGTCAGTAGTCGTGTACAACTCTTCGAATTGAAATATCAGAAAGAATTGTCTCCTGATTTTTGGGAGTGCAGCTATGCAAATCAACAGCCCCAAATCCAACAGACCTTGGATAGGTTCAAAAAGCTGTTTGTAATTCCACAATTTCCCCTTGATGTACATGCCACTTTGAGGACAGTAATTCTTGAGAACACTCTCAATATTAAGCATATGATCTGCCTACACCTTGATGAAGCAAGCCTGAAACAATTTTGCTTGATCTGCCACAGGAGCATAGAGGAAGATCAGTAAGGATTTTATTGTGATGTACAACTAGAAAACAGCCTTGAAAAGGATGAGTGAAATGATAAAACTGAGCATCAAAATCAAATTGTATTTCAGATCTCCGAAATCCCTTGATGGATTGGCGTTGATGGATGACAGCATATCAAAAATCGACCCAATTATCTTGCATTCTAACAAGTAATTGTATGATATAATGAGTTGCAAGACATATAACCAGACTTCGGATTTGTGTGCCAATTTAAAATGCTGGTATCGAATCATATCTGAGGTCTGGATGCAGTAATCAGGAGTGGCATGCAATCGTATTTGAATTGAAAACCAAAGACCAAAGCATGATTGAAAAAGGACCAACACTATTATGAAGATGGCTTCTCCGTAAAATGCCATATCCACATCATTTCCAAAACAATGGGTCAAGTTTTTACACTTCTGGAAGACCATATCCAATTGACTAGGCATCAGAATAGCACCTATTCCCAAAGAGATCTTAATGATTTCATTGATGGTGCCTGCTATCATGCTGATTCTTATTCTAGTCAATTGTTTGCGTGTGTAACTGTGCAATGAACTGCTAAATCTGAAGTCGTAACTTTGAGTCTAGATCAAGTTGAGGGTTGTATTGATGATATGAACAATCCATTTGCCTATTTTACCCCATCTCACTTACTCTATGTCATTTACTATCACTCCCATCTTTTGCAATGAGATATGATTCTTATTTTGTAAGAAATCCTTTAAGTTTTGCAGCCAATACTTAAACAATCCATCATCAAAATGATTAGGTCTATTAGTTAATAATGCTCTTACTCGTTGTCTTAGTTCTGATCGAAACAAACCTCAATCAGATTGTAATTCACAAAATTCTCATTAACTATGTCTATATACATATGCATCTTGCTCAAACTAGTCATCTGTTCTGAACTCCCTCTAAAATCTATGTACTCCAAATAGGGTAATCGAAAGAATTGGGACCCAAACCAAATATAAAATTGATCACTCAACTTGGTGTCCCTTATTATAAGAGATGTCAAATATTTGGGGATCCCTTTGGAGATATTATAATCATTAACAAATATCACATACTGTTCAACTATTTGTTTTGCAAAGCTTTCAGTCACATTGATCCAATTATTATAAATATACAACTTAGGATTCTTTTATAACAGCGGAATCAGGCCCGAATTCCTGAATCCCTGAAACAAATTCCCATCCATTATCAATATTCGGAAATGCTTCAGAGGAACAATCTAAGCTGACGTCAACTCATTGAAATATTGATCCTTGATAAAGTTTCTTAAATTAATAATGAGACTTCTCTTACTTCGATACATTCAATTGCTATACAAAACTGCTGTTCCTTAGAATGGGATCGAAAATAGTCTTAAATCCTCTACTGGTCACTCTATTGCCAATCAAAGAAACCTCCTGAATTATCGCATTGTCCTCTATCAAATTAGCCAAGGTCTTGCATTAATCATCCATGATCCCACAATTATTCACACTCAACACCTGCACATTCTAAAGAATCTTGGTCTTGATGAATCCATCCAATATCTATATGAAATTCTCATTCTATTTATAATTCATAGAAATGTCGATGTTGTTTAAATTATGCAAAAGATTGCTGAATTTATTGGTAGAGGGAACCTATTCGATGTCCCAATACGTTTAAATGTTCTATATCTTTAGACTCTGCACTGAGCATCTCTGTCCTCCCAAAATTAGTTCCATCTATTGCAGAATCGCCAGAGTAATCTCGTTCTGAGAGATGTCCACATTCTTAATCTGAGAATGAGAATGCAGACAAGGCATTAATGATAAACAGGATTCATCTGTAAGTTTGCAATTTCGAAAATTCAAAGCTATTTACTATATCATATATACTTGTCACACTTTTATTGACGATCAATCCATCACACAAGATCTGAAAGTCATTCGCATTCAGCACATTACCACTCAAGTCTAGTTCCAGTAACTTTTGGGATTTTCGCAGCAGTTCAGAAACGAAAACGTAGAATGGCATACTCAATGTAGACTTTCTGACACTGAAGTGTTTTAGATTGCGGAAACAATTTAAACAAGAGTAAAGGGCTTCAAGCACTTGTTCATCAGTCTCTTTGAATGATTGATAGTCCAATATTATTACAACCAAATTTTTGATCAACCTTATTGAGGATAACAATTATATGAGTTGTTCTTAAAATAGCAAAGTATTGGAGATTTCCAAGAATCTTATGTGTCTGAAATTCAACTGGATCGTGTAGAGTAAATTCAAGAAGCTGTCCTGTCGAAACAGGATTTTGTTTATTGATAGGGATTCCACCTTGACGTTCTCTCCGTATGTCATTACATTGTTCATGTAGTCAAGGGAGTCATTGTCAGATAGTTCTAACTTCTTGATTGATTGACACTCTGAAATTATTTGGGTGATTATGTGTAAGTCATCGGCAGTGAATTGTTGTTTTGATAAGTTCATTTGTGGGAAGGGACGATAATATTTAAAGAGTGTTTCTCTAGTGTGCAATAAGGTTTGACTTCCTATTAAATTCTTAGATATATCTATTGATTAGAGATTTGGATTTAGAAATAATTTTGGGAAGTCATGAATGAGGTTTCTTGTTTCATAAATTAAATTATTACTAATATTTAAAAACTTTAAATATCGACAGTTTGCCAAACCATAGATAAGATTAAGGATTTTAATTTTGAGTTTGTTTGTAGATAAATCCAAATGAGTAAGGGATTGATTACTTGAGAGTCCATCATTAAAGATCTTAAAGCTTTATTCATCCAAACTGCCCAAATTATTTCTAGCCAATAATAATGTTTAAAGACTCAGAGTTCTCTTTAAAAAGGAAGACAAGGACTCAATCAAAGCTCTCTTGTTGATCTAGCAACCATTTAGATTTAGGTACTCGACCCTATTATATTGCAGAGACAAGGAATTGAGCAGAGAGGAGATCATGCAACTATTCTCAGAAAGGTCGAGCATCCTTAGATTAGTGCATTTGATCTCAAATAGTTCGTCTCTCCCACTGCAAATATCATTTTCATCCTATCTCAATTTAGAGAGCACCAAAGTCTTTAGTTAACATTCTTTCATCATTGAAATTAAGGCGTACACTAGATCATACCTGAGATAATTGCAGGAGAGATCTAAGTGTTGCAGATTCAACTGTTCGTGATTGAAGACATAGACCAGGATTCCTTCACCACTAATATTATTGTTGGCAACTGATAGGCTGATCAAATTTTGATTTTCTTTTAGTGCATAGATCAGAGACACAAATCCTTAGGTTGAGATCTCATTATTATTTAAATTCAATTCCATCCACATCACCTTCTTGGAGCTCACAACCTAGGAAATCTGATATGCTCCTTGTGTCTTGATGGAATTGTTTGAGAGATTCAACGAAAGGACATTCAGGAAGAAATTATTTGGAATTTCCTCGAATCTGTTATGTGAAAGGTCAATTCTTGTCATTTTTTTATTCAAGAGTTGTTGATTTTGAAATTCAGAAATTTTATTTTTTGACAAATTGATTTCTTCGATATTCAATTTCAAAAGGATTGCTTCCAATGATTCTATGCAATCTTGAGTCAATTGGTTGTATTCTAAATTTAAAGATCTAATGTTGATCTGTCGAACTGACATGAACAATGCCACTCTCAGTAGTTCCAATCCATGATTCTATATGCGATTCCACGATAGATCTAAATAGTCAAGTGACTTGTTCCCCGTGTAATTGAGCATTGCACTACTTAATGCTAGGATGCTCTCAGAAGAGTTGAATTTGACTAAGGAAATGATAAAACGCCTTAAAATTAAGTGTAGTTTACTTCAGAGACCTCAAGTATTTGAGATTGGGGAGAATCAGAGACAAGGAAACATTGTCAAGATTGCAAAAACTCAAATTGATTTCAATTAGAGGGTTTTTCCCTTTGAGCACGAATTTGCAGAAGTCCTCGACTGAAGAAAAGGTGAAGCCCTTGTTGTTTGATAGGTTCAGACGTGTAAGACCTGTGTGATCTATCATCTACTTATATGGGAAAAGTTACTGATTTGAAAATACAGCTCAAAGAAAAGGAATTGAGATTGCACCCAGCCAATTCTAAGACTTAAATGTTGGTGTTCTTCTGAACCAGATTGGCCAACTCAATCGCATAGTAAATGTTGATGTTGCATCTCGATAGATTGACTTCCCTAATTGTAAAAGTAAACCACTTACTTGATTTAGTTGTTGCAAGCCAATTCTGTACAGAGCTCAGCAAAACACGATAAAGCCCCTCGGTTGATGTTTTACGAGAACTCACTCACGTTGCTTTCACTCCACTTATCCTTTTTCTCCTTCTTCCGAGACATCTTGTTGACTATTTGCCACAACGTATTCACCAAATTCTTCTTCTTCATATCTTTCACAGTATTATAGCATAGTTGTTGACTTGATTAACACTCCATAGAAAAGCCATTATAATCCATTATTATTTATTATTAATTAAACTTTTATCTTACAACTTTATTTCTCCGCACTCAAAACAAGACTCAAAACATAACCATACTCCCTTTAATCAAATTGAAAAATTCTATTATTTATTATTAATACCCAAAAAAAGAATTAATTATATTTTTTTAACTGCTAGTTAATTAATGGGAAATCAGCAGTTTGAAGCTAATGAGTCTCAAACCAACATCACACAATATTACCAAAAAATGCTCAATTAAAACAAAGAAAACATCCCTCATCAAAATCAGAACACTCCTAAATTGCTGAGTGCCGAAAGTCGAAACAAATTGAGACCCACCTCTAAAATCAATCTGGATATGAAATTGTGTTCCAAATCTTCAGAAAAATCGCTGCATGGCGTATCATAAGTATGGTTACAAGATTTAAATTAGAAAATGTTTTAAGAAACCCCGGTGGTGAGAAATCCCCTAGAGAAATTACATAGGAAGAGAAGTAGTACTAAAATAGTTTAAGAGAATGATGAATCACATATTCAATTATTGGATCTTCTAAAGAATATGGTCAGGCATCAGGATTCAACAATGCAGAGTAGTCAAGTTAAAGTTTCAGAATAGTCCTGCTAAGAATATGATAAAAAGAATCTTATAATTGATTCAGATTAATTTTATAAACCATAAATAGAAGATAGACCGTTATAGTTTAACAATAGAAGAAGATCTAAAACATTTGAGGAATCCTTTAGAACATTAATATCAAATGAAGATAGATGTCAACCTTTGAATTTATATAGAAGAGAAAGCAAAGAAGAAGAAGCTCTACAGTTTATATTATAGAATTGCACTTAAACTCAATCAAGAATTGATCAATAAATTTCAAATAGCGTAACTTTTGAATCTTTGGAAAGTGATTGGCAAGCGTTAACTAAAAAGAATTCAAAATAGTTAGAAACTCCTGGAACTGCCTAATTTCAAGGGTTAAATAAAGATGATAAAATGTTTGAACTCTCCACTTCCAATTTCATTGAATAAAACAATGATGAGATTTAAGGTTCCAGGAGACCATCTTGCATGGAATCCACTTTTCTAATCCCTATGGTGTTACATTCACAAGTTAGTTTGGATTTCGATGATTCCAAAGAGGTCTATCAAAATTCCAAACCTGCTCAACCCTATGAGTACAAGAAAAGTTAAATTCCAAAGATGAATGGATTACTATCACAATAATAGTCTCTTCATTAATTGAATAAATTAGACTGTAAAATCAATTCAACGAGTAGAAATGTGGCTTAACCTATGAAAAAGATAATCTAAACTTTAGCCTCTGGATTGCCTAACAAAGCCCCATTCAAACAGAAATCACTCCATTAACAATCTGAGCATTCCCTCTCATTACCTTTGTAGATGATCAATTCCAAAATAGGTTATAGATCTAATTTGAGTTTTGTCCAGAATGTCCCTCAATCTTCGTTGTCCTCCAAAAACGGAAGAAATCAATTCGATTCAAAAACATTTAAGACAAAACCCACAGTGATCATCCATCCTGAAGAATAATGGTTAGCCAATTCAAAATTGGAATATAAGAAAATCATGCTTATTTTAGATGAATAACAACAATAGTAATAATAATAGATCTAGAACTTCAGCATTTAAAATAAAAGTGAAATGATATCAAACACTTTCAACAGTTCAGACATTAATTGTTCATAGAGATTCTAGTTAGATGATCTTAATTTCAAACTTAAACCTCATCTTGAAGATAAGAACACTTAAACTCAATTAAAAGATTTGTAGTAGAATTTAATAGACAGATTATCTTAACCTAAAAGTAGATGTAGTTCTAGAACAGCTGAAAGCAACCCTTATTGGAAATTGAGAGAAGTAGATCAATCAAAGAGATCCAGAAGGAAATGAATTGATTAATTATTTTTATTTCTGTTATTATTTTATAAATTTGGCTCACAACTTGACCTATCCTTCTTCCCAATCTTCGTATTGTCTTAATGTAGCCACCAACTCTGGGTTGGAATCTTCTGGAGAATTTTCTTTCTGCAGATATGCACTATTGTATGGTAGATATTCGTAATCATGCTCTCTGGCTATAGCAAATTGATTGCCAATCACATATGATAATTAATTCAAGTCTTTCTATGTTTTGATATCGCACATAATAGTTACCTCTTCTACATCTCTTACATATTAGGCTGGATTGCCTGCCCACAATTAATTGCTAGGAATGAGTCTTCCAGGTGGTACTACTGTTCCTGGTGCTAAAACTGCCCCATCTTCTAATTTGGCTCCCTCAAGGATGATGGATCTGTAGCCAATGAAACAATTATCTCCAATAGTGCAAGAGTAGAGAGTGCAATCATTTTGGACCATGACATTATTTCCAATGCTTAATACAGCTGGCATGCCATTTGGCAATGATGCTGCAGTGTGCAACACTGATCTTTCTCCAATGATAACTCGATTCAGGATTCTAGGTTAATTGGACTCGATACCTGATTCCATTGAGATCCCCTCTTAAGACTGCGCCATACCATACCACACATTGAGATGCCAATTCTACATCACCTATTATTGTAGCCGTAGAAGCAATGAAGTGTTGACTCCCTATTTCAGGAGTCAAATCATATAATGCCATGATATTTCTGTGTTTTGAAATGATGAATGGTTGTGTTCCCACAAATGGCACAGCTAATCAAAATCAATTAATCATCATTACGTTATGCTGCCTATTAAAATGATCTCTGAATCAAACCAATCAGTGGTCTTATTATTTTTTTCATTTTTATTAATCAATATATTTATTTATATATTTATATGCCCACTTATTTGGATCAATATTAATATCTCATTCAATCCAAGCACACAAAATTTATTTAACTCGCTGT
This sequence comes from Paramecium octaurelia, assembly GCA_905182995.1. Lineage (NCBI taxonomy): Eukaryota > Ciliophora > Oligohymenophorea > Peniculida > Parameciidae > Paramecium > Paramecium octaurelia. The sequence goes on along the minus strand of CAJJDP010000150.1, from coordinate 75,223 downwards.
CCAGTCATTGGAGTAAACGTCTCTTTATTAGTCTCAGTCATTTGCAATGCTAGGCTTGTAGAAATCACCATCAATGTCCTTTTCTCAATTGTAACGATTTCTCTTACTTTTGAGTATTTCTGAATGTGCTTCTTAGTTAATAGAATCATGATATTTATGAAAGTAAGCAATTTATTATAAAGTAGTAAACTCAAAAACAGTAAGAAATTCTAATAATCTGTTGATATTATGATGCTCTCATTTTAAATCAATATTTATCATGAAATTGATTGATGCTAAAGTATTAAAACCTCAGAAACGAAACATTAGGGAAATACACCAAAATTCTAACAAATATTGCCTTAAGTACCTTCACTAAACTTTATATTTATATTTAATTCAGTAGACATCTTAAATTATATAATTGAATTCTTAAAATAAGCATTGAAATAGGTCTTGTTGATATACCAAGTCAAATAATCAACTCTTTTAATAAGACACTCATCGATTTATATACTACAGCTCTTTAGTAACATAAATATTGAAGTATCTAATTTTTGATCCATTTAGAATATTAAAAACTTCAATAATTTGATTTTCAAATACAAATTCTATATGATTATTGTATGAATATTTGGTTTAGTAGGAGATGTAGCAAAGGTGCATCTAAGAACAAGAGGAGATAATAATAACCTTTACATTAAACCTGTTAAAGATCTTTTTAAAAAATTTGATGCTGTTACTCTCTCTTAGTATTTATATACTGAATATTTAATATTATATACATTAAATAGTGAGTTGATTCAAAGTTATTTTTTATGTAAATAAAATTTATCTATCATTTTATAAAAAGGTCTGTATCCTTATTAAATGTACTCATTAACTTTAATTCTTCAAGACCAATTAGACTCTCTATCTAATAAGTTAGGATGAATAATTTTATTTTAATCGAATGTCAATTAATTTAATTCAAAATAAAAAACTCAAATTAGCATTATAGTTAAGAGAATGGGGGCCATTTATAGTTCAATTTCGAAATTTGAAGAATTATTGTTATTTTATGATTTAATTTAACTCCTGTTTATTTTCTAAATAACAGAGCTTAAGAAATAGATAAAATGTTTTGGAAGTTTGATTTATCCCAACTAAATTTGAGAAGGAAATAAAAATTAACAATTTATTAACTTATTATTTAATAATTAATTTTTTTCATAATATATTTAAATTTGTGGTTTTTAAAAGGAACAAATATTATTTCAAATCTGATGTTGACAATAAAAGTTTTTTGATTTTTACTTCCTAAAAATATTATGCTTTGATTGCCGAATTGTATCATTTGTATTTAATTCTCAACTTTCTTTTATTTATTTTATGGGATATTATTTATAAATAAATATATATATGTAAGAATCACTTTAACAATCTTTTTCATAAGAGTATGATTAATTTACACTTGTAAAGTGATTATAAATAATTGTTTTGATAAGAAAATAACTGTTGATAAGCATTTTGTTGAGTGAGTCTCAGTAATTTGTTTGCTTCATTTTTTAAATAAGTTATGCGTTGTATCTAAATAAGAAGATATAAGAATTCAGCTTCACTTTAATTCACAATTTATTAGTATTGATTGATGAGCCATTATGAAAAATATCGATAATATTTATTTATAAATAGAATGATTGCCTTATCTATCGAATTATTCTGTATTCAGCTGGGATATTTTGACTGCCAATTAAAAATCACTTAGCTTCCAGGATTTTATGCATTAGGACGATTATTTTCATTATTATTAGTTATATACCCAAGTTCATACGATGTAAGAAGCGGCTTTAAAGCTTTAAGATCTGAGGTAGTTGAAAATCGATTTTATTCTTTATTGCAATTATTAATAGATCTAATCAATTAGATATTCGCAAATGCTTCGCTTCAAAATTATCTACAATTTGCGTTTAATTTGATAATTTTTTTGGGAATTGGTTTTGTTATAATTGCCAACCTTAATACAAAAGATACTATTGAAAAAAATATTAGGAAATAAAATTTTTAAAATATCATTTTGAAAATGATGACTTTCTTCTTTATTTGCATTTCTGTAGTGTTTTCAATACCTTTTTTAATAATTGCTCTCCATAATTTACAAAGGTCAAGTAAAGATTAGAGTTATGGTTGGTTTATCAATGATGTCGTTTATTTGGCAATCATCCATTTTATATCCCTATTTTATTTTATTCTCCTTGAGGGAACTTTGATAGTGAAAGATAGAATATGTAAAAAACTATAGGTCAATTTTCAAGACTATTTAATATTTCTCTTACAAATGATTCAACCATACATATTTATACTGAGTTCCAAAGAGGTGGCAAATTATGGTCAATCAATTATATTTTTGCTGATCACATTCTTAGAAATCGTTTCCATATATATTTATAAGGAATACTCTAATAATTGTTAAATAATGCTCTTAATATTCATTCATTCCTGTGGGGTTATAATAGCTCTAAGTTCCCTTACTCAGATTAATTAACCCATGATATTTTTTATACTTTTGTCGCCCCTGCTAATTTTAATTGGTATCTATGTACATAATTAGTTGTAATTTTTAATGCTTACTTCAAACCATTAAATACTTAATTTATTTGAAGTCAATAATCTAATATGTTCATCATTATTCAACTAACAGAGACAGTCATTCTAGTAAACTTGTATTCTCAACTCGATTTATTAATATAGACATTTTTAGTAATGTCAAAATCCCAAATGTTAGTGTAAAATATAGGAGCTAAGCTCGAGTAACCCCAATAAAATGGTTGTACTGTCAGATGTTGTAGAATAAGAACTTTATTATCGATTGGTAGAGAGAATGAAAAAATTGATTTAAAATTAAGAACCCAAGGATTGCTTTTATTTTCTTATTCATTTCTTATTTGCTCAATAATACCATGGAGAAGTCTATGAAATATACAGTAAAGTGGAGAATAAGTTAATATTAAATAATCTATCTTATATATAGAGAATTAAATGGAAATTCTTTATTATGATGATCAAATAGAATTTGTACATCAGTTTGAATGCAAAATTAGATGTAAATCATTCTGATAAAACCAAACTCTCCTTAAAAATCAATTAGTTTGTTCAATCTGAGGGTTTTAATTAAAGTATTAAAGATGGTTTGATTGACATAATTCAATAAAAATTACAATTGCAATAGTTATTAGTTAAATAGCAGAGTAAGGCTGACTTGACATATTAATATTACAACTTATTGGAGAGTGTTGAAAAGCAAGAAAAGATACTAAAATCTATATATGATTCATTTCCAAGCCAAAGAAATTAATCCCAATTAATGTTTTTTTATGCCGAAATCAAATATGATTGGAAAAAGGCATTCGATTAATTATAAATCAATGCTATTGATAATTCATTATTAAGTATCGTAACTGATGTTGATTTTAATAGATTAGCAAACAAAATGGCATATTTAATTTATTCTTATGATGACAGAAAACTTAAAATTATTTCATATTCTAAGAAGGCCCCAGGAGTCTTTGGTTTTTAATAAAAATAATTTGAGTTGATTGTAACTCCAGATCCATTGATTCCAGCAGTGGTTAGAGATATTCATGATTAATACATAGCAGATTTTTTGTAGAATGGAAAAGGAGCGTACTTTAGACAAGTAGGTTCTAACTTTTGTTAATTAAAGTCAGGTTATTTGTAAAACATAGAATTCTTTTTTGATCTCTATTTTGATTGTAATCAATCATTTCGCTTTATCACTTTTATAAATTGTTAAGAATAGGCAGATCCAATGATTTTGATTGATTAAGCAAATAAAATTTAGGGAGTAAACAAAGAATTATTCAAAAAGTTAAATTTCAATCCAAAAATCATCGATTAATTATAGATAGAAAAATCACTTTATAATTTAACAACAGACTTATTTTTAAACAATGATATATTGAACGGAACCTAAATTTAATATTAATTTTAGTTTTATTTTCCTAAAGATTCATTTTTTGCATAAGAATTTACCACAACTACATAGAAGATTACAAGTCTAAGACATTAATAGAAATTATCTTAATATGAAGTGAGTTGTGAAGTTTTGAGACGGAGTAATTATAAAATCATAAGGTTAAAGAAGATATAAGAAAATAAAAAAATGAATCTAGCATAATCAATAGAATTGCAATTGAATTAAGAAAATAATTTACCAATTAATCAAGAAGAATCTATTGTTCTTCCTTATGAGAATTCCCTGTTAAATGAACCCTCTTCAAACATGATTATTCAAACTCAAAGGAAAACGGATGTCAGATTTTTGAGTGAATTAGAGGAGAAGAATCTAGAATAAATTGATGAAGAGAAAGTAAAAATATATCATTATAGCGAATCAAATATTATCGATTATGATAATAAAACTATTAAGATATTGGGGAATGTGTATGACAATGACATAAGAAATCAGGAGAATTTTGCTATAGAAGGGTCTCAAGCATCTTCAATGGCTGGTTTAAGAAAATCAGTGTATTATAGAAAATACACTCTTGTAAATCAACTTAACGACTAAACTCCAGTTATACCTTTATTGAGTAAGCTTTTTGGATATCTGTTTTTTGCTCTAATCAATTAAGTCTTATTCCTATCGATTGTAATTATTTGATATATATTTAGAATATTTCATTCTCAAAAACAGACTTTTACTCACTAAATTATTACTACGAATCAATCTAAATTAATCATTATTTTATAGAGCCGATGCAGAAGTTCTTTTTGACTCGTTATATGCTCCAAGATTACCAAATTTTAAACCTATATTAGAACATAACCAAAGATAGACTTAACTATTATTAAAAATTTATTAACCCTCTATTGATAGGGTCATTTGATGAATTCAAAATTAACTTTCAGGATCATTTTTAGGATGAGACATTATCATAATTTATCAAAGACGAATACGTTAGTATCTAATAGTAAATAACTCACTATGCTCCAATTAAATTGCAAGAATACAATGTGACCTTATTTAATGCATTTAGTATCTTGCTTGATGCCTTTTACAAACAAGAGTAGATTTACATCAACCCTTAATCAGTTAAAGGCACGAATCCTTATAACACATATTAATATAAGAACTATATCTTATTTGTAACTATCTTTGATAAGATATCTGATCTAATGTTTGAAGAATCTATCGAAAAAATTGAATTGGTTGTTCAGAGATGGATAATCATGGTCATTCCAATATCAATTGCAGTATTAATATCCGTTTTGTTACTTGGGTATTATTACAACTATTACAATCGATTCATTGAGAAGTTTTTTGACCTCAGCAAACACATAGAACAGATTGAACTTGATACCGATCAAAATAGACAATAATTTATACTTCAAAGTTTAAAACAAGGATCTGAATTGATCCACATGTATAAATTTAATTTGATTGGAAAGGAGGAAGTATTAGCAAAGAATAAAATCAAGGAATCTAAGAAGGAGATCAAAAATGTGGTCAATGAACCAAAAGTTGTTAGACAATTTATTAGGATTTCGAAATTCCCTCTTATTTTTTCAGTCCTAGCTTTGCTATTACAATATTTGATGATAGCTGGTCCTTTAACTTATGTTGGCAGTGATTATATGAGCAAATTCTCCACAACTATTCACTTTTTTAAATCCCTTTCTGATATTGGTGTTTATGTTCCTGCCTCTTTCTCCTAAAAAGAAATCTTGTATTTCTTCTTTTATTTCACTTACTATACTACTGATGATAGAGTGTTCTTTGTTGATTAAATATAAAAAGCAGTTAGCAAAATTGACACTTTCTTAAACTTACATATTGAGAGTTCGACTTTGCAATTTTCATAATAATTTTTAGACGATTATGAATACTTGGAGCAAAACAATCTATGCTAATTGTTGAATAGTTCAAAATATTATGATTTAGATTACTTTTGTTAAAATTCTCAAAATGGAATATTGAAATTGGGTTTGAGAGCATCACTGACTAATTTTAATAATATATTGAAGACAGAATTAGATATCAACTTTCCGACAACTCGTAAATCCCCTCCAAAAGAGGAATTGGAAGCTGTTTATTTAGGCTCGGATGTAATTTCTGAAATTACGTTTAAAATGGAAAAAGATATTAGTTCACAAACCTTAAAAATCGAGGAATTATATAATGTATATATATCAATATTTTAAAGATCATAAATGCTTTAAGCCTGACTTATACTATCATGCTGATTATTGTTATTTAGTTTTCAGTTTTCAAAGTTTTTAGATTGAAACTTAATAGAACCAAAATGATCTCATTAATATTCCCACTAGAAACAATCTTCCTAAATGACCATTTTGAAAGAGAACTAAGAAGAATGGTTACAAGTGAAAAATTGATTTGATAAAAGTTTGATCTGATTTGATTAATCATAATTTTACAATAATATTAAGTTTCGAAATGAAATTGGAGATGCTTGAGTCTTTATTGATTCAGTTGAATTTCTAGGAGAGCTAACTAAAATGGAAAAACACTCTCTTTTATGTGATCTTGAGTCAAATATTGAGTATTTTTTTTTTGATCTACCCATTTGTCTCGAATAGAGTTAGACATAATTAATTTGAATCAATTATGGAAATACCTAAAGCAATCCTCCTTTAATTTTTGGAACAAGTGAATGTGGCTGAGTATTCTGTGTTGATTCTTAATGTCTGGATAATAATATTGCTAATTAGTATGTGCTTTGAAAATTAGAAATAAAAAATAAGTCAGATGAAAACATTTGAAAAGAAGCAATTAAAATCAGTCTCAATCTATTATCTGATGCTTACATCAAAAGTCATAAATTATATGTTACTGCAACCTTTACTTTGTTTAGGGTTATTTAATTTGAAAATCAATTTCAATTCTAACCTTTACTTTGTGATCTAAAATTTACTGTTTCTCTTGTTTGTGCATGTATTTTCCATAAGCTATTATATTTTAAATAATACTACCTTACTATTAACAGATAAAATGGATAAGAAAATCGAAGATGACTATTTAGATTTCATCATCTATCTTCTTAGAATACTTTAATCCTATGTGTTTATCTTGTTGGACAATCCCATCACAGACAGGCTTTAAAGTTGTATTTATTTGTTCATTAGCTTGATTCGTATATATACAATTTTGATTCAAATGAAGTACTGTGATCTCAAACATTGCTTTATTCTAATATTCTTTGCCTCTTCTGGCTTGATTATATCCATCTGCATATTTTCAGAGTAGCTTTTGAACATAGGATATTTGATGCTGTTGAATCCCTTATTAATATACTGCATTTGGAAGTCTTTATGCTATTACATAGAATTCATCATCCTAAATGACCCCTAAAAGTTATCGATTGACATGTTGCACTTCTTAGTTTGCTTTATATTTGCAGACAATCAATTTTCTTAGTAAAAAAATTGCATCCTTAATGGAATCAAATTTAGTAAGCATCTTAAAAGTTGTTAAACAGTTGGTTGCTCTTGTGAAAACAAATACAAAACTATCGATCCTTTGGAATTGAATCTAATTCAATTAGATATATCCTAATAATTCTAAAATTCAATCGTTCAATAGTTTAGACAACTAAATTTACATAAGAAAGGGAAGCACTTCTATAAGATGTGTCATCTTCTGTCTGCCTTACATCAATTAGGATATCATTAGGAAATCTATTATAGAATAGAAGATTAGAAATATAAGCATTTGTTAACCTTTGTCTAATAAATCAATTGGATTGTGTTCACCTTTATTATAAAAAAAATGATGTACAATAAATTTGCCCAATAATTAGAAACCAACAATAAGGAATGTCTAGAGTTGTCAGCAAGAATAACTGCTTTTCTACATTCTGAATCATTTCATTTGTAAATTAGAAATAATTTGATCTCAATTATCAAATTGAAGATCCAAATTCTATCCTCCATATTGATGCTAGATAATGAGCCATTATATGAACAAATCTAAACTTTTGCTTTAGAGAGTTCTAAGAGAGAAAATCAATTGAGACAAATATTTTTTAAGTTCCCAAGCTCCAAAAATTAGTCTATCTTAATGTTTTTTATGGGAGAAGTTGTCAACGATTGGTATAGAGCATACGAATTCTGCAACTTTAGTTCGCATGATAATAATACTTACTAATAATTTATTACAAATGACATCAATAGTATCTCAAATAAAATGACATATCTGGTGTTTGTATATGAAAATAAGAAGTTGTACTTGCAAAGTATTTCGAAAAAGGCTTGTGAAATATTTGGCTGGGATTAAATGCAATTCTCTTAATTGAAGGATGCAAATGTGCTTCTTCCCTATTGTATAAGAGAAACTCATGATTTAGAAATTGATAAATTCTTATAAACAGGAAAGGGATTGTACTTTAGAACAAAGGGTATTAATTTTTGTCAATGCAAGAGTGGCTATTTGTAACCTATACACTTTTTTTATGATATTCAATTCGATTAATAATCTTTTTTTCAATTTATCTCCTTTATTTAAAAGTTAGAAACTCCTTTAGCAATTTTGGTTGTGGATGAAAATGCTAAAATCTAAGGCATTAGTAAAGATTTCTTTAAGATGATGAACTTTTCCTAATTGATTACTGATTCCTTTTAAATAGAAAAACTACTCTATGGTTTACCTTCCTCTTTGTTTTTTTAATTAAACTAATTTACCACAGAATCTGCAACTAAATCAATCATAACCTTCCCTAATGAAGAATAATGCTTCTTAATGCAGAATCAAAGTTTAAACTAAAAAATAAATTTGTGTAAACTGAGACAATCATTAAATCTATTTGAAGTCCAAGGGGATATTCAAATTAGGAAGACTTACAGCATCATTCGAATCTACAGAATGATGGAATGTGAATCTTCAATTTAAACATAAAAATAAATAGAATACTATAATTCGGGTGAATTACCTTCCCTAATTAACGATGAAGATGCAGTAATCAGTCCTTATGATGAATGCTTCTAGTTCTTTTCTCCTTTGAATGAAATTCATTAAAATTAATCAAATCAATACTTCTTAAGAACCACTTAGAAACAAAGCACCAAGAAAATCTAACTGATCGAATCTAATATTTAGAATAGTATCTCATAATTAGTCGAAAATGAATAGTAGACAATTAAAATGCTCGGAAACATTTATTAAAACCAATAAGAAGATGACACAGTATCATTTTAATAAGAAGCTTAATCCAATGCCTCCTATGAAGAATTAAGAAGATCTCGCTTCTATAAAAAATATTGTCTGTATCATACTGTAATTAATTCAAATGGCACTCAACCCCATATTGTCAAGTCAACAATCAACTTAGTTATGGTCATAATCATCATCTTGATATTTATTATAATGGTAACAATGCTCAACTATATTTTAGTTTTTTATTTTAAAGGCGTACGATCTTAAAAAGGTTACTTTGTATTATGAGTAAATTCAAATCAATCATTTCTTTATTGAGCCAATTCACAAATTTTTCTTAGCTAGATTCACTCTCTAAGATTATTTCTACCTCAAATATTTGAATTAGATTACTGAGGCATAGAATCAATTCTATTAATCCTTCTCCTTATCGAACATTATTAGAGAATATTCAGTGATGCGAGTAAACTTTTAGGAACATTTTTAAGAACAGAAATTTCAAGAATTCTTATTTAATCAATATATGGTTGTTAAACAACAAACAATCCATTACAATCCTATTAATACTACAGACTATAACATGACTGTTTAATCAGCTTTTTCTTTATTATTAGATGCATTTTATAAATAAGAGCTTATTTATTTGAATTAATTTAATGTCAACATTTTAGGTGTGGCACCACATTAAACTTTCTAATACCTAAATTATATAGAATTTATAACTATATTTGATAATATTTCCCATGAGATTTATCATCAATTCTTAAATTAAATGAATGCTACATTAAACTTGTTTGCATTCCTTTGTTTTCCAACACAGATAATTTCCACTATTTTTCTTATTGGATCTTTTCTTTATCTCAGACACTTTAGAAGAATTATTGATAAATTTATTAATCTAAGATCATATACTGATTTGTCAAGTGTAAGTAAAGATCTAAAGAGACTATCCTTTTTGATCAATCACCTTAAATCTGATTCAGATATGATCTATAAGTATAGATTCAATTTAAATGCCAAAGAATCTATGATTATGGAAAAAATGAGAGGAAAAAATAATTTTAAGGATGAAAAACTCTATGATAAATCATCGCCTATTTTGAAATTAATATTCATCTATTTCCTAATATTCATTATAAGTGCTGGTGTTATATTGACCTTAACTCTCATCATAACATCATTCTATTAGCAATTCCCTAAGACTTTAAATTATTTTAAACTCTTTTCTGATGTTGGAGTCTATGTACCAGCCGCCTTTTCACAAAAGGAACTTTTATACTTTTGGAATAGATTTCAATTTTTCTCTTCATAAGATAGGGTGTAATTCATGGAACAAGTTTCCATAGGTATTGGTAAAATAAATGAATTCATATCCACAGATGTTAATATGGATGAGTTTCAATTTTCTAATGATTTTTTAGGGTATTTCCAGAAAATTGGAGAAACCAATCTGTGTCCATTATTAAATGAAGTTTTATCTTATTTGTATATTATAGAGCAACTATGTTGAATTTGATTACTTTTGTGAAAATTCAAAAAATGGGATTTTGAAGAGAGGTCTGCTACCAACTTTGAGTGATTTTAATTATTAATTGAAATATGAATTGGATGCTGGATTGACCAATAGAACTTTAATTCCAGTAGAGGAATTAGAAGCAGTGTATCTGTGCTCAGAAGTAATAAGTTCATTGTGTGATTAAATGCAGTAGGACATTGTGAACCAAATAAATAAATTAGATACTATTTTAGATGTAATTTTAGAAATTATTTCTTAGTGGTTGTTGTTGTGCAGTTTTATAATTCTAGTTTTAGGATCCTTCTTAATTTATTTTAGGTTTTATCCTAAAATGAGAAACAAATTAAATTACGTGAAAAAGATCACACAAATTTTTCCATAAGATTCGATGTTTTTGAATGATCATTTGGAAAGAGATCTCAGAAAAATATTATTAATAGACTAAATAACTTGAATAGTTTAATTAATTATTTATTATTTTTTATATTCAGTGTTTCATTCACATTGACAAAAAATTCATTATACTAAATCCTGAGATACTCTCGTACTAAACTATATTTATTAAATATATAATACTATATTAATATAGAATTAAAATATAAGATATCTAAATAAATTAAATTAGTTTATCAATTTATAAATAAGAGAACATAATTACAACTTGTAGAGTCTTATATCAAACTAAACTTTAAGAAAAGGTTTCAGCTTTTTCTTTAAAATTTTGGATAAATCTTGATTTTTATTTGAAATTTTCAGATTACGTAAGAGGATAAATGTAATTCTCTTATTATTTAAAGCAGATCTGTGATTGGATAGTAATAATACCTTCTAATAACCTTAAAGTTTGAATTAAAATTATTTTTAATATTATGGATGCTTAAATTGATCAATAAATGAAAATAAAGAAGGCTCATTTCATAAATTCAAGTATAAAAAGTAAAAATCAACTTGCAAATTGATAGCAAATATAAAGAAAGATTATAAATTCATTAAGGAAATAGGAGCAGGTGGTTTTGGTGTAGTTTTTGAAACTGAGTAGAAGTCCACAGGTATAAAATTAATGCTCATGAGGTATTAAAAGAGCAATTAAAGCAATTGCAAAAGATCGTGTTGTAGATAAGGAGAGTTTTAAGAATGAATTGTTGATCCTTAGAAAGATTGTAATATTTAAATTTGAGTAGAGGATCATCCAAATGTTTTGAAGATGTATGAGGTATATGAAACTGAGAAGACAGTGTATTTGGTAACAGAGTAAGCTTAATGAGTATAATAGGATGTGCGAAGGAGGAGAACTATTTTATTACATAACCAAAACCCAGCATTTGACTGAGATGCAAGCAGCCAAAATAATGAGACAAATATTTACAGCAGTAGCATATCTACACGAACATAAAATAGTTCATAGAGATTTAAAGCCAGAGAACTTCCTATTGAAAAATAAGGAAGATGAGTCTTCAATTAAAATGATTGATTTTGGATTGGCTAGATTCTTCAGAGAGGACGAAGTGATGACGTAGCCTAATGGGAGTCTATTTTACATTGCTCCCGAAATTATTAAAGGACAATACTCATATGAAGTTGATTATTGGTCATTAGGAGTGATTTTATATGTGATGATGTGTGGATAGCCACCATTTCCAGGTAGGAATCCCCAAGAGACGATAAAGAATATACAGAAAGGAATATTTACATTTTCGAAAGCAGGATTCAAGGGGGCAAGTGAAGAGGTAATTGTATAAATTGAGGAGAGGTTAGGGATTTGATATAGAAATTGTTAGTGATGGAGCCTAAGAGAAGATTTACTGCTAAATAAGCTTATAATCATCCTTGGGTGTAATAACAGGTTAGTCATGAATTAGTGAATTTGAGATTGCATGATGATGCAATAAAGGGATTAGAGAAGATGATTAATGCATAATAAATGAAGAAAACAATGTTATTATATTTAGCAACATTTATACCTGAAAATGAAGTAACTTCATTAAGATAATTATTCGTTTCTTTGGATAAAGATGGAAATGGGATGATTTCATTAGATGAGATGATTGAAGGATTAACTGGCTTTAAAAATATGAAACACAAAAATATGGATAAAAACTTTGTTACTCAATTATTCAAAGCCATGGACATTGATTAGAGTGGATAGGTCGATTATAGTGAGTTCATAGCAGCATTTTTGGTGTGTCCACAATTTTAGAATGAGAGATTCATAGAGGAACAATTCAAAAGAATAGATTAAGATAATAGTGGAAGAATATCTAAAAACGAATTGATGGATATTTTTCATACTGATACTATATCAATAAAAGACATAGATATTGAAGAGTTGATTAAATAGGCGGATCTAAACAAAGATGGGGAGGTATTACATTGAGATTATAAAAGATTGATTATCAAGAATTCATGATTCTTTTAAGGGATAGATTTGCTGATTAGATAAAGCATTGACTATTTGATAAAGTTATTAATAATTATTATGAATCAATAGTTTTAGCAAAGCTGTCCATTTTCATGTAGGTAATACGATTTCTTGACAGAATCGGATAATCATTTGGACAAGAAAAGAGTCAAGCCGATGTAATCATTCGCTGATTATGTTAATACTCTTCCTGAGCCAAGACAAGCTAAGATTCACAGACAGCATACTGAAATAATAAAAAAATCTCCAACACTTCCCAAGCTTGAACCTGTGATTCCAGAACTTCAAAAGATGAAGGAACATTTTGTTTTGAGCATGACCAAAAATATTGTTCCTCAACCATGTCCAGGGAATCACCCAATGAGTCCTAGATGCAAGGTTCATATGCCTTTGTCAATAACGCGAAAGTCGTCGAATTGCCAAAAGTAAATAAAATTGTCTCCGATCACATCCAAGAGTGCTTTTTGTATAAGATTACCGTAAGAGGAAGATGACGGTATCTTTTTGACCAAGATAGGAGGTGAAGAGACAATAAGGGGAATAGCAAGACTGTTCCATCAGTATTCCCAAAACCATCCAATAATTTAAAGTAATCAGTCAAATAATGTATTAAGAAATTGATGATCCTTAAATGTATGAATTGAAATTTGCAACATTCCTAGAGTATATAATGGGCAAACCTGTGTTCTTTAACATCGAAACTCTAAAATAGAAGCACATTCCCTTGCAAATCACCAATGAATAATACAACCAGTTTAAGAGTTATTTGATAGTAATTAATAAATTTAAATTTTAAGAGCAGTTTCATAAAATGCAACAAGGGTCCACCTGAGTTGATATTTGAATTCAGTGCCCTAATAGAATAGTACAAGTATTGTATAATCACTACTGAACAAACTTTTGCCCAAATATTCAATAAGAAAACTGAGAACAACTCTGAAGAGACTCCAGAATCCATAGTAAACTTGGCAGATTAGACGTATCAAAAGATCCAGGAAGACCAGACTCTTTGCGAATACTTCATTGGGATCAGAATGGATGAACAAGCCAAGAAATTAGGGAAGATAGTTCATCAAATGATGGGATGGGATTGCAGTGTTGATTACGTATTGAATTATTTGAGAAAATCCCATCAGAAGATGAATTTAACCAATGTGCATTTCACATTGTTCAAATCCTACCTAGTGGAATCAATGAAAGACATAGGATTGAAAGAAGATCAAATAGAATTGATCACTCAAAGAATGGACGGCTATAGAAGTTGTATAGTAAATTAGGATTGTTTACTGGACTTCTACTTTCAATCTTCCACTCTTTTCAAAGTTCAGGTTAAGAAATATGAAGTGCTTCTACAAAAGGATCCCAGATTTCGCAATTTCCCCAATCTCCCTGCGTTGTTAAGACATGCTCATTTCCTACTGAAATATGTCACCCATCAACATCAACCATTGTTAACCAAGACTGATCTCAAGACCTTGCACAAACATTGTGTTATTTAACATGAATGGATCGATGCCTTTAGAGACAACTTCTTTCATCTCATCAAAAGCTACACTCTAGATAGACTCATTCTGTAGGATTATGCAGACACCTGGTTCTAATTGAGATACACCATCATGAATCAATGTACCATTGAGAGTGTAGTTGGATAGAGTGTCATCGATTCAGTGCAATTCAAAATCCAAATAAATCTGCAAGACAACGAGATTTACAGTGATCATTTCAGAAATGCCGATTATCAGATCAAGTCTCACATTAAGAAAATCATTGCTTTCATTTTCAAGAACTCTTAAATCTATAAATCTAATGACTTGAGGGTTATCCATTATCCACTCAAAATCAGCGAACAAACCTTTAATTTATTTGTTTAATTAATCAAATAAGTTATGCAAGAAGAAAAGGTGCCTGCTCATCTAATACTTCTTGCAGAACAGATTTGTCAATATTATAGAAATAGCATTTGCAATCTGTGAATATAATCTATTAATGTACTATATATTCATAAATCATATATTGCTCATTATGTGAATGGTAATACTCCTCTTTGTCTAAGAATTGCCTCCAAAGCTGAAGCACTCTATCCCTTTTATCTCAAATATCCAGCCAAGATCACTGTGTTGTTCTTTTTATTGTAAACACCATTCTCATCAACCTTTTTTGTTATTAACAATCAATACTTATCCAACATTGATTTACACACTTGAGTAATCACTGCTATTCAGAATCATATTAGTATATTGGCACTTTCTTGGAACATAAATATCAACGACTTGTTTTTCATCATTGATCATTCCTGCATTTTCTTGAATTCTGTGAGCCATATTATTAAAAAAGATTTAAATTTTTTTATATATTTAATTAATTCACAAAAGCTTAATCTGCACAGACAGAAGGATCAATGGATCCTGAGTTTCAAAATATAAATATTCAACTAACTCTTCATTTCTTAAAATTGGACAATGAAAAACTGATCCAACTTATAGATCTAACTTCTAAATTGGTATTAAATGTAAAACAGGTAAGTCACTCTGAAATTCTAGATGTCCCAAAGCTTTCATCTTTTGTGTCACATCATTGTATTTGGCCCCCTGGACCTTCAGACCTTAAATGTAGACTCCAGCATCTGGTCTATACTGTATTTCCAAATGATGCTCTTTCAAAAATATCTACTTGAACACCACCTCCTCTAAACCACAATTGAATTTCAATGCATACTCCAATTTAACTAAATTCAAGAAGTGCTTTGGGTTCTTAAAATAATTCAAATTGTAATATTTCTGACTGTTCCATTTAGAAAAGAACTGCCCTTTCTCAAATATCTTACTGAGCCAGGGATTGAATTATTTAATATTCACTTCACTCAATCTGAACCACTCCTCAGGTACCTCATCTAATTGCAGTTTCTATATAATCTCCTCAAGTCTTGGAGCCAACTATTCCCCTCTTATGTATTCAGACACTGCCTTAACATCCTCCGTTATCCTACTTATGAGTGAATTGAACTAATCTTTTTCCACTTAATAATATTAATCAATGATCGACTCACTTTTGATATCGGACAACTTAAGTGGAGTATATCTCTCCAACTTCTCTAATTATTCTAACAGACTCTGATGATTCCGAACAGTTCCTTGCATCAATTGAATATTTTGCTGCACTCTCTTCATCATATCGATCTGAATTAGAATTTGAATGTTCGAATTCAACCCAATACAATTGAAATCATTGACTTACCCCAAATCTCTGAGATACTGTAGGTAACCCTGCTTGTTGGATTTGATCATCTTCAGCTCACCCCCCATGTAAATGAAACCTTCTCTCAACGATTGTTGACAGACAGTCTTATTGTAGAGTGTATTAAATAGATCCATTTCATTCTCATTTAATTGGCTTTGGTAGATGAGTTCTTTGGAAAAGTGCAATTGATCTGCCAAGGCCAATTTCAAGTCACTTTCATGGTATTGGTGTGTGGAGTATCCATAGGAGTGTCTCAAATTGTTAATGGCTTAAAATAGATTCAAACTAAAGAAATGAGGGTGATCCAACTTATCTTAAGATTCTATCTAATCAGCTAGTAATGATATAATATTATTGGTCTTTGAATAACCCACTTTGACAGTTCGATTGAGCCACGAAATAGGAAATGATTTACAATTTTTGGCTTATAATATCAATTTAAAATTGGGATGTGCTTGATTTTCTTCAAGAATCTGTTCAACTACACTCAGGAATGGAGTGGCGAATTGGCAATTTAGGAATTCCAGTGTGTGTCCATGTTCCAAGGAATCTCTTAATATCTTTTCAGCTTTGGAGTTTTGTCCTTCTCCCAAAGTGACACTCAATTTACTATAAGATTTGCTATCATTGAAGATGAAAAGAGGGGTTTTGGAATCAAATTGGATCTCACTGATGTTGATCTTGATTGTGTTGTATTTCAACTGTAGTTGCTGTTCTATAATATTAATCATCATGGGAATGACTTTATCTGGTCTGAAGGCAAGAGTCAATAACAACTTTTGGAAAGAAGTCAGTTTTTGTTATTCAGTTGAGAAGGTTTAATGCAAGTACACTGACTTGAATTAATTGGGATAATCTTCAATAGTTTCTAAGATATTTTGGAATGGCTAGAGCTTATTCAGATGATATAATTTGGTTTTGATTGATGGCC
This sequence comes from Paramecium octaurelia, assembly GCA_905182995.1. NCBI lineage: Eukaryota > Ciliophora > Oligohymenophorea > Peniculida > Parameciidae > Paramecium > Paramecium octaurelia. The sequence continues at coordinate 57,969 of CAJJDP010000150.1, read as the reverse complement.
ATTCACTATCGTCAATGAAGATACAAGGATTACAACCGATTTTGAATTGTGGAGGCAACTATGGATTCTGGCATCCCAAAAAGGCATCTAATTCTTCTTGAGTTATTAAGCCCTTTGTGCTTAAAATGTCAAGGGATATAGAAAAACAGAATATTAGTCGATCCTCTTCATTAAGCAATAGACTAACTTCATTGATAATTCCTTTGTAGAATTATGCCTTGATTAATTAGATGTTCAGTGCAACATCATTTTATCTCTAAATTTTACTGCTCTGTTGAATAAGTTGTTTAATGAACCATTCTAAACTGTATTGATAGATTGGATTCATCCTTTGTAGATTTGAAATATTAATGAAGATCAAGGATATTTGTTAGGCTAACATCCTATATTGATCTCTGCTTAGATCGATATCTTCATTTAGTCTTTTGGCCATGTCTATTCTTTTGGTTGTTTCTTCATACAACTATTTAGAATTGTGTAATTGGTTGATCATGACCTCATTATTGAGCAACTCATCAATTGACTTCTGGTTTTATAGAGTGTTCAATATTTGATTTTCAATTTCTATGAGTTACTTCTTCTCCTGATTACACAGATCAAGGTTGTGTTATTTCTTCAATTCAAGGGTTGGATTCTCAACTTCAATCAAACATTTAAGTAATTTCTCAACTAGAGCTTCTTGAGTAATTGTATAATTGATGATCTAATAATTGATGTAAATTTGATCTTCGAACTTTGCATTCTATTCATGAGTAAAGTGAATCGTCTTTGCATCGTGATGAAGCAGTTCAATATTATCAGTGATGTCAATATAAAATGGTTATTTAAGTTGTAAATGATTCTAGATTTTCTTGGGATCATTCAGTACTTTGTAATGATATTTCTCAGTTAGATATTATCTGCCTAAATTCTGAGGATCAATCAAAATCACAGGCTTATATTAGAAGTTAAGAATATTGGCATTTTCAGATATAAAATTATCACTCTCTTCATTAAAATAACTATTCAAATTACTCTTCTCTGAATATTTAACTTCAGCATCTCTCAACACCTTATACAAGTACGTATACATTTTATTTCTTTGTTCTTTCACCAACGGACCACCATAAATAATCAAAGTTGTAGCTATAATGCTATCTCCTTCATTGCGAGTCTGTTCACCCTTTAATTAATAGATGACGTTAGTCCATCTCTTCTACTCCTCCTTAAATCCCTCAATCAATTTCAAAGATCTCCTTATTTTAGTTTAACATTCCTCTATTTATTATTCCAATTGCAACTTGACATTTTGTTTCTCCTTAACCTAAAACTCACACTCCTCCAATTTCTGATTAATTTCTTGGACTTCCTTCTTCTTCTACTCCAAATTAAAGGTCTTCTCCTTCAGACTTCTATAACTCTCCTCCAACTCGTCTCTTATAGGCTAGGTCTCCATAAAGACCTTGTGATAATCATAAATGGCCCTAACCCAACTGTATAGGTATTTGACTGCCAAACTGCATTACTTGGCTCTTTCCAATGTAAAATCAGCATCATTAATAATCCTTGATTCCAACTATTGAACCATATTTGATTTGATTGTATCCTTATTATAATTCTTCAATATCTCCAATAATTCCTTCACATCATTCAATAGATATTTCTTTGCTATTTCAAAATAATCGTCCTGATTCCCAGTATATTTGATGTGATCTGACAATAGTATAACAGCTCCTCCAAGAATCACCTTAACAGCTCTGGTGGGTTGCACTAAAGACTTGATTTCCACCAAGTGTTCCTTTTTCAACTTTTGGACCTCTTGAAGAGTCTACTCCAATTCCACATTAACTTTTGACACTTTCTGTTTGCATGTTTCTTGCAATTGAGAAGCCTTTTTCTATTCCTATTCAGCAAGCTATTCATCCTCCAATACTTGATCTCTGATTGCCTATGACTTATGCTACTCCTCCTAAAGCACTCTCACAAAATCCTATGCTTCTTTGACTGCTTATTCTAAAATAGGTCTGATTTGATTCAATTTGTTATTCATCAAGTTAATTTATTGCTATGCAGAGTACAACAATTGTAATCCATTGGATAATTGATTGATTCTCATCTTCAACTTTTCATCCTTCTCTTTAAACAATTTCTCTTACAATTCATTGTATTTCACAAACGATTGAGGTGAAATGGTGTAATGTTTCATTTCCTTCATATACTTATAAATGATATTTCCGACCTCATTATTTGAAAAGGCATCTTCTGGCCAATCACCGAAATGTAAAAACTAAAATTTATACATGAAATTCCCCTTGCTTATACACTATTCTAAATGTTCGGTGGTCATTATTAAAATTACATTAATGCTCTAATTAATCAATTGACTAATTTCCTTTAAATTTGGATTGTCCAAAATTAACACCGAGTTTTCAATAGGATCACTGTTCATCTCTGTGACATAATCTAATTTTGTGATCCTACAAGCCAATTTACAAATGGTCTTCTTGCCAACTCCCATGGGACCATATAAGATGAGTTTGTTATTGGATGGAAAATTACTCATCAATTTGATTAAATATTTAAGGATATTAATGTTGGCTTAAAATTAAATTAATCCATCCATTTATAAATGGTTATGATCATCCTGATCCTCACTTTTGAATAGCTTCTATTAATTGACCCAAGTGATTTTTAAATCTTCATCATCTATCCTATTAAAAAGAGACAACATCAAGAATTAACTGGGGTCATTTCGATTGATTGAAATCGATCTCCAAATATCCCAACAAGTCACTTGTAATCGTCTAGAGTGTTTAGCAAAGAATTATTGTGCATTCAAATAAACAGACATCAAATCCTCAACATTTTAAATCTGATTTTTTTATAGTATTTAAAATATGGTCTAATGGGAATAGGATTCACAAAAATATGTGACAAAATATTTGAGATATCTGTGATCACTAATATGTTAGGATGTCAAAATCAATTACAAGTCGATTAATTTGACATTCTAATATCCTTGATTATCAGTCAATTCTCTTAGAAATTCAATTGAATTAGCATTTAATAAGTGGATATCATCAATATACACCTTGCCTATTGAATAGACTCCATTCCTTTTTTTAATCAATTTACTTTATAAAAAGCTTTGGAGATCAGAACTTTTGGTATTCAAATTCACTCTGAAAGGATTCTTCAAGTAATGACTCTTTCCAGATCCAGAATTGCCATATAATATGATATTAGGAATAAATTCTAATAGCTTAGTGATTTGAGTTCCCTTGTCATTCGGCACCAATTAGCCATCCTCAAGGATGCATTCAAAAAGATTGTCGTATGTTAGAGGATCCACGCTCTTATTCTCTTCTTATTACCAAATTTCTTTGATATGTCTATTGAGTAACATACGTAACTCTTCGGTCAAAGCAGATCCGAATGCCCAAGTTGCTGCAAATACAGTTTCAAATTCAGGAGTACTTTATCCTTTGATCTTTTTTAAGATCTATTGATAAATATGCAGTTGTTATTTATTGCTGATAGGATTTTTATACATACCAGCTAGGCAACAGAAATTCTGAGCATATTTTGGAATTTCAATTGCATTTCCACTCAAATATAAGGTAGATATTTTGGTGATTACATTTGGCGACAAATTGGAAATGCTTGGAGTTTCAAAAATGATTTAATTGTTTAATTGTAGAGATTTTCCATTTGGAAATCTGATTTGTTGGAATAAAATTAATGGAAGGAACAATTCAATTAATTTATCATCTAATTCACAATCGATGACTAGGATATTATTTCCGATCTTGTTTAGTATCTATGATATAATGCCTTCAGATTCAAAGGATCCAAAGAAATGGCTCAGTGGATAGGAGGACAAGTAAATCTTATGATAATCGGTCAATTGGCTGATTTGTAAGGACTTGCCTGTTAAGGATTCTCCAAATAACAACACATAACAATTATGGAGTAGGAGATCTTTTAATTAGGATTTGCTTTTCTCTTGTTTTGGCCAAATAGAGTGAATGATTTCTTAGAACTCTGGTTCTTGGAAGTTGATTTAGATGGCATTGTACATTCCATGGGTAAGGGCTTATTGAATGATCTACTTTATTTTAAACATGGAGATGTCACTCCTTTTAATTGATTGGTAGAGATAAACGAATTATTTTAGTTGTGTTATGGAATCATACAACTCATATTCTTAACTTATAAACTCTATGAAGATGGCTAGGTCTATTTTCTGGAAGTAGATGGGTCTAAAATAGTATCGTATTTCAGAGTTGATTGTATTTTTAGTACCACCAATCAAGAAGAAGGAGAAGGTTGGTTCAACTTTAATTGTGGAACCTTCCAATTCAATTTGATGAAGTGAATTACGAATGGCAAAGTATAATACTTTGACTAGCTGAACAAATATGGATAATAGATCTAATCTCATCTAATTTACTAATTTAAACATACTTCAGAACATTTGGTCAAGGCAAAGAAGGACCCTGTTGCACTTACTCCCTTACAAAGATGAGTAAGGATTTGATAATTGCTTATTTCTGCATTCATCACAATGAAGTACTTTCCTAAGCAATTACTAAATTGCTTAATTGTTTCGATTTTACCACTGTTACCATACAGAAATGATCCGAATTAAGAACTTATGGCAAATGCCAAATTGGCAAAGCATCGATCAGTTTGAGGAGTTTCAATGAACAAATCACTTTCCTAAAGGAACTCGTAATCATAACGGAAGTTATAATTGAGGAATTGGATGATGATCTCTTAGTTTTCATTTAAATAATATTTCAATTGAATTTGATATTCAAAACTATCAGGGGAAATCTATGACAAATGCTTATATTTGTAATTTGGTTTATCCTGGTAATTTTTAAATTAATCATCCAAGTGTTGTGTCCACTCTATCTTTTCCATCAGAATTTTAATCTGTTTGCTTTGGGAAGATTTTAATATCTAATTTTTCAAGGTCTTTCTCATCACTATAATTACATCATGTAGCCAATCTTCCACATTCTTGGAATAGATCTTAATCGTCTCTATGTTCAATTTTTCAATGACTTTGCCAAGTTTGTCCTGTATTTGCAATTGAGTGATTCCATCTTCATCCATCTCTACTCTGTTGAATAGGAATATCTAATCAATAAAGTCATTGGGTTTAGTGGCTTTGCTTTGTATGAGCAAGATTTGTTGATTGGATAGAAAGTGAAATCTCTGGAATATCTCTCTCTTTTTATCGATATAATTGCTTAATGATTTCTCAATCACCTGCAATTTGTGAATTTACTCTTCAATTTAATTAGATTTATACTTATAGATCTATTACCCCGAGAATTCATTAGTTGACATCTTCCAAAACTTCTCCACACTCTTGAATCTAGTAACTTCAATAGGCAATTATTTTTATAAATCATTCTGCAGAAACACAGGATGAATGTATTAAAACAATTATTGCATCTAATCAAATTATTACACAATATTTTAAGTGTATATCATTTGACTTTCCAATTAGGCCAACTCTTGTATCCAAGGATCATGATACTTCGATTGCAATATTATACTGAGAGAACATAAGGAATCATCCAATCTCTAAAATAACTACTCCAAATTGATCAATTTGTTGTATTAGCAATTCTGTAACTATATCCTAGGTTTAATAATCTAAGCAGTCAAATTGTGAAAGTCATTGCATAATTGTAGATATGTCTACTCAACAATCAATTCTTATTTTGCAATAAAACTAATTTCGATGACTTATTTTCGAATATCCTAATGAAAAAGGCTTAATAGTTCTTATAGAGGTTTGCTCCCATAATCCACTTATTGAGCAATCAACTGATTTAATTGATCCCAATGTCTTTGTCTCATCCCTGGTTCTGTCAATGCCACTATTAATGGTAAATGTGGACTGAACTCCTTGATTTCGAATAATAAACTCTATGATAATTGGGTAATTGATGTCATCTTCTTCTCATTAGAAAATACCAATATTTCTTATAATTCAATTAGACTATTCTCTGTGAATTCCTAAATTTGCTTTGTATTCAACTCACTTATCTTCATCTACATCCAAGTATTGTTCTTCCATTGTTTCATCAACCTCTACAAATTCTCCAGAGGTTATAGTTGCTGAATTATGAAATCTATCTTCCCAAAATTACTCTATTACAAATTAAACACTGTTTCATATTGATTCATTAAAACTGCTTATTGTTTCAGATCCAATAATTCTTTCATAAAAGTCTAATCATTTGTTTAATTCACACTGAAGTTCTTAACAAAATTATTGATTTTACGTTCTGAATCATCAATTGTGTACTTGAAATGCAATAATTCTTACTGGAAATCGTACTTCTATTGAATTCTCTTCTCCATCAAATCCTCTAAACTCTCAGTTATCTACTATTTACACATATTAACATATGATAACATATTCCATCTCTCTTTCATCTACTCAGAAGAACTTATATATGACAACTCATCCAATATTTCATAAACCTTAAGAGTTTGCTTGATATTTATTTCTAATTCGTGAATGTGCTCAGCAACTCCATGATTCAAGAAATTTTTATGATTCTCCAATCCAATTATGTCATTGTTCTATTTCTTAATCATCAACATTAGCTTCTGAAATTGTAGAGTGGTCTCCTTTATTTGATTATTGGCTAAACCTGAAATGTATTCCAGCATTTAGATGATATTCTTCTCCAATAGTTGATTTATTTAAAACAATAGATGTGTATTGTCGATGATGAAAATAGACACCCAATCAGTTGGAGCCATTTCCTTAGTCAATTGTATTTGCAAGGATTAGAGTTTCAATATCTATTGCTTAAATAATTGGAGATCAAAAACATCCTCAGCAGTAGTGCAATCTTTTACAAAATCCTCTAATTTCCATTCAAAAATGTATTGATACTTTATGTACTTTTTAAGGTGATCTATTAACTTACTATTAATCCTTTATACTGTAATTGTTAATTCTTCCACAAAGTCTTAGATTATTTAATCTTTTTATGAAATGCATTATAAATACATAAGATCTGATATATTCATAATACATTCAGGATCCCTAATCTTACTCAATTCCAATAACTGATTGGCAAAGCTGTTGCAATAAATGTTAGTAATCTCTAATACATCAAAGGAATACTAAAAACCACCAAAATATCCAACTGATATTTAAAACACACTCTATTTCTTTTTTTGGAAATTCAATCTAAAATTAGTCACATTATCAATAATTAACTTTGACAATGAATCTAATTGCTTTATCCTTATAACTGACACTATCCTTTTTAATCGATTATCCTATAGAATCACTCCCCTCTATTCCAATTCTGATAGACCATCCTTCATTATTGCTTTGGTTCTTTCACTCCATTTAGAGATGACCTTGAACTAACGACTCACTAATTGATCCTGCTTTTCTTTCAATTACAAAATGGAGTAAGGTTTCTTATCCCAATACAGTAATTCAAGAGAAGATATGTAATTGTTGAGTTCGTTTATGTGGAAGAAGGATTTGATCAGCTCAGGTAAAACAAAGAGGGATATCTCTTGAAATTGTTTCTTAACCATTTCAAATGACGTTGGTTGATGATCAACAAAATCTCTATGAACAATCATCATCTCCTTGAATTTCAATTAAATCTTCCCAAATTCTGGGATAACAGTTTTAGACCCTTTGATAGCCAATTAGAAATTTAAGACATCCTTATTGTGTTTTAAGTATTAATTTAATTGCATCTCATTTTATACTCTCTTATAATGGGTATTAATTTAAATTGCATGTCCCTACTCAACTTTCCCTATCAATTTTTGAATCCTCTAAATCTTATCGACTGACAATTCAGGAATGTCTTGAGTCTGCATATTATCAATATAATAATTGTATCTCAATATATTATCCATTGCCTCTCGATCATTCAAAGCCTTCTCGAATTTCTGCACATACAGTTTAACATTTTCAAAATCACATACAAAATAAAGTCTTGAAATTTCTCCAAATTAATCGTTACTCTGATAATTGAATAATTAGGTCTGATGATTGTAATCAACAATCTTCCCCTCCACAAATTCATTCTGATTATTGAGAATGAATGCAGTGATTGAACCAGATCTTTATATTTTCAAAAATAAATCCTGATTAGAAAATCTGTCAAAAGAACTATCTTCAAATAAATGCAATGGCAAATATGCAAATTTCTTAATTCTATTGCCCAATTGCTAAATGTGAATTGTGGGTTTCAACTACTTTTTTACAGGAATGCATTCATTGATCATAGAGGAACTCAAATCAAATGTGAAATGTTTAAGTTTCCTCTAAAAATATACCTCTTTACTAAATCTTTATGGCGTTCTTTGAGGAGTTTGATATCGAGTTGTCAAAGATCCAGGTCTTTATCGAGAACTAGGTCTCATTAATTAAAATATATTTATATATCGAAATAATCCATATTCTTTCGTATTATTATTTATCATCTAAACCTTGAAGAATTCATCCATGTATTCTCTTCATTGACAAGAATCACATTATTAAAATGACAACTATTTTAAATATTAAAATAACAAAAAATAATAATGAGACCGAACACAAACTCAAAAGCATTTAATAATGGATTCCGATAGAATTCAAGCAATAGTAATGTTGGGCTCATGATTGATCAATAAAATTCTTTGAATTATTCTCATCGATTGGCCGAAGAAAGCTTGCAAATAGGGGAAGACGTCTTGGAATCATTCAAAAGGCAAAATGACTCTCTCAAAGTACTTCTTATTATCAAAATAGAGAATACAAAATAAAGTGAATTATACGATCGGTGATTTGGGACTATCATAAGGAATCATTAAGCTTATTGGATCAAGAGATTAATAAGATCGACGCATTATCATCTTTTTAACCATTTTATTGTTTGTCTTTATAGGAACGCTTTACTACGTGTTCAAATGATAATTAATGTTTTATAATTCTTTAAATAATAATTATATTTAAATAACGTACACAAAGACATGAGCTTCCTTAAAATAATCCTCAATTACTATCATTTTACTTGCTTAATTCAAAAAAATAATAAACCAATAGAAATCCAATAAAATCATCTGCAATCATTATGATAATTACAGAAGTTTTGAGAAATTCTTTTGATTTAACTATATGAAAAAACCTAAGTACAATTATGAGTTCCACTAAGATTAATGGAAATCTTCTACATTGTCTTATGGCTTTTTATAAGTTTATTATTATCTATTTTGTTAACCATAATGAAACTCATATTTTATAAGAGTGCTTCAAATTTTTCATAAAGAAGATTCAATAATTCATCTCTTATTCTACTGTTGGAATCATATAGTAGATCATTTCGATTAAATCAATGTTTTTCAATACACTTTAATACTTTTTCTAATATTAAGATTCTTAAAATAAAAAAAGAATGAACAAATTTAATATTAATCATAAGTTTTCAATGAGAATATTTTATTATTCTTTTATTAAAGAGTTAAATCCAAATGTGTCAAATTTATTCTAAGTAACCTGATGAAGGTTGAGATAATAGAAGAAACCGCTTCAAATATATCCTATAATATCATAATGGAGAATTTGCAATTACAAATTTGAAAAGTGATATTTTTATAAGGAACATTACTATCTTTGTTAAAACTTGTATTTATTTCTAAATAAATAATTAAAAATGTGATAGATTCAATGCATAATAAGTGAACCTAAAGTTAGATTAACATAATGGATAAAATTACAATCAAATAGAGAGTTTGTAATCCTAAATAATTAAAGGCCTTCTAGAATTCTATAAAAATAAATTGATGATTTAATAAAAATAAATAGGTGAATTAAGAATATTTAAGGATTCAAAGTGATTCCAATTAACAGTGTCATTTCCTTAAGCAATGTAGTTGGCAGTAATCTATTTTACTTAATTAAGACAATTGATTTTAATATATGATTTTGTAAAACACATTACTTAATTATTATTATTTTAATAAAATCATTCTTATTATTTTAAAATTAGATTATATGGCACTACCGAGAAAAATAAATTTGCCATTGCCTCTTTTGGAGTTAAATTTTACTCTACTACAAGATGGTAAAAAGCTCCAAGGGAAACTTCAATATAATTTGATAAAATGTTATGTCTTGGAAAATCTAAGTAAATTTATTTTGTAAATAAGTCTGTATCCATCAATAGTATGTTACACATATCTTCATTGAAGTTTTTATGCCCTTTTAGCATAAATATCTAGCTAAATTTAATGATTATACCTATAGAAAATTAAGTTGTTAAACTTTTTATAGATGAACATACAAACAATTCTTTTATTCTTATTCTTAAATATCAATTTCTATAGAGATAAAGGCTTATTTTATAACCTTATTTGACAAGAAGTGGTCATAAATCTCTTACACTTGCTAAAATATAATGTTTAATTTTTACTAATGATAAATTTTAAATTCCTTTTTCTAAGTAAGGTTATACTATTTATGTAATTATTACAGTATTATTATTCTTTTGTGCCTATTCTACCATTTCAGTAAAGGTATTTCTAACATTTTCCTCATTTTCCTACAATGTTGTGTACAATTCAGTATATTAATTTAAAGCCCAAAATGCTCTTGCAATTGTGTCATCATTAATAATAATGTTTTCCTTAATATTTTATTACTCATAAATAATTGCAAAAACTGTCATCATATACTTTATATAGTAGCCATCAGCTCCAAATGAATCAAGTTTTTTTTTTGATTAAGGTGGAAGAATCACTTAAGAAATTTCAAACTCTTCACAATAGAAAACCTATTACAAAAAGAACAAAAAACGATCAAATTCTTCCCCCATATGATCTTCATTTGGCTATTTATCGTAATATAATTTTAATTATTTTGAAATAGGATCTTTTTCAACTAAGTAAAACAAAAATGGGTTATTTTGTAATGGGAAAAAGATTTTTGATTCAACAAAGTTTTCTCTTCCTGTAATTTCCTGATATGTCCTCTCTATCTAAGTAACTAATCTTTAAACATCATCTTAAACTTCTTCCTAAGAAATTAATTTTTCAAAAATATCAAATAGCTTTTTTACTACATCAAAATCTAACAAGTAAACCTCATCTTATGTAATAAAATCTTCAAACAGTTAAATCACATATTCAAAAGAATTAAATTCTTTCATTTTAATTGTCGTTTTTTTTCCATATTTTGTTCCTTTAATATACTTATTTATTAAGGGCAGCATTTCTGGGGTTATAAAATTCTAATCAATCTCCTCTACTTCAATTTTAGGCTAGTATTTTTCCTTTAAAATTTTAGTAACCTTATCATCGTGTTTGGGATTAAATTCGCTACCAGATGATATCTAAGACTAAAAGGATTAATTAAGTCCTATAATATTTTTCTGATTTAATTCTATTGGATTTGATGGTTCTGCCTATCTTTCATGGATCTTCTCAGAAGGAGAAATATTAGTTTATGGTTGTTGTTGTGGAGGATAAGTCTTTGTTGATGCTTTATTTTAAGGAGGATCAACATAAATTGACGATTCTTATTAAGAAATATTAGTTGTATCTGATGGTTCTTTTTGAAGAGAATGTGTAAGAGGATCAGGGTTTGTTATTGGTTTTTGTATTTGGGTATCTATAAATGGATTTTTTTACAAATGATCTCTAACCTGTTGTTACTTTTAAAGATCCGTTTCTACTTATTATAAATAAGGATTCTGATTGTTTCTAGCAAGCTATTGTTCAACAGACTTATCAGTTTATGACATTTATCTTTAACACTTAGAGAAATCTGAGTTCAATAAGTTGGCTAATTCACTATAAAGACTGTCTACATATTATTTAATTTAATTTGAGGATGGCGTTCTACCAGGAGTCATTTTGATATAATATTATTTTGCCTTATCCAAAGCCTCTTGGAGTTTAGTTTCAAAATAGGCTTTCGACTTATCTTTGTGATCCAAGATCTTCTGAAATAAAGTTGTTGCATCATATTATAGATTGGAAGCTTTGATTGCAAAGGCATTTAAATTTTACAATTAATGTAACTATCGCTCAGTTGTCAAGGGAACCTTTCTTAAATCCTCTTCATTGATTCTATCCTCTAAAATTAGATAGTAAATTTCATCTTCCTTTAACGACTCCCAATCATTTTAAGTTTTTAATAATATTTTATGAAGTTCTTCTCTTTCCTTCTAATATTCGCACTTTTCTGTTGTTGCAAATTAGAAATATTCAGGAGCAATTTCTTTAAGTTCCTAATTGATTTAATCACAAAATTCTTTGTAAATGATTCTTCTATCTCTCATACATACCGTTTTACTAATGTAATACAAATCATCAGTGGACATTTAGGGATCTTATCTATCATTGATAATTGAATGAAATCTTGATGATAAAATAATAAAATTACCTAGACAACACAGCATTCTTATTAAAAACAAAGAGTGGACTTGTACTTTCATGTTCCATAACATCCTTAATTTTTTTCATTGAAATAATAAACATGGATTCAATCAATTCATCTATTTTTTAAAATTAGGTGGGTTCATTATTACAAAGCCTTTCCAATAGATCTTCTAGATTGAATTTTGTGATATTTATGAGAAAATGCCATCCATATTCATACTTTAATAATTCATAGATTCTTAAAATTTGATCAATTTTTCTTATAACTTCCCTATCATATTCTTGTGGAGTTGTTCTTGAAGCAAACTTAGACACAAGATCGTTTGACATATCTATTAATTTTTATCTAATATGTTTTCGAGTATCCCCAATTCGGTAGTCACCTGGTATCAATTCTTATGTCTATTTTCCATTCAATTTGAATAAATATTAATCAAGATCATCAAAGAACTTATGCAATTTTTACTCCAAAACAAAACAGAATTATTTAAAAAAATCATCAATGTGGAAACCTAATATATTTAAATATACATTACCTTTTATAACAATTTGTCCAAATATTTAATTTAACTGTTTCATCTAATCCTCAAATTGAAAAATATTTCTTCTTATCAAAGGAAAATTATTTTGCAAATATCTTACAAGTTCTTAAGGATCAAATGTTTTGATGGCTTTATAATTTGGTTTCATCATTATGTCAGGCTCAAACACGTACTGATACAAAGAAAATGGATATTCTTTGTGATACCCAACACAATAGGAAGCTAAATAAGGAGGTACATCTATTAACCAAGGATATTAGTATATTTATTGCATTTTTAAACAATTCATTATATAAATATTAATAAATTCTAAAAGATAAAGAAACTAAGAATTTATAATATAGACCCTTCGATTTGAAGCTATATGAAAGCTCTAAACACTAATAACATTGTAATTTTCAATAATAGATTCCACTATAAGTATTATTTTATTATAAACAATTATTAACTTCCTAAATCTACAAAAAGTAACACTTATACAGATTAATTACCTTCTTGCTTAATTTGATATAGAGTTGAGAAAAATTTCTTTTATTCAGATTAAACAAATATATAATTATTAATTAAGATTTAAAGAAATTTTTTATCCTTAATTTTCAAAGCTAATTCGAGAATCATATGTTAAGAAACTTGGATGAAAAACCTTTTGCATGTCCTAAGAGATAAACCTGAAAATATCAAAATTTTTATAAAAAGCTTACCACCATCCAATTCTTAATTAGTAGGAATATCTTGTATTTAACACTTTATATTTGTTTTTTAGTTGAATTTAGAAGTTTTTTTCCAAGAAACTGCTATTAGATGTTATATATATTTGATACAAATAAATCTTTCTACTCAGAAAATCAAGAAAGGCCATTTTATATTATAATTATATTTCAGATTTCCTTCTCTCAAAATTTTCTTTGTATGAGAATAGCCAAATATTATTAAATTGTATTTTTGTTAAATTGGAGAATTATGGTTTACGCTACCAATTTTATTACACTAAATTGTTAGTTTTTGAGAATATTATTTATTTATTTTTTCTATTAATAATTTAATTTTAAAAAAGGCAGAAAAATAATTTCCAATGTTTCTGGAATCAAGAATTCTATTAAAAATAATGTAATTCTATTAAATGCTAATTTCATTTGATAAACTTAAAAAACCAAATATTTATTTGATATTTATAATATGAATTAAATGTTAGTCCGAAATAGTGAGGCTTAACAACTATAGCCTATTGTAAAATAGACATCAATATAATAAAATATTTGTAAGCAATCAATTCAACAATAAATATAAACATTAAAATAAGAAATTATAAACTTAGATAATAATGATGATCTTACAAATAATCAAAAATAATACTATAAACATTAATATTAACAGTTATTATTGACTAAATTAAACGAGGTTAAATAAATTCCTCATGTAAATTAGAATATTGAGGCTTCAAATCCTGAATTAGCACTTTATGTTTTAAAAGAATCTTTATTAAGAGATCAAAATAGAGATTAATTGCTTACATTTGGAGTCGATTCAATTTTAGGAACATTTGGCTCTGACTAATCTTGTCTTAAAGTTAGAAACACTAATCTTGATTACGATTCAATAGTGAAAGATACTCAATTATTAGAACAGCATATAATAGAATTTAAATAAAAACTATCAAATTCACTGAATATTTCAATTGATTAAATTGAAATTTTGGGAGTATCAAAGGGAAGTTTTGAAATTAACTTTTAAATTACAGGAAAAAATATCGATGAGATTTAAAACTAGATTAAGAATAAGCCTTAAGCATAACAATTTTTGAAGGAATATTGTAATGGCAAAATTGAATAGATAGCTTATTTTGATTAAGCTAGTGCAAATGGAGTTGCACTTTCTTCTGATGATTTTAATCCTTATTACAATAAGATTTGGGATGGTTTTCCTGAGAAAGAACAAAGAGGACCTTCTTATCATAGATATGATTATTATTTTCCAAGAGGTTGTTATGGTTTTGGATTAAATATAAAAAAATATGGAGATAATTAGGATTGGATATAAAAGAACGGTAACCAGAATGAATGGAGGATTTTGTATCATGGTACAAAGTAACATTTTGTTAGTTCAATTGTAAAAAATAATTTAAAACCTGGTAGTAATAATGGCTATTCTGATAACCTCTGTTTTGATGAATTCAATAACCAAGTGAAGGTTGGAATTGGAATTTATTTTTCAAATAATTTTAATGTCTGTATTAAAGATGGATATGCTACATACTCTTAAATTGGAAATAAACAATTTGCTGTAATCTTTATGTCAAGAGTTAATCCAAGAAAAATTAAATAAAGTGAGGGGATGAAATCGCATAACTATTTTGTTGTAAATGAGTCAAAAGATATTAGGCCTTATAGAATTTTATTACATGAAAAAAAATGATATCTTATGAAATCTAAACTTAATTGAGTTATAAATATTCTAATTTATGTATTAATAATCATAATTACTTCAATTATTGCTATTAAATCATAAATGACAAGATATTAAATTATAATTCAATTTAAATTTGAGATATTGAAGAATTTTTATTTATCTATACAGTTCTGGTTGTGCAGAGTGTAACTTGCATGAAAATTATTGAATACACTATTTATAAGGAATCTCAATTATACTTAATTTTACAAAAATATTTATCAAGAACACACGCTTGTTATTATAATAATGCTTTTGCACTTGTAAAAATATTCTGTTTTTTATTAAATAATTATGAATAGAGTTAATACAATTTTAAATAATCTATTATATGGCCTTTTTTCCTAGGAGAAGATTTTGATGGAAATGTATAAATATAATTATTAGATATACATCAATAAATACTTAATTGTTCAATTTATTTAATTTAGCCATCTTTTTATTACATGAGATATAATAAAAAAAATAAATTATTTAGGATACTTTATAAAATAATAATAGCTGCTAAGTGTGATCACTTATATCTTTAATGATTCATAGTTGATACAATTAGAAAAGTATTTAATCTTATGTTATCATTCAATTTGAAGATATAAAATCTCAAAATTAACTTGATTAACTTCAATAGCATCACTCTTAAGCATGCTTTAGCGATAGCCCAAAATAATTTCATATGACTTTTACCAATCAAGAATCATGTTGAATGGTCCTATAATTATTTCATAAAATATTGATTGAATTAACCTATTAATGATTCTTTTAATAACCAACCTCGCATTTATATTTTATCTCATGCTAAATGGGTTTGTTAAAACAAATTTTAACAAATAAGATTTGATTATTGTGATTAATCCTATTAGAGACACTCTTTTTAATGTTATTTGTATACTAACTGAAAATCAAAACTATAATAAACAACTTGAGTTCAAGAGTGGATGAAATTTATCTTTGATTACAAATCTCAATATTTTTTTTAGTTCATGTGAAATGCTGGTTAGAATTAATTAGGTTTATTTACCAAAATTATGTTGAACATTAATTCTTTTCTATCTTTTGCTTTCTAAACAATGAAACTAAAGAGTAGATGGCAAGGTAATACTATATTATTACAAGACTTAAGAATTTTTATGCTAAGAATCCTGGTGTCCAAATTGCTCTAATTATCCTTCTATTTCCATATTTATTCGTTTAAATCTTTGCGATCCTCATCATATCGTGTTAGATTTCTTCTCTACAATCATCAATAAAACAATATAAATTAGAAATATATTGAGAAAATAATTTGATTCTATCTCACGTCTAGATACCCCTTTTAGTAACAATAAAAATATCAGATATTTTATAAAAAATAATAATTGTATGAAATATATTATTTGATTTCTAGAAAGTAGAAGTAAATATGCTTTCAAATATACACTCCTCTTAACTATTCAAGAATATTTCTATAAGAGGTGCTACTACTTAGAAAACTATCTAAGGGATTAAAGATTATTTATAATTCTATTATAAATCCAATTTGAATTATAAACTAAAATTAAATAAAATTAATTCTATTATTTCCTTCCTAATTGAATAAAATTGCAAATTTAAGTTTTATGATAGAAATACAACCTTAAATTTAAATAAATGAATCTCATTTTTAAGTTTTTTCAATAGGCATAAATAGAATTGGAAAAGAAGAAAAGAAAAAGAGTTATTGAAGAAGAAAATAGAAGGAAAGTTGAATAAGAAAAAATAAGATAGGAGGAAGAAAGGATGCTATAACTTGAAGAAGAAAATAGAAAAAAGGTTGAATAAGAAAAATTTAGATAGGAGCAAGAGGATAGAATGATAAAATTACAATATAAGGAAAGGATTAAATAAATCGTATAACCAATAGCAAATTAAACGTTGATATAATAAGAAATTTGTAAACAACCTATTCATCAATCAATATAAACATTAAACTAAGAAATTAAATAAATAGATAATCATAATACTCTTACAAATAATCAAAAATAATTCTATAAAAATTAATATTAATAATAACTATTTACTAGATTAAAGGATTAAGGTTTAGTGTAATCAATTCCACATGTAAAGCAGAATATTGAGATTTCAAATCCTGAATTAGCATTTTACGTGTTAAAAGAATCATTATTGAGAGATTAAAATAGAGAATTATTGTTTACAAGCTAATAGAACTCATTTGGATTTGATTCAGTTATAGGAACATTTGGCTCTGACTAATCTTGTCTTAAAGTTAGAAACACTAATCTTGATTATGATTCAATAGTGAAAGATACTCAATTATTAGAACAGCATATATTCGAATTTAAATATAAACTATCTAATTCGCTTAATATTTCAATTGATTAGATTGAAATTTTAGGAGTATCAAAGGGAAGTTTTTAAATTAACTTTTAAATTAAAGGAAAAAATATAGATGAGATTTAAAAATTAATCAAGGATTAGCCTGAAGCATAACAATTTTTAAACGAATATTGTAATGGCATGATAGAATAGGTAGTTTATTTTATTTAAGCTAGTGCAAATGGAGTTACACTTTCTTCTGATGATTTTAATCCTTCTCACAATATGAATTGGTATGGTTCTACTGAGAAAGAACAAAGAGGACCTCCGTATCATAGATATGATTATTATTTTCCAAGAGGTTGTTATGGATTTGGATTAAATATAAAAAAATATGGAGATAATTAAGATTGGATATTAATGAATGGTAACCAGAATGAATGGAGGATTTTGTATCATGGTACAAAGTAACATTTTGTTAGTTCAATTGTAAAAAATAATTTAAAACCTGGTAGTAATAATGGCTATTCTCAATACAAATGTTAAGATGAATTCAAAAAAGAAGTAAATGTCGGAGATGGAATTTATTTCTCAGATTAGATAAATATCTGTCTTAAAGATGGATATGCTACATACACTTAAGTTGGTAAGAAATAATTTGCTGTAATCTGTATGTCAAGAGTTAATCCAAGAAAAATTCGACAATGCAAGGAAATGGAAGGCAAAAGATATTTTGTTATTAATAATTCAGAAGATGTTAGACCATATAGAATTTTATTACATGAAAAAAAATGACTAATTATTTATTATAAATATATTTATTTATTTAAAATAAATTTAATGGCTGATGTTAATATCTTTAAGCGGTTTGAATTTTTCTCCATAGGAACTACTGTAAACTTTACAATAAAATCTCTTTTCTGCTCATTTTAAACTTCTATCAAAACAGGATTTTGTACCCATTAATATGCAATCGTTAATATATTGAAGACATAATTGAATTTTGTTTTGGTTGTTATATTATTAAAGTTTATTAATTTATAAATGGTTACTATTTCACAGTTTTTGAGCTTGATATTTTTCAATTTTTCAAGAATGTTTTAGTAATTCTACAAATATCTTCATCAGATATAAAAATCCATTATATTATGGAAATTTGACAAAGAAAAAAGAGTAAAGATATTTTGATTAATGTGTTAAATTTTAATCATATATTGATTCTACAATCATTTATTTGTTTTATTACCAAGGAAACATACTTGAGTCTCATTAACTCACATACAATTAAGAGCAAAAAACTATTTCATCCTACCACTGATTATCGTTCGATTCTTCACATATTATTAATAATATTATCGAAACATACTTAACAATTTTTGTTAACTTTGAAGAATCTAATCTGTTCAACTAAAGCAGTTATATATATCATCCTGATACTAGAAGGTAGAAAATGAATTCTATATAATGAATGCTACATAAAACCTCAATTATTAAATAATCAATATCTACTGTTAACTCATTTCTGTTAATGACAGAGCTTGATATATATAAAAATGATTAAATTTTGAGTAAGAGAAAAGTTTAATAATTAAAGTTATCTTAATTACAAGTATATAAAAGCATTATTTACTAGAGTTGATTTAGATATATGTAATAATAAATTATTAAATAAACATATTGATTTTGCTTAAATTTCATAGAAATACATAAATATATAATTATATTTTTATATGAAATCTAAAATTAAGGCAGCAAATAAATTAACTTTAGGTACTGAAACAGATCTAATCTTTAATGATGCAGATTTTTGCTCTAATTTGGCTGATCATTTTAAACAACCTAAAACAGTTAGAACAACTCATAAAAAAACAAAAACTGAATTATTTTATACAAAAACACCTAACACAGCATTGTATAAATTTCGATAGAATGGACAATTGTTAACAAGTTCTTAGTTATCTCTTTCTCGTTGTCCTTCGCTGACGAAATCCTAAAGGAGATTATAGGATAGGGAACTCAAGACAAAAAGTAATAATGTCAGTAAGGAATATTTGGAAATAAAAAAAAGTTAAACGGAGTAGGACATAGTACCTATTCAGTTATTGTTTGAATAAAACAGCTTTTTAGCAAGGAATCACGAATTTTTGATTGACAGTATAACCGAATTGTCAGAATCTGTTAAGGTTTAATTGTTAAGCAATCAGTACGAAATATAGAGATGGAAGGAGGAAAAAATGTAAAGCAATCTTGATAGTAAAATATTGTTTATATTTTACAACACTTTGCAACAATTGGATAAGAAAATTATTGGATCGATATTTAATCAACAATAGACTCCAGCTGAGAATTTTAAATTAAAGCATTTATCTGACACAATGGAAATGGTATCAGAAATGGTGACACTCCTGATCAAACAGGTTTCTAGAATGGACATTAAATTGGCTACATTTTTAGAATACTTTTGGAAGTTTTGGGTGGTCTTGATTGATGTAGCAATGTAATGGATGGATAAGAGTTGCACAGATTATATTGAATATCAAATCTCGCAATTTAAGTAATAATTTGAGGAGGCAATATAATAAAAAAATCTAACAGAAGACAAATTAATAAGGGCAGAAAAGGAATTTAAATTATAGGAGTAATAATACTAAAGAAAATGCGATTCGTTGGAAACCTAAATATTATCCATCCAATCGGAGTTTAATGAATATAAACAGGCTGTACTTCAGATGAGTGATTTGAAATAGGCAGAGAAAAGAATGAATGCAGTGGGTTTAAAGTCATTAGAATTGGAGAACCTCTTTAAATAATATGACCGATAGTTGTTTGATTACAAGAGTGATTTTCAAAAGGACTTCAAACAATTGGGATCAATATTGGTACAATAAAAGAAATTGTAAGAGGATTTAAAGCAACCTCATCAATATGCTCAATCTATTCTTCACATTCCTTAGTATGTAGAGAATAAGACTCTTTATGAACTATTTACTAATATGCATCCTTTCTGTTTGCATTTTAATAAAATAGAAATACACGAATAAGAAGTTGAGAATGACTATGACAATTAGCTAATCTAGTTTTTAGAGTATCTAACCAATTACGATGATTTAATGTAGAATGTTTGTGTGATATTCAGAGTATGGATGAATGACAATGATCGTCTCAATCGTATTGTAAATCATCTTTTGACTTAAAAGGATTATACACAACATTCATTGCATCATTTTTATTGCATTCTATTTGGTTTGAAAAACAATTAGCAACTCTCTTGGATTTCCATAAGCAATCTCATTTGTTATTTTAAACAGTTGAGATAGGAATTACACCAATAATTGAATGAACCCATCTATCTTAAGGATTCGAATTATATTTTAGATTTGATTCTGCCAGAAGAGTTCATGGAAATCATTAAGCATCACAAACTCGATTCAATAACCATATTGAGTTTATTAAATTTGTTGGCTTAGTTTATGCAATAGACAGAAAATAAAATATGGAATAGATGGAAATTTCACTTTAAAATCGATTCAGACGAATTTGATCAAAATAAGTTGGATTACTTCATGCAACTCAAAATATATTTGAATAAAGGCGAATTGAGTATTCAATAAAGAAGTGATTACTTTGATCAAATTCGACATTTGTCCTTAATGTACCCTTGTTTATTTTATAAACACAAATAAATGATTTCGAAGATGCAAACTTAAGTCAGACGAGTCTCTTAGAAACATGCAGCATAATAGTAATAAAAGGAATCCAATACAAGGCCATCCCAAATGAAGAGATAGTCAACCTATAATGGAATGATTAAATCTCAAGTTCTTAGAAAATGAATCTTATGATTTGTATATGATAAATTCCATCCTATATTTAAATAATTCAAAAGTTGATCATTCTATAGAAAATTAATATTTATAGAATATTATTAAATTTCTAAACAAATAATAAATTTATTTTTTTAAATTTAATGTTGGTGGCCTTCTTTTTGATATTGATTGAAGTACATTCAAAGTGTTCTGACAGATCAATAAGTACATGTCTGCAGGACAATAATTGTTAAATAGTGAATTATTTATGTGAGTCTAAATAAGTTAATTGTTATGAATTAAGTGAGAAAAATTGCTATGAATCCCAATGTCATTTCAATGAATAACTCTCAATTTGTGAAGTAATATTATGAAATATCAAAATAGTCTTAAAATGCGAATTAGAACATTTAACTCAGAATTCTCAATCACAAACACAATGGATGGAAAAAGAATAAATATTGGAAAAGATAAAAATAGAATGAGTAAATTGAAGAATCTAGCCAGAATAGTAATTCTGGATCAAAAAAGAATTCTGATTAAACATCGAGTAATTTGAATGAGAATTCCGATATTCTTAACACCAATTTGGAAGAATAGAAGATTGACTATTCAAAATAAGATACTATTATTTTTGAAATATAAGAGTTGGATTTTTATCAAGAAGATTTTTTGGATCAGAAGGATGGATAAGATCCTGGATTTTTTACTAGTTCATCTTATACTGCATTAATAATACCTATTATGATGTTCTAATTATTTATTTGATAATAATAATATAATATGTTATTTACTTTCGTTTTGCTCGGCTTTGTTAATTCATCTTGTCTTACTAGAAATTTTGAGGAATGTTTGACCTTGAATGTAGAATACCAGGATAGTTGTCAATTATCTTAAGGAGAGTGCAGACCAAGACCTCAAAAGTGTACTGAAATAGATGCCACATACCCTTTAAACTGTAGAACAAATGAATGTTACTACAGTAAGAGATTCAACAAATGTTTGGTAACTCAATGCACTAATCTAGTCACAACCATTTACTCGTCTTCTCAATGAGGTTCCTGAGAGAGGAGGAAAACATTAGGATCATCAACAAGGTCCCCATTAAGGACCAGGTCACCCAGGACCTGCCACAACAGAAGGAGGACCCTTACCTACTTCATAATAGCCACCTTAATAACCCCCAAATCCAAATTAATAACCTTTCTAAAATCAAACAACTCTGTAAATGACTTATAATATTAATTAGAAACAATTAAACTCTGAATCAACCTAAAGTGGAGGAGAATGAAACTAATGATCAGGATGATGCATCAGCAGAGGAAGAGGACTATGAAGAATAGGATACTGATGAGAACACTGAAGATGATGATAAGCCTTGGAATGAACCAGAAGGTAATTATAAAATCAAAAAATAGTTCCTCCTTCAACTAATTCTACAAATTCTACAGGCATTCCCAATAACACAAATAGTACAGGTGGCTTTAATGACACCTACTATGGATTTTAAGATTTAATTGAAGAGGAGATCAAAATCAAACTGAGTGAATCTGATGATAGAAAATAAATAGAAATAAAGAGCAGTGGAAGCTTCCAGTTCATCATGGCATTTATCACTATGATTATTTGGATATGAAATATAAAATTAATTTAAAATCAAATAATATTTCTACACTATCAATGGATAAAATCTATTTGATTATTAAATAAGTAAGATAAAATCATTATACTATCTAATAAGATAATTATTTATTCAAGGGTTAATAATTATTAGCATTTAGTTATAAACTAAAAAATCATTAGATACACTTAAAATTCTTCTCATAGAGAAATATCAAACCTCTTATTTAAAGGATATAATCCCGCTACATAGATTAAATAAACCAAGAATGAGCGTGTAATAGACTACCGAAATCTAGGGGGAAAATATCAACAAATTATATTGATGGAATTGAATACAATAATAATATATCATCATAATTCTTATTGTTGTTTTACTGCACTAATCAGTTATTAATTGAATTTGCCATTCTATACACTAGTGTCACTCGATGTTCTAGTGTCAAATCCCATAGGCATAATAAATGATTATTATCTGGATGAGTCGAAATCCTCTATTTCTTCCTTAATGATAAATACATTGATTCGCTATCTGTAATTCCCGCTACTCCTTCTGATTGATTGAGTAACAAAAAGACTTGATAATCTCAAGGACTTGAGGAGTCAACCCATAAACCAGAGAATTTATGAAACCTTAGAGACTCACAAATGCAACCGCTACATCTTTGAATGCATAGGTCTATCTATAAACATAATTTCATACACTATATTGGTCGTATTTTTGGAATATATCAATCATGGTCCAAATTTGAGTAAGGAGGAAAGAAAGAGGATAGAGGAATAGCTTATATGATTTCATCTATTAATCTTCAATTCAATTCTTACCTCAGTAACATTATACAAGAAGTTATATATTTTTATATAAAAATATATGATGTAGAACAGTATGCCAATACAAAGAACCAAATAATCGACGACCATTAAAGCGATGCTATCTGGTAATAACCAACACATTGAATAATTCAACCCATAGGCATCCCAAGCGAATGGATAAGCACTCAATATGAATGGAATGCCTAGAACAATTGGATTCAAAAATGTTACCTATTGCAACAACATAAAATTTTAGAAGACCTGGCAATTCTTAATTATCAACAATTGTGGCACACATATTGTAAGCAAAAATTCCAATCCACACTATACTTGATTCACGACTGTAATTGACCAGAAATGCCTGGAATACACTATTTATGACATTACTTACCATAGTCCATTATTGTCATCGTTACTATTGATAATGCTTGCTAGGGCAAAGAGAGCATCAGCGATCTGGAGTTGGAGGACTAAACGAAAGGTTGGTGTTCTCAATTCTTATATAAAGGTAATGAATTACTTGGGTTTGATAAAAATAATAGAGCGACAGTTGTACTACTGAAAAGGGAAATTGAAGAGCAAATTACTTTGATTTATATCAATTAATCCATTTATTTATTTGAATATAATATTAAGTGAGTATAGGGACTTATTGAGTTCTCTTATATATTAATAAAACAATGGGCCAATAATATTATAATATAGCCACATCTATGATTGAATGATATTAAATGATAATTATTAGACTATTTAAAACACGTTTCTTGTAAACAAATCATTTATATTAAATATCGAAAGTGATGTAATAAAAGGAATTCGAAGAGACCGTAGAAGAAGTCAAAACCATAAAGGCTATCACCCCAAAGGTAGAGTGACTTGTGTATATTTTAAATAGGAAATCAAAAAGATCGTAAGACCTTAATTTGAGGCAAACCCAGAGTTGTTCTACCCAACCAAGGTTTTCGATAAATTTGGGTTCAGTAGATGCAAATGTCCAAAATGTGGAGCATATTTTTGGAG
The DNA here is from genome assembly GCA_905182995.1 of Paramecium octaurelia. NCBI lineage: Eukaryota > Ciliophora > Oligohymenophorea > Peniculida > Parameciidae > Paramecium > Paramecium octaurelia. The sequence continues at coordinate 33,020 of CAJJDP010000150.1, read as the reverse complement.
ACACACAGATAAGAAGACCACTTGTGGAGATTCAAAGTAATTGAAGAAATCAATAATTTTTTAGTTGTGAAGGGAAGTACTCCTTTATTGGTGTAGGCACAGGTAAAGGAGCCAAAGGAAATAAAATAACATATGCCGATGCTTGGAACGGATTCAAGAAATCTTTAACAAGTGCTAGAGTACCATGCACAGCAATTGATAGATATCCAGTGGTGGCCAGATGGAGAAATGATGTTGATTATGTAGCAGCAGGAATCTATTGTTTCTAACCATTTTGTGTAACAGGTGAGATGGATCCACCAGCAAATCCATTGATCTGTCCATAATTTTGTGTGAGATTCAATGATCTCGACAATATTGGTTTGACAGGAAGACATTATTCCGGATTTATCATGCTTGGTATCTAGACATTCAATTATCCTGACAAATACGTGTTCTTTAAGGAGGAATGTGTAGAATTCAACTATAGATGGTTGACTGAAGAGTTAGAAATCAATCCAGATGATATTACATTCATTGAAGATGTTTGGGCAGGAGGTGGAAACTTGGGTCCATCAGTAGAGTACTTCGTCAATGGATTGGAAGTAGGAAACATGGTGTTTATGCAATATAAATATTTCCATGATGGATCATATGAAGAATTACCAATTAAAATCATAGATACAGGAATCGGATTGGAACGTATACCTTGGTTAGTCAATGGTTCACCTACAAGTTATTTCGATGTCTTTGCTGGGGCCTTTGCATTCTTGGCATAAAAGTTATAAGTCGAATATTCAAATGATGTTTGGAAAGCATTTGGACCATACAGTTGTTTATTGAATGTTGATGAAGTTGAAAATGTTGATAAGACCTGGGAATTCATTTCATCATAGATTGGATATGATGTCTAAACTATTAAGAAGGAAATTGAACAATTGAAGGATATGTATATCATATTGGATCACACTCGTACTGTTATGATGGTCGTTACTGATGGATCATTACCCTCAAATGTTGGTGGTGGTTCTAATATTAGAAATATCATCAGAAGAGTATTTGCGGTCTTGAAGAAGAATAATTGGTGGGATAAATTAGGAATGGATGGATTATTATAATTATTTTAAGAACACAAAAATGATTTGGCTAAACTTTATGGTCCATTTGGAGAATATAAGAGTTTCGATTAAATTATCAAATAAGAATATGAAAGATGGGCTAAAACAGATGATGATAAGAAAGTTAAATTAGAAAAATTATTGAAATAAAAGAATAATCAATTAAGTATTGACGATTGGATCTTTGCTATGAGTACTCATGGAATACCAGCTGATACTATTAGTCAAATTAGTAAATTGCCAATCCCTGGTAATTTGTATGCTGAATTGGCAGATAGAGCAGCCAGAATTACTAAAGCACCTGAAGCTATTCTTTATAACACAGTTCATTTACCTGAAACTACTAATTTATATTATCAAACACCAAAAGATGGCAAATTCTAAGCTAAAATTGTTACTATATTCAGTAATGTTTAACAATAGAATCTTCCCAACATTGTGATTTTGAATCAATCTGCCTTTTATCCATTTGGTGGTGGTTAAGATTTCGATTAAGGTTGGTTAACTATTTAAGGTGAGAGATATTATGTTAACAATGTATAAAAAGTTGGCAAGGTTGTGTTACATATCTTAGAAAAACCATTACAAAATGCAGTTGATACATATGTTGGTTAAGAAGTGTTAGCTGAAATCGATTTAGAAAGAAGAACAATTTTGAGAAATCATCACACAGCTACTCATATTGTATTTGCAGCATGCAGAAGAGTACTTGGTCCTCATGTTTGGTAAAATGGTGCTCATAAGAGTGTTCACAATGCACATCTTGATATTACTCACTTTGCACCTTTGTCTAAGGAATAAGAATAAGCCATTGAGAATGAGGTCAATAAGATCATCTTATCTGCAAAACAAATCAATAAAGGATTTATGAATAAAGCTGATGCTGAAAAGGAATATGGATTCAGATTATATCAAGGTGGTATTGTACCAGGAAATGAATTAAGAGTTGTAAATATCGATGGAATAGATGTTGAAGCTTGTTGTGGTACCCATTGTGACAGCACATCAGAAGTAGGATGGGTGAGAATTCTTAAAACTTAAAAATTATAAGATGGTGTTGTAAGACTCTATTATGTTGCTGGAGTGAAGACAATTGAGGTATTAAACTCAGAGGGAGAGATGATTAATTCATTGGTCAAGTTGTGGTCTATTTCCAAGAATCAATTGGTTGAAGAAGGCAGCAAGATTTTCTAAGAGAAGAAACATTATGAATCTGCATATAACGTATGATATTATTTAATTATGCTAGTAACTCAAGGCTGAATTGATCAAGTCACAATTGAAATATGTTATTGATGGTCCAAATCAAAGAACAGTTATCCAATCAACTGAACCAAATCCAACTGCTTATTTCAGTGAAATTGGAAAGTACATCCAATAACTCAAGGATGCCAAGAAGGGTCTGTTGTTTGTTGCAGACACTTTCATCTATGGAGCCTTTGGTGAGAACAATTTCAATGTAGAGGAATTGAGCAAGCAAATTGAGGAGGAAGGATAACAATTGAAAGTGAATAAACAGAATAAGATTAGTGTTAAAGATGGAAAGGTATAGTATTTTAGTTAATGATAGAAAACTATTCAAGTGAATGATGTGTTAACATTCTCCATCTTAGGTAAATTCAACAAGAATAAAGCAACCAAATATCTTAAAGAGCAAGGTTTTGCTTAATTTTGAGATAATATATATAAAGAAAGATAAATATAATCTAACATAATTTTATTCAAATTTCTATACTCTTATAAATGACTCATTAATTTTGGAAAGTAAAAAGATGCAGATACGTAGGTGTTTTCTACATCCTCAATAAGAAATCAAGTATATTGTCCTTAACCATCAATGCTAACACTTCACTCGATTAGTTTGCACTCAGTGTCTAGATGAGTTCCAATTAGATTACCAAAGACATGGAATCCAAGAATTATCTAAGGTATAAGTCTACATCTATTTAGATTGAATAATAATTGTGTAAAATATTCTTTCCTTTAATCAAAGATGAGAATGTCAAATAAATGATCTTTGATTTCTATCAAACAGAGTTCTTCACTATTTCCGATCAATATCAAAAACTCAGGGAAATCTGTAAGAATAGCATAGATCTGATACAGAGTTTGGTTAACAAATTGGATGTCTTGATTCAATAAGTCAAACTCAAGCAAATAGTATTTGTTTAATAAGTATGAATTCTCTCTATATATACATACATAGACCTTCCAATTCCATAAAATAAAGGATCTCTTTACTGATTTACATTAAGTCAAATCGAAAGATGTCTCCTCTATAATTCAATAGAAAGTTACTGACTATTTTAGATACATAAGAAAATTAACACCTGAGCAAGTTCACATCTAGATTCAATAATAAAAATAAGAGAACTCATCAGATATTGAATCCCTTTAGGTTGATGACATGATCACTTCCTATTAGGCTATTATTACAGCAATGAGAGATTTGGAATTAAGAAAAGTCTCTAAAATTCCAAAGCCAGTTCATCAATAAGGATGTGGTACCTTATTACAGACACTAGAACAAATTATTAGCAAAAAGCACAATGAATAACTGAAGGCTGAGTTGGTTTACAACCATAAAGAAGATTATGAAAAAGTGCAATTTTGGTCTAATTTGACTGGATAACCCAATACGCTTGTCATTTGTAAATAAAAGAACTCTTAATACTTTGGTGGTTACACTCCATCTCAATGGCAATATGGATTTCCTGGCAAAGATCCTGATCTTATTACATTCTTATTCCAATGTCATGGATAGGAATTGAGAGTTCATACTATCAATAGAGAACTAAAGTAAAGGGCAATAAATTGTGGAGTGAAACAGATGGAATTTGGATAGAAGAATTTGGTGATATCAACAGATTTTTAGAGAGTCGAGATGAAAATATTCCCAGGATTTTCTGAATAACCAGACAAATATCATGTATGTCAAACCATAACAGATGAACAAGATATCTTTAAAGTATATGTGTTAAAAAAAATCTCTTGATAAATATTTATTAATATTTGGTATTGTTTTTAAAACAAACTCATTTATTTAATGCTGGTAATTGCACTTTCTATTTTTTGCTATAATCTGTTTTTTCAGCTGTGTTGAGATCAAGTGACATGATTTTCAATGCCATAGATTTTTCATAATTATCTTGTACTTAACCTGGATTTGGACGTGTTAATAAATTATTTAAACTAATATAGTAATTAATTGTTTATACGTGCTCTTAGACCATTTCTCTTAGTAAGTGGTTGTCCAATGTTAAGATGTGGCTAAATCAGATTAACGCATCTAAATAATAATAAAGATATTTGTATACTTTGAGTTCATAATCAGTCTAATTTAATCGATTAATAAATGACTATTCGTATTTATATTTTAGGTCTCTATTGACAACACTAATTTTGATGAATCCAAAATCTATATTTAAGTTATGTCCCAATCTAGTAAGATCATGAATGGCCTTGATCAATGAGTTGTGTATGGATTATACAACATCCTTGCCTAAATAACTGATTTCATTAACATTCGTCTTACCAAGATGCAGCAATGGGTCCAGCATTGCAAAAGTTCATTCCAAAGCCCTTTTAATATATGGAATGTTGACTCAAAGGCTTTGTTATTTCCTCTTTTCCAGGATAACGAGCCAAGAAATATTTAAAAGAATTGTCAGGAACAAAACATGGTCTTGATCTATGATAACAATGATCTACCTTATCTGATGAACATGTTTTCTCTCTGCCCTTTGAATTCCCAAATCTTGAGTCATGTTAAATCCTGAATGTTGGAGTGGCTTAACATAATCTGAATTAACTTCCATTGTAAATGCTCCCAACTCCTTCATATTGACACCCTAGAGTAATCAATGAGTATGATTACATTTCCGTTAAGCATTTTCTCTTTAATGTATTCTGCAGTAGCCTTGATGACTATATGAAATTGAGCTTTTGCTTCAAGTGGCTTATAAGATGCAATAGTTCTTGGCTGGGATTCCTGGTGTTTCCCTGGATAGTTTTGACTATGGCCAAGGATCCTGTGATCTCAATGCTTATATATATACCAATTATAGACATCGTCGAGGTTCATGAAACTGATTTTTATGTATATTAATAATCATAAGAAATAATCTGGTACTCTTTTTGGAACTGTCTCATTTTCTGATCTGGGTGCTGGATCAAATTGGATGCTATTGTTTTAATCATTATAAGTACAATGTTTGTCTTAGATTCTCATCCACCTCCATAATTCCAGCTTGATTGCCACATCTGTAACAGTAATTAGGAGCAGAGAATATAGTCACAACATTTCTATCGTGAGCCAAAGAATAACCCTATAATTAATGATAATTCTCATACATCCATGACCAATTGATGTGCTCTTGCAATCATCTTTAATTTGTTATTGTGATTGAATTACTCAGAGATGTCTTATCCAAAAGTATATCCAGCTCCTCTGGGTGATATTCCCCATCCAGATCTGTCATCAGGATCACTCCATAGTAAATCGCACATTGGTCCTTCATGTGGAACTTCCTGCACTCTATCTAACTATCGAATGTGATCCAAGGTGTCAATTGAAGGTGAGATACCACCATGCAAACAGAAAAACTTAATGGATTAAATGTTAAAATACTTGAGATTCAACAACTGCAGTCAATGGTAGGTAATCAAAGAGTTCGGTGAAGTATTTCCACACATTACTATTGCCATACTTTCTTGAGCATTCATCATAGAAACCATAAACTTATGTGATTTGTCTTGATTCATGATTTCCTCTTAGGATTGTGATTCTATCTCTATGACGAATCTAATTATTATTCTATGTTATACTTTCAATAGGACAAGTAGTGTTACGCATTCGACTGAATGATGTCCTCTATCTACGTAATCACCCATGAATAGATAATTTGTATCCTGAATTGAAATTAAATCATTACTGGTGCTTTGCCACCTATTTTAAATAATTCCATCAAATCATGGAATTGACCGTGAATGTCACCACAAATGATCACTGGGGCTCGGACTGGTTACACATTTGATTCTTCGATTAAAATTTCTTTTGCCTATAAAGAAAATATAAAATTATAAAAAAACCTTTTCACATAATTGTTTGACATCCTATTCAGGAAGTGGCTTGCATTAGTATAAATGTTAGATCTAATTGTCTAGATTATTTGCCTCTGGGGTTGTAATTTTAGAAGTCATTTAATTTAATTTTTGAATCAATTGGAGAATATTTAAGAATATTGAACAAATTTATAAAAGAAAATTTCATATTACACTATTTATAAAAGAAAATTCAAATTAATATTCAGAATTACACAGAGTTATTTAATTTTCTAAATAAAAATGGCAAGGTCTAATGTAATTCTTATAAGTAAATCTAGAAATGGAAATAATTCGTACCTCAATAGCCACAAGAGTAATAACCAAATGATGATGTCAAACCAGCAGCCAACAAGAAATTGATGAAATTTGCGGATACATAAGCATATTAAGTGTCAACACACGATAATAATTATAAAGATGCAATTGACATTGAAATAAGTGAAGATTTTTTTACCACTTAACCGGTCTATCTAGAAATTAGTGTGAAGGATCAGGCTATCAAATTCATAATTTAAGTCACTTAAGCAAATGTCGTAAAAACTCAAAATCAGAGGATTAGTGTATTGAAGACCATAACTGATTTATATAAAGTAGATTACGATGTAAATATGCGATTTTAAGCATATTTTAGAATCGTGAATGAATAAGAAAAGACTTATCAATTGTCTTTTGTTGAGATATTGGTAAAGGAGCATTTTCTATCTAGAAGAGATATGGTGTAAATCAATTAAAAGTTGCTCAAAACTACTTGCTACACAAAAAAGAATGTCATCATACAATACGCAGGGGATTTTCTTAAAGCTTCGATCTAAATATCTCAGTTGATGATGAGAGACATCAATAATTAAGAATATGCATATACAGGAATAATCACTGAGGAAACCAATATTGTGTATAGAAGTTTGGAATCCAAGATGGCAATCCTGATTGAATTATCCTCTGAAACATTCAAAGATGATGCAATAGGAGAGATTGCCTTAGAAAGCATGCAGAAATTCCTAAAAGTCTACTATTTACGTAATCAATCACTGATGACTAACCATAAACTGGAAATTATAATCTACGCGAGGATATACTTCCCTGAAATTAGGACTGTTGATGAGTTGTACAATTAATTGATAAACAATTCCAATCAAGAATAAACATACCCACCTCACGCCTAATTGGATCAATTTGGGAATGTCTGTATAGATATTTACAAGAAGGTTCCAGAGAAAAAGCCTTTAAGATAATTCGACTAGTTGGCTTAGACTGTAATTCAAACCATTTAGGAATTGACCGCTTGGATCAATGTGAAAACAATTAATAATTATCATTCTCTTTTTGTTAAGGATTATCTGAAGAAGAAACCAGAATTCAAGTAGGTCTAATCAATCAAAGGAGAATTGAGCAGTTCCAAGTATTCCAACCTATTGGAAGCAATCACTCTAGTAACCTAGAACTTTAGGCTAGATCATACAACGAGATCTTTAAAGAATTCTGGTCACTTCTTGTTGATTCTGTCTCCAGGTAATGGGTATTACTTTGGAGATTTGAAAACCTATAAAATTGCAAAGAAGAATGCTCTGAATAATAACATCGTGTGCATGTTGAATTGCTTTGGACGTATTCCCAATATTACAGGTCCAATCTTCTATTTGAGAGAACACAATCTACCAATAGAGCGTGATCCAATTGCTCCCTTAACTTAAATACAATAAAAATATTTTTAGAATACCAGCACTCATCTAAATTAGGAAAAATACTAATATAATTATTAAGATAGGAATAAAATAAAATAAGTAAACGATGATACTGAAGTGTAATCCTATTTGAGACATGCTTATTGGATTCAAATAATTAAATACAACGATGAATTTCTCAGGTCCTTTTTTATGCTATACGATAGACAAAATCAAAATGATCTCCTTCCCTTTTGTTTTAAAAAGCAGAAATTTATCTCATTTTCTTAAGTGGATTTCACCTTATTGAGTTATTAAGAACAAAAAAAAAAATTCAATCAATTGGAAGATCTCCAAAAATTCGATGAAATATTAAGGAATTCTATAAAGGATCCAAAATAATCAGATCATCAATTAAAATAATAATAGATGGGTTCTATGCTAATAGAAGAAGCACCTAATCCTTATAATCCGACAGTGGATTCTGGGTAATAAGTGAATATATTCGCAACGACATATTATGAGAAGAAACCAGAGCAATAAGAATAACCATAAACAGAGAAGAAAATAGTTAAGAACAACCAGAAGAAGAAGATCAAGTCTCACAATAGAATAAAGTGGAAATTGTATTAATGGGGATGGAAATCACATTAATTTATATTTTAGATGAAGGATTTTTATCATAAACTATTTAAGAATTATTTGTTAAATCACATCAAAGAAGTTGAATAGAACTTATTCTAAATGGAGTAGAATTGGAAGAATATCTGCTATGTTCCATTATGTCCTTTGAAATCAGTGATGGTCTATGAAGAATAGAAGTAATATAAGACAAGTGGTGAACAACAAGTAGTAGATAATATTGGAATCAAAGAATTTGAGGATTAAGTTATGGGAATTCTGTTGTCTGAGAATTATTAATATGTGTAACCTGGAGAACAAACTGAAGATGAATATGGAAGTAAGTTACAGTGCTATAAGAATCAATAAAAGAGCTACCCCATGAAATTCATTAAGGGTGGACACATCATCACTCTGTATTACGAATTGCAGAATTACAAAATTGAAGAATACAATAAGAATAATTTGAAGGCAGAAACAAAGAAGCATCGCTACATTTCCATTTAAAATGATTCTGCAATCATCCCCCAATTATATAGATATAATCTGCATGGGAATAATTCTATCACATGCAGAGAAATCTTGTTTTCTGAAGGAATAGACACTCACATAAAAGGATTGATCCGTATCTTCAGTGATTTGGATTAGACCTCTAAATATACAGAAGAAAACATTTGCTTTATGAGACCCAAGAAAATAGGGCTTGCCTTTATTCCAAATGAATCCTTACAGGCAGATAAGAAATAGAGACAATAATAATATGAGAAATGGAGAGATAATTTCAACAAATTCATGGAGAAATTGAAATAACAACTTAGGTGTTTTAATTCTGAAGCCATTCGAATACAACATGTTTCTAAGTATAAAGAAATGTAAAAGGATCTATTTCATCAACTCAATTTAAAGTACACCACCAGTCTGCCAGAATATAAGTCATAATTACACAATGAGAAATATGAATAATTATGTATCACTTCTTAAGCCAATTATTGTCCAAAATGTATATACAATATCAATCTATTGTGGATCTCAAGCACTGCCTTACCAATCATTAAAGTGATTGAAATTATGGAAATTTGTTCCAATGGATTCAAGTAAGTTCAAATACCTGGAAATATCGATAGTATATTCTAATAACATCTTCCCTTTGAGAGTATATACAAATTCAAGATATCAACAAAGGAAAAGATGAAATCCGTAAAAAAGTAAGTAAGATATCCTCCATACGACTGCTTTTATGATAGATATGACATTCCGGATAGTAATCAATTATTAGTACATAGTAAAGGGCTGTTCTTCTTAAAGTTTGATTTTAAAGTAATAATTTAACAATTACAAATAGAACCTGGAAATTTTATTTAAAGAAAATTTGTTATATAGTGAGGAGACCACAAATTAAAGAACCATTTAATAAATATTCATGAAATTGAAATAATTAATTAATGAAGAGAATGATAAATTAAAAATGTGATTTTATTTATTTAGTATTATATTACACTATTTAAAATGGATCAAAATCCTCTTCCAAATGGCTTTTAATTAGAACCATGCCCTCCAAAGCAAGGAGTAAATGGAGATATATTCACATGCAGTAAAGATGGAAACTTGTATGCAATGAAAATCTTCAAGAAAAACAAAGAATAATATTTACATGAAGTTAATATTTGCACAACTCTTAAGTCTCATGTCAATATCATCAAATTGATAGATAATTTTGAATGGCAAGGAAACAGAGTAATTATATTGGAGTATTGCTCAAATGATTTAATTTCATACCTAAATCAAAATCCACATTTATCAGAATTGGAGAGGCTAAACATCTTCGCATAAATTGTAAGTGCATTTAAATCCATCATCGAAGACTTGAATAGTGTCGAAATGCATTTCTCACATAGAGATATCAAACCTGAAAATTTGATGCTGGGTGATGATAATATGATTAAGATCATAGATTTTGGAGAAAGTCGAATATTTGACAATGATAATTAAATTCCAACCTTGAAAAATTAATTGTATGGTACTCATGGATATATGGATCCAATAATGGAATTTGGAGGAGATGGATTCTAAGAAAAATCCGATCTATGGTCTATGGGAGCCACCTTATATTATATCTTAAAAAACGAGAGATTGCAAATCAATTCAAAAGATATCTACTAGTCTGCTAGAATGATTTAGCCTGATAAGACAGTTTCATAAAATTAGTCTGATAAGACAGCTTCAAAGATCTTGTCTGAAAAGAGGAAGTAGGCCAAATTAGATATGGTATAAGAGATTATCAATTAATCATTAATTCAATTGCCATTCTCTGATTAATGCAAAGATCTCTTGGATAAATTATTGAGAGTGGATCACAATATAAGATATGGGTGGAATTAACTATTTGAAAATGAATTGATAAAGTAATTATTAGAATCTCTACCACAGGGATAGATGCAATAGAAGAATGATCGTAAGAAACCAATAAAGTTGTCATATTAAATGAATAAAGATTTTCTATCAATGAATTTCAAGTAATAAGCAGGTCCAATATTAACTGAAACCTTGTATGTCATTATAAGTAAAGGAAAGTAATGTGCTTCAACTGCTAATGAGATGTTTAAATACTTTAACTAAATGAAGTTTGTAAATGAGGATTTTATGAATAATTGGTAAAACTTTGAAAAATGCAATTATTTATTACATCTCAGATCTCTCATTATTCTAAATCATTACAATCAAATTTTTACTCTCAAAACTCCAAAATCAGGTTAAGAATCAATAGATTCTAAGCTATTTGAAGATTTGACGAATGGAACTTAATAAAATTAATAGATATATGATAGAATCTAATTACAAGTCTATTACTTGTTTGAGGATGTAAGAAAGAGTTTGTAGGGGAGTGGTCTAGAAACAAGAATATTGAATTTAACGAAACTCTCATCAACCGAAGTAAATGAATATAATTAGACATTGGATTTCACTGAAGAAGAGAGAGAATATTTTTAATATAGGAAAGATGATAAAATGAATGTAAAAAATCGTCCTGATTATTTTGATAAACCGTATTTTTACGAGATTTATAAATCATATCTTTTGAAGTGCATAAAAGTTCTAATAAACAATTATGATAAAGATGGTGTTTCGATTTTGAGCGATATGATTATTTCCTATAAATTAGAAGAATTCTATGAGAAATGCACTCAAACCAAAATTTAGAATTACTTATACAATCAAACAGAGCAAAATAAAGAAGTTTTTTATGCTAAATTGAAAGCTATTTATAATTCATTAATTGAGAAGTGATTATTATTCAGCAACATTGCTTCTTCTACTTAGTTTATTCTGGTTGTGTCTCTTTCCTCAATACGTAAACATCATTGATTCCCAATAGAGTCTGACTGATGGGTTTCTAAGCAGACACAATCTTATAAATCTCTAAATTGATAATAATTGATTGATTACCTGTAACCATCTAATTAAAGGCCAATTCCACATTTACGTTATTCAAAGCAGATGTCTCTATATATCCAACCTTATTTTACTCACAAAATTATGACACTTCATCAGTCCTTACAATCTTTCATAAATTATATATACATACTCTCTATTCTGCCAAATCTATTTTATTGCCTACCAACATTATCACAATATCATGATCTCCAAATTACTTTATTTCACTCATCCATCTTAATGTTGATTCATATGTTCCCTATTTTGTTACATCATAACAAACGAACACTCCCTTCGCGCCTCTATAATAAGCATTAGTGATTGCTCTAAATCTAACACTTAACATAATCTCTCTTACTTCTCCTATCCTGCTGTATCCCATATTTAACACTTAACCAAATTCCCATCTTATCTCACTGTTCGATTTATGAATTCCACTCCTATTGTTGGTCGAGTATCATATTAAAATTCCTTATTTTGCAATCTGTTGAATAAGTTAGTCTTGCCAACTCCTGAATCACCTAATCATTGTACATTGACCATACCTATCAGAATGATTTTGAACAAATAACTGAATTCATCTTCCATCATATTTAAAATAATAAATATAAAATATGCATTCTATATATATATATTTCACCTCCAAAACATATTCAAACCAAACCTTGTCTATTACTGCGGTTCTTATTGCTACTTTTGTTAAACTTCCTAGGCCTTCTAAGTCCAAGCATTTATTTAATCTTTTGTAGTTTACTTCTGTTGCTATATAATTGTGTAGTTATGGAAATGTTATTCTAATGATAAATCTATCCCTTCTAGGTTTAATTAAGTCCTCTTTAAAGACTTATTGTTGAACTTTCCAGTCTTAAACAGGTTTTAGTAATATTCCTACGCCTTCTCTGGATGAATAGCAGTAGCCAAGTTCCTGTATTCAATCGAAAATTAAATGTCCACTTTTTATAACATGAGTTTGATTATTTAAGAGATCGTTTCTCTCTTAATTTCTTAATTTTGTAATTAATAAACTGAAAATAATAGTTAGTCTATTTCTTTTAAATCCCATTGATTGCTCTATTCGCAATACAGATCGAGTTGGTATTTTAGTAATTATTCATTCCATTAGTAGATTAAGACATTGTAATAAAAACATATGAGAAAGGAATCTTTATTCTACTCAAATATATTATTTAATAATTATGAGTATTCCTTAACCATTTTTTAACAATCCTATATACACTATTAATGTTTGTATTCAATTTCATCATGTGGCAATTTCTCTATCAAATCTGTGATGTCCTTTATTTCTTTTATTTTGCTTTAATAAGCTTTATAAATTTCTAAGAATTCCTTTTCTTATTTGATCTATTCTTTCTCAATGATCTAAAATAATTATTAAAAGTGATTGTTCAATGCTGAATCAAACCAATCCTTCCAAATTTAAACAGTTTGATTTTTCATCTCTTAAGGAATAAGTCCTTATTCCTTCTAAATTGATTAATAAAGCTCATGATTAAATGTTCCATTTTAAACAATATTCTAGATTAGTTTCTCTAAAATTTAAACTTATATAGTTTTTGTTTAGGATAATACATTTTGTTTGAATTTATCGATTTGAGATTGATCTATTTAAAAGAGAGGGACTTAATTATTAATGAGTATGTCATATATTTGTTCGATAGTCAATTAAATATAGTTTTATTTTAGGAGTATTAATTAAGTGTAATGGTCAAATGAATGAATTAAATCTATTTTAGCAATTACAGCTTTAAAATTATTGCAATTCAAACTTCCATATTCAATAAGTTTGTTAAAGAATGCGGATAGATTATTTTAATGAATCAAGAGTGTATCAATTACATTATTGAGATTGCATTCCTACTCTATTTATTCTAATAGGATAATTGGATACAATCGCTCAGAATCATTCAATTAATATTTATTCTAGGCATACAATAATGCTATCTGTGAATTGTAACAATATCCATTTTTCATAGATTACTTAACCTTTTTCATAAAATATGTAAAGGATTTGCATTTGAGATCTTGCTATTATTATTTGATATTATTGTTATTGGATTCATTGATCTGCATCATGTTTTATTATGTTTTATTTGTAATCGTTCTAGGTATATTAATGTATTTTACATAATCTATTTGGTGTAATCACTAATGCCATTAAGTAGATCAGCACAATTAAGGAGTTCGTGATATTTGGAGCTGAAGAGATCCTTTAATTCCTTGTTCTTAGTAGTAATTTCTTTCTGGAGATTTTGCTATTCGCGTTGAATTTCTTGAATAGGCTTAGTAAATAATTATTCGACTGCAATCATTATTTAAATTATTAGAATATTTAATCAAGTCTTCCAAGTAATAATGTGATATCTTCAGGTTCATCTACATGACTATGCCAAATCAAGTATGGTTTCTTATCTTAAATTGCATACACCGCGATTTCTTCAGATTTACCACCAATCGCATAATTATTACAATTTATTTAAGGAAACAGCTCTTCTAAATTCTTTTTCAATTTATCTGCTCTAGATTTGAATATCTACTAAGAACAACAATAGTTAATTTGAAATTATACGCCCAATTTTTTAAGAGCGCTTTACTTTTTTTTCAATAGAATCTTATTCAAGATTTCATTCTATTTCGACCTCCTTGAAATTTCATAAGCATCTCTCTTATAAGAAGACAAATTCAGCCAATCATATACTAAACAAATCGCTATTACGCTTTAACTCATATTAGGATGTACTTTAATATAATATTCCCATCTTTCATCTGCGAAATATTCAAAAGGTAGCTTTGCATATTCCTACATTAACTGTTCTTCTGACATATTGTCCATTTTTAAATTCATAAATAATATAACAAAATTTAAAAAATCACTAAAATTTGTACACACCACCAAATTCTTAAGAAAAAGTGTTGGTTACCACTTGAACCTCCTCCTCAATTTAGTCTACTACTTTATTTGTTAAGTCATTAGATGATAACATTATCTATTCTAACAAGTCCATTTCGTTCATTTATTTGATATATTTGTATTTCTGTGGGTTTTTATTATATGGCAAATCACCTTCCAATATCAATTCAGTATTTAATCCCAACTATTCTGTGATATACTTCTATCTTTTGTATGAATATTCACTCTCAGTTGTATCCTTACTGGCTAAAGAATAAAAGAATGCTTGAATTTCATGATTTGTATTTTGTTTTGGCCTCATCACTCTGCCTAAACGTTATACTTTCTATCTTCTTGATCCTCCCAAATACCCTATTTCAATTCCTACACTAGCAGATGGAATATCTATCCCAGTATCTCCAACCCTAGACACAAAAATTGTTTTTATTTCATTCGAATTCTTGAAAATACTAAAGATTTTATTTTTTTCATCAGTATTTAAATCCCCATCTATAACTGGATATCCTAATAAGAGAGCATAATAATTAAGTATTAATAATGAATCACAGAACACAATAATCTTATGTCCTAACATCTCATGATTTTTTATCAAAAATTGTAATGCTTTATATTTTCCAGGATTTCCTGTATGTAACAATTATCTAACAGTCATATTATTTTTAGTTTGATATTCTTATAAAAAGATAGGAGTCATATCACATTGGATCTCAATAATATGGGGCTTTGCTAGAAATCCTTAAGTCATTAGATCAATTAAATTCTCTTCATATAACTTTGGACCTATCATAAAATACAAGTTATCCAACTTTTGATCTTCTCTCAAAAGTGTTGCTGTTAAACCAATCTTAATAGCGCATTTTATTTATTTCAAGACATTTTAAAATTATACAGCAGGTAATCGATGTACTTCATCAACAATACAAATCCCCCAACTAACTTCTGATATTTGATTCCAAACAGTCTTTGTACTTGATGAATTATTTCTAAATTGAGCTATTAACCAAGAATATGTAGTTAAAATGACTATAGGTTATTCACCTTACCATTTATCTTTTGCGAATCCAGTAACACGTATTATTCTTCTATTATCAATAGTAGTATAACCCTCGATTTCTCTCTTCCATTATTCAACAGATACATTTGAATCACAAATTATAACCGTCGAACTCTTTATCAAACTCATACATAGCACTCCTACTAAAGTCTTTCCTGCACCACAAGGTAATACAATTAGACCAGATTTTGCATAGTCTCCCATTATTACATTTTTTGCCGCTCTTAATTAATATAATCTAGGTTTAGTAGATGGTTTCAAATTGATGTCTAATTTCTATTGCTCTTTTGTAAAATCATATTCTTAAATTAGAGGAACTGATGAACGAATCAAAGCTTAAGCTACATCAAAATAATCTCCAACTATTCTGAATCGTTTGAATTTGATAGTCTGTATTTTATCCTATGCCAACCAATCTTTAAATGTGTCAATCTCCTTTGCCATTTATTCAATATCTGCTTCCTTTAGCTCTATTTATTACTCAAAATTCTTCAATTAAGGATTCACTTAAATATTATGAATAATCTATTCTTCTTAGATTACTTCTTGCAAACTATTCTTATCCTACAAATTCATCATTATTTAATTTAAAACTGTCTCACCAATGTCTATATAATAACTCTTGTCTTGCAAAAAGAATTTCGCTTATCCAATATTATTCGTATGATGTCGTATAAATTGTTCCATTCTCTAAGGAACCTTATTTTTTGATAGTAGATCTAATAGCCTAATTATATCATCCGCTGAATACTAGAGCACCATGGCTGTATACATACTCATCTAAGTCAATCTTAATTAAAAATAATCTATACACATATTCATGAATCAACTCTGATCTGCTTATTGGTTCAGCTACACACATTAAAAACTCAAATGCAATTTCATACAAAGGATTGAATTTCTCTACAATTATACCCAAATCAGGACTCAAAATTAATGGTTTATTTGATTAAACTATTTCTATATTCCTATAATCCATGTTATCTCCTAATAATAACTTTTGCACTTCCGGAGGTTAAGTTTACAATTTTCTTTTCTTCACCTCAAAAGACATAATTAAATTAATTATTTCACTTTTTGAAGCGCAAAATATTATAATTTAAATATTTACTTATATCACTTTTTGTATATATATAATGAATTTACTATGAAAATGAAGAAATCTCAAAATATAAAAATATTTGATAGAAGTGTTTGAATAAATGAATTATGAATCTTATATCTTTTTTTCATTTTTTTTTTTGAAAAAAATTCTTAAGGAAGGTGCCCTTCCAAATCTCAAACTTATTTTCTTTTTATACTTGTTTAATAGGAGCCAAAGGTTAAGGAGGTGGTACTATTTAACCCTAAATTTTAATAAAGCCTAAATTTAATAGGATAGTTGAAAAGTCTTTGTTTCCTATAAATTTTATGGAAAATAATTCATAAAATTATCGTATCATTTCATTTTTGCAGAATTTCGTAATTTCCTAAGATTAAATCATTTCATTACATCAAAAGTTCGCAATTTAAGAAGATTATCTTAACAATACTTTAACATTCCAATTAGAAAAGTGTGAATGATCATTTCACCTTCAAAAAGGAATAAATCAAAAATCATTCTACTGATTTCCCAAGAAATTCCATACATTAATAAGGACAGATATTATTATTAGAAACACACATTCAGATCTACATTAGACTCTTAAAAGTGTTCATATAATTTTGGCAATTCATTTTAAAATTTTAAATCCAAAACCTTCATCATTTTAATCAATCCCGGAAATCCAGGAATGAAAACTGATCTCCAATTTAATTCTACCATTATGTATATGAAAAGATAAAACACATTTTCATCTCTTGATGGATCTATGATTTCAACATCTAAAATAATTAATTAGGTTTACCTTCTAAAAATTTTTCATCATTTGTTTTCAAATCATAACAGATTAGTAAATTTGCTGCAATAATATTCATTCCTTAGGTATACCCCAATTCAGGATCATAATTTGCGTAAGCCATCAATATCTTTTTTAAACTAGTTTGGTTTTCTTGCTATGTTTACGAATATGCTTACTAAATTCAAGAATCTATTTCCCATTAATGCTCTTGGAATATCCTTGTCAATTTATGATGAAAAATAATTATCTTAGGTAGAATACTGAAAAAATGAGGAATTTTTCTATCGAATTTTTTATTTTATTAGGTCGGTCTAACAAAACAATAACCAAATATCTCTCCTCTCAATAAAGAATAGATTTTAAGTTAATAATGATACATGTATATCATGCATCATATATCCTATTAATGATTTCTACTTGATTATTTTCTTCCAATCATTTTAGTCCAAAATTTTGTATTCATTGCCATTTTATTAATGCTCAATTATGATGAAATCGGATATTTCCACTTGAATCAATTTAAATTCCAATTACTCCTAACCTGTTAGTGGATGATCATCCTTTGATTTTTTTAACATTTAACCATGATTAATCTTCATTTTGTTCTAATTTAAGATAGCTCATTTATTACATCGTCAACATTTATCGCGCTGATTGATCTTTTTGTTTGTTTATTTCCAAATGATTACTTTTTAATTAAAGATTCTTTTTGGCTAGGTTTTCTTGGTATTTTCTAAAATTTATTATAAATATCAACATCTATGATTTCAAAAGCTAGTGAACCGAAAATTTCTTGAGATTCTGAAGTTGAGTTCAAGTCTCTAATCATTTAACTTTTGTAAATTAATTAATATAAAGAGAAATTTACATAATTTCATTTTCTACTCTCCTTTAGCAATTTTATTAAAAATTCTATCGATTGATTGGAATTTTTGGTGTCTCTCGAACTGTAATAATTTTGACTAGCCTTTATTTTTACAGGATTTATTTTATTTTTCTTATATATAAAATCCATCTACTTCGAAAGGTCATTTAATTAAGATATCTCAGGATATGAATGTTTATTAATTCGCCATCTAATCTGATTCGATTGATCTTACTTATTGCCTAATTACTCATTCAATTTCTTAATATTTAATTAATCTTTATATTACATTTCTTCTCCATCAGTAATCTTTCTTCTAGTGATTGGAATCAATTCTGAATTTTGAATAGTTTAACAAATTCGCTCTTATGAAAAATTTGCTTTATTCAATGTCTTTAGCTTCTATTGTATTTTTGGAAGTTGATAGCAAAGGACCTTTTTATTTGATTCATTGAAAATGTTATCTTTTAATAAATGGATACGCTGACTAGGTAAACAGGATAATGGGGATTCCTTATTAATAGCTCTTTTTGTTAAGTAAGAAAATGTTTCATCAAAATTTTTGTACTTATTGTTAACATAATGATTGAAAATTTTTTAACTTTAAATATTCTTAAGAATTTTCTCTAATTTATTAGGTTGAGTTCTCATAGAGTGTATATTTGGATAAACTTACAAATCAAACTACATTGACATAGTTCTTTGTTATAAAAATAGGTTAAATTAATTATATTAAAACAATTATTCACTAATATTCAGAGTATACTGAAGCCATGGAACTTATAGATGATCAGAATATATTTCTAAATAAGATATTAGAATAGCATTGAGAGAAATCCCAGTTTATAAATTAACTGAAATGATATGTGAGGCATTACTTCACTAAATGCGATTTATTGATTCAACAAGAAGTCACAATGGTAATTAGAATTTTTTGAGGTTTCGAAAAAAGAATGAACTTATCATAAATTTCTTATGTCTAAAGAAAATTACTTAAATAATTGATAATTGATATTTTATTAAGAACTGGTATTTATGTATGTGTTATAAATTGCATGAAAAAAGGGAAGATTAAAGGAGATATCAATGAATAGAGCAAACCATCATGAGTAACTAATTGGTTAAAACATAGCAAAGGATAAATAAGCTAAAAAAAATGTTATAATATATAATTAATATAAAATATATTGTTCATGAATATAAGGATTTTACAGAATGAAATATATGTTATAACCAAAATATTTTATCAGATGATAATTGCTTAACTAAAAATTTTCATTCTAAATGATATATAACTTGAGGTGCAATTTTTATGGATTTTGGCACTCTTTATTGACCACATTTTTTCGGTTTAGTCAACTAATAAGATGGTTTCTGTTTATTAATTATTCTATTTCATATTTTATAATAATTGTTGATTGTATATATAAAAATTAGATTCTCAGTCTCTAATCAACTAGTCTTCTATTATAAAACTATATATTCTTCCCTATCCAGCAATATTATGATGAACTTTTGGCTAAATTCAAATTAGTTTTATTGAAATAAGGAATACTAAATAATATTAAACACCTATAAAGTAATTAAGAAACTCATCAAAAAGTGTTCCCTTTGTGAGTATTGACAATATAATCCGATTAAATATAGTAAAATACTGTCTAAGAATAATTCAATATTTTAAAGAACTCGATTGGCTATTGGAAAAAGATATATTATCAACCCAAATCTCATCTGGCTAATAAATGAACAATCGCTAGATAAAATATTTATCTTTATCAATCAATCCTGTAAAGTGAAAGATTAAGTAAATTACCACATTATATGGCAAATCATAACAAGTTAAGGCTATTTCTCTTTTGTGACTTCAATAAAACACAATGGTGCTTCATATGTTAATGAGGTATGAGATTTTTGGTTATATTTATTAGACACATTATAAAGATTTATTCGTAAACAACAAAGGTTATTTAATTACCATTAACAGAAGATGGATCCTAAAAACATATTTCAATTATATGAGGGTAAAAGAAATAGTGTTCTTTTGGAATGATATATCGATCATCTGAAATTAATATTACTTCTTACATTTATTTTAAGTGTGCAAAATTGAGTCTTTTCTTCTATTTAGATTTAATTTTGAAATTCTTCATTCCTTTCAATTGATAAGCGATAGATATTAATAAATTTTTTTAGATGTTGTTCTAACTTCATCTTATTTTTTTGTTCTAAGGCTTATAATCAATCAAAGGCTAAGCTACAACTATTATGAACACTTAATATTAGTTGAAAAAGATGCTATTTAATTCGACTACAATCCCAAATAATGCAATTTGTTTTTAGTATGGAATTTTTAGTTAGTATACTCCTCTAAGTAATATTACACAATTTGGGGAAATTGGAATTCTGGATAGCAACTGCTATCATATACATAGCGCCATTGGATAATATACCAATAAAATTAACTTTATACTTTATGATTGTATTGATCAAAAAGAATAAACGATTGAGAAGTCAGTTGCATTTATTGGAAGCGATGGCACAATTTACAAATAGTCTTATTAATTAAACCTGGAAAAATATGAAAATTTTTGGTACTTTTTTGGGCTCGTATTCAATCTTAAAGATAATAGCATCACGCTTTATATTTAATAGAAAGAGGTTGTGCTATATACTCAAGATTTTAATGTTTAATATCCATATTAAGATACAGATTTGGAATTAACTTTTGGAGGGGATTTATTTATAAAAAATAATTAAATGTTATATACAGAATTATTATCTAAACTGTCGTATTTTCCTGGAAGGATGATTTATTTATCCCCAGTTTCTTTTGNTTAGTTTTATTGAAATAAGGAATACTAAATAATATTAAACACCTATAAAGTAATTAAGAAACTCATCAAAAAGTGTTCCCTTTGTGAGTATTGACAATATAATCCGATTAAATATAGTAAAATACTGTCTAAGAATAATTCAATATTTTAAAGAACTCGATTGGCTATTGGAAAAAGATATATTATCAACCCAAATCTCATCTGGCTAATAAATGAACAATCGCTAGATAAAATATTTATCTTTATCAATCAATCCTGTAAAGTGAAAGATTAAGTAAATTACCACATTATATGGCAAATCATAACAAGTTAAGGCTATTTCTCTTTTGTGACTTCAATAAAACACAATGGTGCTTCATATGTTAATGAGGTATGAGATTTTTGGTTATATTTATTAGACACATTATAAAGATTTATTCGTAAACAACAAAGGTTATTTAATTACCATTAACAGAAGATGGATCCTAAAAACATATTTCAATTATATGAGGGTAAAAGAAATAGTGTTCTTTTGGAATGATATATCGATCATCTGAAATTAATATTACTTCTTACATTTATTTTAAGTGTGCAAAATTGAGTCTTTTCTTCTATTTAGATTTAATTTTGAAATTCTTCATTCCTTTCAATTGATAAGCGATAGATATTAATAAATTTTTTTAGATGTTGTTCTAACTTCATCTTATTTTTTTGTTCTAAGGCTTATAATCAATCAAAGGCTAAGCTACAACTATTATGAACACTTAATATTAGTTGAAAAAGATGCTATTTAATTCGACTACAATCCCAAATAATGCAATTTGTTTTTAGTATGGAATTTTTAGTTAGTATACTCCTCTAAGTAATATTACACAATTTGGGGAAATTGGAATTCTGGATAGCAACTGCTATCATATACATAGCGCCATTGGATAATATACCAATAAAATTAACTTTATACTTTATGATTGTATTGATCAAAAAGAATAAACGATTGAGAAGTCAGTTGCATTTATTGGAAGCGATGGCACAATTTACAAATAGTCTTATTAATTAAACCTGGAAAAATATGAAAATTTTTGGTACTTTTTTGGGCTCGTATTCAATCTTAAAGATAATAGCATCACGCTTTATATTTAATAGAAAGAGGTTGTGCTATATACTCAAGATTTTAATGTTTAATATCCATATTAAGATACAGATTTGGAATTAACTTTTGGAGGGGATTTATTTATAAAAAATAATTAAATGTTATATACAGAATTATTATCTAAACTGTCGTATTTTCCTGGAAGGATGATTTATTTATCCCCAGTTTCTTTTGATATAAGTTACAAATGCTAGAGTTCATTTTTGTAGCCGCTTATCATATCAAATTAGAAACTTTGTAAATGTTTTTCTAGCACAATCAAAACCATCCCAGATACGATAATTTAAAAATTAGATCATTCTTAGTTCATATCAGAAACTATAAATTGCGACTCCTATTATTTTTAATCATGGATTAGAATTAAAGAAAGAAAAGTTTTTATTGAAGATATCTATTATCAACTAATAAAAATATCCTCAAATATTCAGAATCCAAAACTTGTAGATGAAAACTTGTCAACATTTTAATTATTTTATAAATTGAAAGGAAAAAACAATCAAATTATAATAACAACTTATAGTTACACGTTGCCAACTGTAAATGTTAACTTTGTGGATACTCCTTATTTAATTACTAAAATATTTGATTTAGATGTAAATATTCAATTATGGCATTTTGTACGAGTTATTAAAAGCTAAAAGTCGATACAAATTAAAATACACTTTTACAACGTATACGAAATCCATTAATACGATTTTGAAAGCATTGTAAATCAATTTAGTTAAGTCCAATTTAAATTATAATATGGTAATTTAAGGTAAACCTTAAACTACTTAACATTTGAGCTTATATCTATGATGTTTTTTAACTGTGAAACAAATCAGGATTCATTGAATTCATGTCATTACTCTTGTAAAGACTGTGATGGTCCAACAAAATATGATTGTTTGTCTTGTGATGAAACTTAAACTAGGATATATTTAGAGGAATATAAGGCTTGTATTTGTGCTTATGGAACTATTGATTCAGATCAATAATGCATTAATTATTAAACGTATGGAGTAAATATTGTTAAAGGATTTTAGGAAATGTTCTATTGCTCATATGGTTATTTTGAATTTGAAGGAAATTGTTGGTAGTGGTACTTATTAATATACTAATCATAGTCCTTCTACAATAAGAAATAATTTAATAACTTGTATAGATTGTGTGATGAATCCAAAAACTTGGATAAAAAATCCCTATTGTTCATTCGATTTTGTAACAGATAATACGTAATCACCTTATTAAAAATTGGATTATAATCGAATATATTATACATTTGATGGAAGTCATTTAAAAGTGTGTGAGCTTTGCGATAACATCCCAGATATATATGAAGATTACTAGAAAACTCAAAATCCTATTTATAATTTCAATTAGAACAGGGCATATGGATAAACTGAGTATCAAAATTCTTAAGATCGACTTTCTTGTTTTTTTTTCAAAGATTGCATGTTTTGTTAAATTGATATATTCAAACCCCAATGTCTTGAATGTAGAATGAACTATGCTAAGAAAAATGATTTTTGTTAACTTTAAACTATTCAGAGTACTATATATTAAATATGTGATGCTCCAAATTATATAAATTTTAACAACATTTGTATCAAATGTCCAATTGAAAATTGCCATTATTGTTTTGAGTACTTTAGAAGTGATTACTACTAAAACACATTATTTTCCTAACAACAATTTAGCACAATTGATGAAGAAATAGTTGTGGGTTGTGCAGAATGTAAATAGGGATTTATATATGATTTTACTATCTAGAAGTGTATTTATTAAGAGCCAAAATTAATTAATTGTCTAAGATCATATATTAATTAACAAGGAGAAGAACTATGCACTCTTTCATCAATAAACGATTTTACAGTTGCTCCTGAAATAACGAATTGTCAAAATACGATATATTAATGTAGATAGTGTGTCTAAACCCCTTAATTTATAGTAAAGTGCATTATTTGCGAAGAAGGATATGGGTCAGCTTTAAATACAGGAATTTGTTACGTAAATGAAAAATTAGTGAATACAAGATATAGCGTTTAATGGTATGATTACACAATCTGGAAAATGATTGTTTAGAGTTTTTCAATAGTATTCATGAAGGGTAATCCTGGACTCTATACATGGTAAAATAGATTGAATTATTATTCTGTTGAATGTTTGCCTGGATATGAAATAATAGCATAGAAATGTGTAAAGTATTGCGATGAAAATTGCCAATAATGTTTAAAGTAAGAGAGTTTATAACAATTTACTTGTACATTATGCTCATTAAATTATTATCAGTAACACTACAGAGTTTAAAAAAATGGAAAATGTTTGGTTTGTCCTCCGCTGTGTTTGGTATGCCAAGAAAGATCCAATGATGACATTTTGGTAGACTAATATATTTTATATTTTAGAGTGTGAACCCTTAATTCAAAATCAAAGAAGCTAATATTTAATTTTCCACTTATTGCGTAAAAAGTATCCCAAATTCAAATGTTTTCATAAACCCATATCTAAAAATTGCCTCATATAATTATGGTGATCCAAGTAAATCTGCAATTTAATATTCAGTAATAAACTATTAATACTATTAGTCTCTCTGGTTTTGCGATAATTTCTTTGGGTCAGAATATTCTGACTTTGAAAATTATTTTGACTTCTCCTATTTAAACGAAATTGGTCTTCAACAATTCATACTTACAATTTAAATACAGATATCATGTCAAGATAAGGTAATAATGAACTCCTTCAAATCCAAAATATTTTCACTCCAATCTTTTAAATTAGAATTAACTGGTATTCCGCACCCTTTAGCTCTCTCTAAGACATTTTATTATTCTAATTTTGATTAAGTTGAAATTAGAAACCTTTTGATTTAGATGAATGAAATCTTGATATTTTAATTCAGTAATAGAGCAGATCCAATAGATTTTCAAATATTTAATGTTAGTTTTTCTTCAAATAAATAAAGATCATCAGAATTCAGGATTCAATTCGATGTTTATAGAGTCTTTCATTTGTATAACGTATCAATTATTGATGTCTCATTTGACAATATTGTTATTTTTGATATAAATTCGATATCTAAGGATGGGAATTTTTTAATAGATTTATTTGTATTGGAGAATTGCTAATTTAATTAAACTACATTGTTTGCTTTTAAAACTATCTAAAAAAAAATAGTTATATAAAACCTTTTTATTAATTAATGTGAATTTAATAGGTCCATTCTGCTTAGTTTTAACTAGGAGGACGATGATTAATCTACTATTGTTATTAGATCGATCACAATCAAGAATTCATTATTTTTTAATACTTCAATTATACAAAGTTTAGAAAAAAATAAGTTTTCTATAGATTAGTTTCAGATGATTGAAAATTAAATAGAAAACTCATCGTTAATCAGAGTTAGTAACGATTTATTAAGCTCTAATGTTGTCCTTTAGAAAAATTATTTTATTAAATCTATCTTGTTTGAAAAGCTATTCTCAATTTCTTATGAAAATTAACTTATATTCAATGAGATCAATGTAACTTCAAATAGATTACATAACTTTAAGGTGCTTACATTTGATTAAATCAGAATACCATATTTAATTTAATTGAAAAATCTAGATTTTATAGAAAACATTAATCCTTAATTGGATATTTAAGATTATTTATTTCAGCTCAGTTCTTCTAATCTCTTAATTTAGAATGTGCTTATACTAAATACTTAAAATCTACGCTATTTTTATTTTTTCAACATCTCTACAATTAAGTTTGAGAATGTTACTGTTTGGAATTAAATCTAAGTTCATAAAATTCCACTTTAATAAGATTGTTTAATCAATCAATACTAACATTCCAAACTTTTATTTGTGTAGGGATTTTAAGAGTTAACTTTGAACTTATTAACTCTGCAAAATTAAATTACTATTGATTAACCTTTGATTGAAATTCTATCAAATGTAGCAATCATATAAGAAAAAACTGAAAAAGTTTTAATCTCAAATTTTAATGCTACTGGAAACATTTTGTTGAAGATCAATTAAGGAAAGGTTTTTTCGATTATTTCAATATTTTCAGAAAAAGTTTAAGAAGTCTTCTTGAAGGATATATTATATTTGCATAATTGTTATCATTAATACATTACAGATCCAACATTTAATTCCGCAAGTTTGTTGTTTATTAACTCACTCCATAGTGCTGTTCTAATTGAAGATATTTAATGCATTGAAAATTCACTAACAAATTCTTCCAATACCTTTATCGCAATTAGTTCTAAGGAGTTAACAATTTTCTCAATCACAGCTTCCCATCATAACTATGTAGGAAAGGAATTTTGGAATTAATACTATGAAATTTAGTTGCAGAACAATCATGATGATATGGAAATTAATTATTTGATTGAATAAGCACTTTCATTTTAGAATATTGGTGGAGTCATGTCTTTGTTGGTTGATACACTAACATTAAAAAAAGCAATATTTTCATACATTATAGCAGAAAGTAGTTCAGTTTTAAGTATCTTCACTAAAGGAAATGGTATGCTAGTTCTGAGCGATTTCAATATTTCTTATTGCTTAAGTAATTTACTCTCAAAGTCTGAGAAAGAAGGATCAATTAGTATTAATTCAAAGGATAGTTATTTAACTTTGAGGTTATAAAATTTTACTTTGAAAAATATCTATAATAAACTAGCCCCAGCTATCCTTTCTATTTAATCTTCAGGGGTGGAAAATGATATTATTATTCAAAATGGAGAAGTTTGGAATTGTTTCTCCTTAATAAATTCATTTTCGGCTATATTATTTAATTCTGAGACTGCTGATTAACATCAAGTGAAAATTGAAAATATTTTAATCCATCAAAGCGAATAAGGCTTACTACAATTTGATTCATAACTTGGACTTTTAGATACTGTAATGCTATCACAAATTGTTTAAGATAATGCCATTTTTCATATTTAAGGGTGCAAATTAAAAATCAATAAATTTGTATTTGAAGGGGTTGCCCAATCCTCGATCTTGAAATTAATTAATTGTAAGACACTGTAGTTAATGGATATTTTTTTGGATAAAGTCACTACATTTTATAATTTGTAGTTGATAAACATTGAAATAGCATCGTAATTCTAGTCAATAATTCAAATTCAAAACTTAAATATACATAACATTAGTTTTTTGTAAATCTAAAATTAGCAATTTTATCTAAATCCAAAATTCTTAGTGAAATATTCAAAATGCAAAACATATTAGCTTATATCACAATCCACTAATAACAAACAGCTAGAGACATAACCTAATAATTTTTAATAGATTTCATCGTATTAGACAAACAAAGGATCAATTTTGTTGATTATTTGTTCAAATAATCAAACAAAAATAAATTTGAAATAGATATCTCTAATAAACAACGATTGCAAATTTTGTTTAAATGGACTAATGTTTATTTAATTAATTGATTTTACTTTAATTAAAATCGATGAATTCTACTGTATAGGAAATAAAATTAAGTAATTTGGGTGTATTTCTGCATTATCTGATAAATAAATGGAAGGAAAATTATTCATTGTTAATTCTCTGTTTCTTAATAATTAAGGAATCCAAGGGACAGCCTTGTCTTCAATAAATGTTAAGACTTTTTTGTTTAATACAAGGATATTGAACAATATTGCAAATTTATTAGGGGGTGGATTATATTTAGATCTAACCAGCAATGAATTTTAGATAAAATTAACAATTATTTAAAATAATGAAGCAAGGGAAGGTGGAGGAATATATTTAAATGGAGATGGCATTTTAAGTCAATCAAATTTTGTTAAATCCCTTCTTGTACTTAATAATGCTTAACTAGAGACAAAAAATCTACAAGAGTTGCCTTCCCATTTAGATATCTCAATAAATTTTAAGACATTGTTTTCAAATAAACAGATAATCAACTCAAAATAAATTAGTTCATTATAATTAAATCCATATAAAATCATCTAACAAGGGAAGTTGTTCATAGCAAGTTCATTAATGATACCAAGTAATTAAGGTATAACAAAGTATTAAATTTATAATCCAAAATATTAGAAATTTGTTAGCTATTTATTTGAGTTCTCTATTTAATTTAAAAATAGCTTTAATGAACTATTATTAAATTATTCCAACTCAATTTGTCGAATAGTTCAGTCAACATTTGATATTAAAACTCTTAAAAAATTAGAATCGACCAACATTACATAAATTTATTATGACTAAAAAACAAACAATTTTAACCTTGGTGAATTAACTTTCAGTTTGGATCCTTATAATTAGAGTGATAAAGTCTTTGAAATTTCTGCCTTCTGTAAAGCAAAAAATTATACTGATGAATTATAGTATAATATCAGAGTAAAAACCTTAGTTTGTTAATTAGGAGAGTTTTATATAGTAGATGGTTGTTCAACTTGTTAATATCAATAAGGATTTTATTCTGTTACATACAACGCTACAAAATGCTCAATATTTGATAAAACAAAATTTGATGCTATTACAGCAAACAACATTTAGTTGAAACCAGGATTTTGGAGACCACATTATTAATCTGATATAGTTGTTGAGTGCTTCAAAAATCTTAATTCCTGCAAGGGAGGTTGGAATGTGGGGGATGAGATATGCAAAATTGGATATATTGGTGGATTATGTGAGGAATGTGATAAATTTAATTTACGGGGAGCTGGATATTATTTTAAAAATGATTAAAATTTGTCATGTCTAAATTGTTCAGACTTCTCTGTTAATTTTGTATCTCTCATTCTTATTGGACTTTGGTACATTTCTTATTTTATTGTAGGGCTATTATTTCTACACTTATAACCTTAAGGAGCGTAGAGAAAACAAATTACTTGTTTATGTCATTTAAAATCAATCAAAAATTTTCAAATATACTATTCAAGCTTAATTTAGGTAAAAGCTTTCATGTAATTATTTTTAGATTAAGAGAGCATCTTATTGAAGATGTATCTAAATTATATGTGGATATTTTCATTGATTTTTACTTTTAACATTCAGTTCTCATTTTAATTTATCTTTGTTAATAAAATGAATGATACATCTTATTTCATGAGTCGTAATTTAGACTGTAAACTTGTATAATGGTTTGGAATTTAATTGTTATATAGTAGAATAATAGTGATGCTCATATTGGTTTTTATTTTAATTTTGGTCACATCATCAGGAATTCACATCTTTTTTATTATAAACAAAATTAAATTCCGCAACAATATAATTTCAATTACCCTACTATATTTGTATATTTAGAATTACGCAGCATTTATAAATCAGTAATATTATCTAACTATCTAAGGCTTCTTTCAATATTGGCAAAAAGATAAATCTCGAATATTGATTATGTTTAAGGAGATGTGTCACTACTCTTTGACTCTTAAAATCACTACTTTTGGATGATTACATTTGCAATGCCGGTTTCACTTTTTATTGGATTGATTTTACCGATCTCATTACTTTA
Source organism: Paramecium octaurelia (assembly GCA_905182995.1). NCBI lineage: Eukaryota > Ciliophora > Oligohymenophorea > Peniculida > Parameciidae > Paramecium > Paramecium octaurelia. The sequence continues at coordinate 2,963 of CAJJDP010000150.1, read as the reverse complement.
TGTTTTGTACATCAACAAAAAATAATTAAACGAAATAAAATTTCGAAGACATTTTGGATATTTAGTTAATGAATATAAAGTCCATAGCATTTTTTGGGAATGGATAAAGTTATGGAAGAAAACAATAATCATTTTTATATTGATATATTTTGAAACCAATACATTTTTAAAAGGATTCTTAATTGTTATGTGCTTAATAATCTATTAAGTTTTTACATAAAAATACTCACCATACATATATGAAAAATTAAACAATTTAGATTTATAAACTGGGTAATTATGCTCAATAGCTATTATTTTGGCTTCTGTAGAATATATCTCAGAGTAGTAAGCTGATTTTCTCAAAGCAGAAATTTTTTAAATTTTGATAATCCTATTGTGCATAGCGCTAAGCTATCCCTTTATTTTTTAAATTCTATTTATTTATTACAACAAATATAAATTATAGGTGTTAATGCTTTTGATAATGATTTTAAGGAAATTATCATTGAAATCATAATTAATATTTAGATTAATTGATAAATTGAATCAATGGAAGTAAAGGTAGGATAGAATATACAAAAATTTCTAAAAGATGCGGTCTCATACTATCTTAAAATAACGTCTTGATAAAGAGAAAAAACGGTAAAATATTCTATTATTAAAGAAAAATTTGTATTGGCGTTCAAAACTTATAATAAACCAAACCTATTAGCGAAAATTTCAAACTTTTTATTCAATGAAAAACGAAGATGCTATGAATTCAATAATATATACAATAAATGCTAAAATTTATTAATCTAATAATTTAATTTTAAATCCAAAATTAACTTACAAATCTGAGCAATGTTGTTTCTAAATTTACTTCATTAATTAAATGTAATCACCCTCGATTACTGGATATTTTATAAATTTTGCAGATATTTCTATATATTTATTATTTTGGCATATCCTTCTTGTTTTAGTGGATTTTATTGATTTGGAGCATCACTTGTTAATTGAATTTATACCTCTGTTAGTCTGCTTGTACAATTCACTCAGACTTAATCCTGATAGATTTTAATATGTATCTGCATTTTGCTGTCTATGATTGCAGCGAACGGCAATTATATCCAAGGATTCGTATACAACGATCACATGGTATTAATATTGGAGTCCAACTAAAGTGTAAAGTCTTGCAAGGTATTTGAATCAACAAAAATAAACAACGATTGTTGAAGTGATGGTTTATTGTTACCAACCATCTCTCAGGGAGTTTAAGTAAGGTACCCTTAGTATTTGAATTACTTTTATCTAGAGTTAATTTAGATAAAAGTGGTTCAAATTATGCTTGCAATTTCTAATGTCGATGGCAGGATATTATGGTGCCTTACTTCAATGATCTACAACCTTTTAAACTCTAATTATAACAAGCACTAACAACCCAAGTATGTGTTACAATCATTTTAGAATTGAAAATTTTTTATTGCCAATCTTTTAGATTTAAGCACAGGCAGACCATTATTGTGATAATTCAGCAACATTAGGAATTGTTTCAACATATTTTTGGTATGACACAAATAATGTAAGGCGATATGAGTGTCATCAGTCAACATCTAAATGTTGAAATGGACTACCGTTGCATTACTCTAAATATTGAGAAGTCTTTAAAAATAGAAGTATGAAATATTTTCTGATATATAACCTCTAAACTTGAAGAGAAATTTATACATGTGTTATAACTTGGTATGGAGATGATGAACTTTATTGTTCAGTCAAGTATCTTTTATAGTGTCCTCAATCATTATTATAACTGCTTAAATGTTACTATGCCTCAACTACCTATATACAACAACATGTACAGCGATGATGACTTATTTTTTTAATAGTGAAACCAGTTTTGAGCTATTATAATTTAAGTCCAATTCTTAATTAATTAACTAAAGACCTTATGATGGCTCCCTCTTATCATCTGTCGTTATTAAACTCATCTTTTTTAGAGTACTATACAACAATTTTTAGATTATATTTATTGGCTAATCAGATTTTCATTAACTTCTAATCTATCCTTGCTTGCTCGAGATACACTAGAGGTTGATCATTTTTCATATATTTTGCTAACATTAATTATGCCTCTATCTTATCAACATCGATAATATTACAGCTCTAGACATAATTGTTACTTTCTCTACTTTAATTTCAGAAAAACAGTACAGATAAAACAAATCTGAGCTATGATAGGTACAACATGTCTGATTAAAAGAGCTGAACAAATGATCTCATAATTTGTTATTATATATTTTCATAATCTAGTTAATGGAAAAAGAGATTTAAACCTATGTCAATTATAAGCAAACTTATTTATTCAAGTAGGTGTATTGCTTCTTTTGAAAGGCAACAATTTATGTGTGCCTTGAAATGCGTTTGTGGATATTATGTTGAGATAAATTGCATAAATAATTGCACAACAACACTTCATTTACTATCTTGGTTGGGATAAATTTATGAATAAATTTAAATAATGAGAGAGAAAAGTGGAACTATAAATTTGGCAGTAATCACTGGTTCAACCAAATGATAACGATTTACATCAAGTGCAAGCCCATTACCTTCTGTCCAATTTTTACTTATCAGAATAGTTATCCAATGTTCCAAGTAATTAATGTTGAGAAGAATAATTAATAGATAAAATTATTAAAAATAAGCATTTAATGAAAGGTAAAATGCATTTAGACAAGTGACAACTAGTTAATGCAGCTGAGTTGCAGGTTAAGGGTTTGGTTAAAACGAACCCTCTTAGTAACTTAGATATCTTGTGAGACACGAAGGCAAAAAATCCCCGGCGGTGAATTCCAGAAGACCTTCACGTGAAGGCAACAAGTCCCGCGGACCTCCTAGAGGAAGACCTTCACGTGAAGGCAACAAGTCCCGCGGTTTTGGGTTTGGGTTTGGGTTTGGGTTTGGGGTTGGGTTTGGGTTTGGTTTGGGTTTGGGGTTGGGTTGGG